>JBAJHX010000049.1:24572767-24586920 GCA_037176925.1 Amniataba percoides
GTGTGTGTGTGTGTGTGTGTGTGTGTGTGTGACGGGCAGTGTGTGCTCGCGCGGCCTGATCGCGCTGCTGACAGGCGTTCAGCTGAGACTTTGTCAAAGAGGCTGAAGTGCTGCTGGGTCTTTATTCTCCAAACTCAGCCTGACAAACGTCCTCTGCTTCAGTTACTGCCACCTCACCTTTCTTCTGTCATTCTTCAGATCTTTTGAATGTGCTTGTTGATTCGGCTGTGCGCTGCTGGATAAAGCCTTAGGTGTGTTTAGCTGACTGCACTGAAGTCTGTCAGCAAAGAAAGTCTGCAAAAGCATTTATTGCGATGTGGCTGCATTTATCTGAGTAATGCCTTTAATTCCGTCAGAGCCAATTAGACCCTCAGTCTAATTACCCTGAACGCAATTATTGTAAAGCCTGGGCTCACCCAGCCTCTGATGGCTGTTAGATTCAGGATTTTGTTAACTGGGGAGAATTATTGGCCTCATACAGCCCTGCTCTAATAATCTCAGAGCATGTGGCGGTTCACCAGATCTGCATTAAATGTACGGTTACATGCAAGTCACACATAATGTGTGGCCCATGGTCATCAGGCCAAAGTCTGCAATAGGTGAACAGATGGGAAACCTAAAAAGATATGCCAACCAAACTTTACAAACTTTACATGCTGTCACAAAAAGCTGTTTCATGCTCAGATCTGACCAAATTCAGTCATTTTATTTTTCAGTGCCTACAGGCTTTAGCTCTTTTTCATTAATACCAGACTCCATGAGAAAAAGAAGCTATTTAAAAAACACATTCTGTAAGAAAAATAAGCTTCTGAGGACTTTTGGATCTGTCCGTTCTTACCTCCTGCTTTGCTGCCTGCTCAGTCTGACCCCTGTGCTCCTTCAGTCTCCTCTCCACTGGGGAAATGTCAGTCCTCACTGTGCCAGAGCCATGCAGCACCTCTGCAAGTATCTGCTGCAATCAAAAAGTTATATATTTTTTTATAGCAGCAGAATTGAGCTGAGGTTCTGGAGGGGAATTGAACCTCCACACACTCCCACCATCACGTGGTTGGAGCAGGAGGAGGTTACAGCTGCAGTCAGTCTGACACCAGCGCTGGACAGGGAAATATGACTTCCATTTAGTGATCACTAGAAGGGAGACGGACACCACCCACAGGACTCAGCCCCGTCTCTGCATTAGCTGCATTATACTCTGTATTAAATATTATGTACGCTATTTACATGAAAGCTCCTGTTTGTGTTTCACATAGTGTCAGGCACTAAGAAATGTTTTATATTTTATTTTAGTCTTCCCCTTTCATGGCAATATTTTATTTATACAAAAAAAGTGTTAATTGAGGCAGTCCAGTGAAAAACATCTATTAACAAATGAGGTGATTTTGAATTTGTAAAATAAATAGTTAATTTTTCCTTTTTGGATTTAATAAATTCACCTCCCCTGAAGGAAATTAAATACATATATACTACTTTTTCTAAAAAATCCTCTGTGACAGAGCTGAGAACAGGACTGTTGTTGCAATGAAATATAGAGATTCATTGTTTGGACAAGAAAAAAACATGACATGCAATAAAACCAGGAACTTCCTTTTTGTTTCATCAAATACAGAACTGTCCAAGTTTCTGATAGAATTTTATAAAATAAGACTGAAAATAATACAAATGCCATTTAAGCTGTTTGTAACATATATTTATAACATGAATATGAATAAATATAAATCAGGTTGTCAAAGAATTGGATGAAAAAATATCAGACAAAAAATGTATATATATATAATAGAATATATATGCACAAGCGCTGTTTATGAAGGGATCTACTGAAAAGGCTGATTATATCTTTCAGTGTTGTTGCTTTTTATCCCCAGAGTTGAAAACCAGGTCATTCTCCTGCTGCAGGACATTTGAATCAGAATAGTTTCAAACTGTGAATCTGCATTTTGCATTGCTGAAAAAAAGTCTCCCACATCTAAATGAATGATTCAGACTTCCACATAGAAATAGTTTTGCTGCTCTTACATTCAAATTTTGTTGGGTTAGATTCACTCTTGTCGGTTATTCCTCCCATGTTCCCCTCCTTGTGTATTATCAGCGCTGTAGGCTGTGCGTCTCGCACACCTCGGAGATTGTCAAGCTGAGAACGCGGTTCATCTTCAAAGCGGTGCAGTGCGTAAACTGCTTCGATTTCACTCATTTGAGGGGTAGCTGCTGTTGGTGTCGTGGTTCAAGGAGTGAGGGGATGTTAGATTTACAGTGGTGGGAGTCTGGCCTTTTCTTTCCCCGGCCATAACATTTTCTTGTGTAATTGGTGGAAGGTGGGGAAGGGGTGTCTGGCTAATGTGTGCCACCATATTTCTCACTCCGTCTGTTCTAGCCTTCCTCGTTTCTTCTACATTCAAAATGGCGGAGGCTGGGGCTCCTCTCTTGTTAGCCGGATACAGTGTCAGCCCCTCCTCCCCTCTCATTCTCACTGCTTCATATCTAATCACTGATTGGCCATTTTCACTCCCGGCCAATGCTGAGACGTAGGTGGCCGCACTGCGTCACACACAAGGTGGAGATTTCTGTCTCAGCTCCCCCTCAGGCCTCCGCTGTAATATTGTTCATGGCTGGCCTCCAAAGTGTTGCACAAGCACGTTTTAGCGCATATTGGGATGGAGTCGTGAACATCGTGGCGTCTGGATGCAGTGTCTGACTGATCAGCCCACCCTTTTCCTGTTTCCTGGTCTAAAGACAGAGACGCCTACATATGGAGCACTTTGAAAACTACTAATGTATGTTTCTGTGCGTAAGAAACTTTAAAGCTGCGCTAATAAACATTCTTAGTTTGAGCAGTGGATCAAGTGAATATGTAACTGTGAGCATTTTAACATCTTTCAGCTCATTGTTTTGGTTTTATGGCCCACAGCTCTCCTGATTTGCTTCAGTCTCACGGCTCTCATCAGTATTGTTTCCAGCAGCGCCAGGCGGTCACTAGCTATCCAGCTAACTGAGCTGATGTTAGCTCTGTGTTGGCTGAAAACAGTATCTCCAGCTGAGCTTTTCTGTTTCTGTCTTGCTTAGTTTAAAAAGAGATTCTTAAATATGTCTGTGGTGACTACAAACATGAACCGTGCTGAAAGGCCAACGCTGCGTCTCATGAATCCTCAACACTGGATGATCCATGTACAAGGCGCTGAATTAGAGAAACAGCTTTGTTCTAATACTGATGAGCATTTTAAGTGTATGTTTAATTAATTCTGCTTCAGTAATGTATCAGTTCTCAGCAGTTCTTTTAATTGAACTTACTGGACTGAATAGAACATTTAATGACTTTTCCATGAACCCAGGACCACATCTGGATAAAAAGAAAAAAATCCAATTCAAATTCCACTTACTAGCTTTTCCCTTAACTTTCAACATTATCACAGTCTTCATCATCACATAGAATTAGCTCAGTGGTACTTGACATGTATCTTGATACAGCATGTATCATCTCAGTGGCTGCTCGATTTCAGCCATGTTTGTGATCCAGCTGAAAGTTTCCAGAAAAGTTGAGATGGGCTCATTTTGTCAAATGTATTTCTGGGGTCTAAATGAAAAGTACTTGCTGTAACTTAGAACTGGCATTAGAAATTGTAATGTTGTACAAATATTGTAAAAATATGTTTGCAGTCCAGAAACTCCTGCACCTAAAGGGTAAGTCAGTTCAACTGGAAAAGGTCTCTATTTCTAAACAATTACCACCTTAAAGGGATAGCTGCTATTTTTTTTACTTGTGATGTGTTCTAGTGTTGTTTTGAATATGTCAGAGAGTACATCTTCATTATTTGGAGGGATTAAGCTGTGTGGTCACATTAGATCGAGCCCCAAATCCTCTGTGGCCAATTAATAGGAGAGCAGTGGTTAGGGTTTCCGCAAAGCCGTTTAAATGTAGTCACAAACATTGGTTTGACACATTTGGAAGTTGGCTGGGTGTTTCCTAGAGCAGCGTGGGGAATTCTCTGATCCTAAGCATCTATGCCTCAAGTGGCAGCTATGTGAAAAATCACTTAGTTCACTTGATAAAAGCATATTAGATGATTAACAATTCAATTTCAAAACAAATTTAGAATCTTTTCATCACTTACCAGCACATAAATATATTTCTCCCTCCAAAATGGCCCAGGTCAAAAGTAAACAGTCACAGTAGATTTACTGCAACTATTTTGAGGAAGGGTTCAAGCTGGCGTCGATCAGCTGTGCTTAGATACACAACATGAACGAGTGAGAGTATCCTCCACAGAGCGGTGAACCTACAGCACAGACTGAGCAGAGAGGACCGGCGCTATCGAGCTCCATCACACATGAGGGAGAAGTAACTCACTCGGGGTCAGTGTCCTCCCACTTTCCATCAACAGCCTCAGACACGCTGCTGCACTTTCCCAAACACTGTTAGCATGTGAGAACGGATGGAGCTGCTGCCTGACCTCTGCAGCAGCTCCATCAGAGACACTTCTACATAGTTCAGCTCTGACTGACAAAGACGGTTTATCTCCAATCAATAGCTACAATGAATAATTAACTTCATAGCTTATTCACATCTGCAATTACAACCAGGCTGTTTTTAAAAATATACAATTATGGGTATCTAAATGTCTGATCAGTCATAACTATAAATATTTTTCTTTTTATTTCTCATACTGTAACTAACCTCATGACCTTCAGAATTGTATTGTCCTTTTATTAATACAGCATGTTTCTGCAAAAATATTTTGGAAATCATTAGAACTTAGGCTTACGTAGCGCGGGTGGCTCAGGGGTAGAGTGTGCGCACACATGTCTAGAGGCCTTGATGCCTCGGTGCAGCGGACCCCGGTTCGAATCCTTTGCTGCATGTCTTCCCTCTCTCTCTCCCATCTTTCCTGTCTATCTCTCACTGTCCTATCTACCAAAAAAACCAATAAAGGGTGTAAAAAAATCATTAAAAAAAGAAATTAGGCTTACACCAACGTTCATCAATGTTAATGGGAGGCATAAAAACACAAATATAAGTCAGTCAGGCTGTAGAAAGGATAAATGGTGTTAACCGAAGTCCTGTCATCTGTATGTTTTCAGTATTATTTCTTCAAAGGAGGGATTTTCATACTATTACAAATAAACAAAGAGAGCTTTTTTTAAGCTGACCCTGACACTTAAAGTTCAAGTTAAACTAGAATAAAATGGAGTGATTTAATATTTCTTAAGTGGAAATGTGGAATTGTGGCAATGAAGAATTCTTTTAAACAATGCACCAGCATCAACAACACCAAGAGTTAGAAAATCTTTTTTAGAAGTTAAATTGTTTAATATGATTTTAAAAATGGTCTGAATTAACAGGTTATTTGATGTCTATGTTAAAATTTCTCATGTTGGAATTTCTCTTGGGAGGTTTGGGCTCGTAACCTCAGTACTTTTACTTCAGTATTTTTAAAATGTGGCGGTGACCCTGCTCACAGTTACTTGTCACCAAATGTGGAGCCTCCAGTTCCCGTGACACTGAACAGAACAAGTTTATCATTGATGCTGTCCCATTTTTCAGAACAAAGAATTTCTGTTTTTATCAAATGGTTCAAGTTTATAGACTCTGGACTACATTAGGTTTTAGGTTTGGTTTTGGTTTTGGTATGATTGGTAGGTTTTGGTGAGAGTTAAACTTAAATCACTGAGCAACATATAATGTGAAAAAATGACAGATGATACAAATTGAAATGTTTTGTGGGACAAGTTCATAACATGCTGTGCCTTTTTAAATTGAGCTTTGCAAAGCCTTAGCTTCTTTAGATGTGCACAGTATGTAGTAAAGTTAGTGTTAGCAGCCCCATACTTGCTCGCTGTGTGAGTGTTGACATTTATCTTGACAAACAGTGAGGTGATGGACTGAGTACCATTGTAGCCCGTGAGGCTGATCGTTGTTTGCAGCACCCTGCTTAAAAAAAAGCTCAGTTTAACATTTTTGTGGTGACATTTTATAGCTAGAAATCTACATAAATGGTGTTTTAAAATCCCTAAATTAGTCTGTTTTTTTAGCATAAAACTGTACCGAACTTGTCTAAAAGCAGACTTGCAGGGTTACAGCGTCTATAAAACTGCTCCTGTTTATCTGGCCTCGCTCTCAGCTCTACCTCCTGGCGTCTCACTAGTTCCTCAGTGCTCGTATTTAAACAGTGTCATGCCCTTTGTTTTTCAGAGGTAAGCCCCTGGACTCTTTGAAGTGGGCGCCATGTTTGCACTGTGACCATTTAATTCGGAGCACAGCTTGATGATATTAGTGTCAGGGTCAATTGCTGATTTCAGTTGGACTTTAGAAGCTGCCTTGCTGGCGGTATGTAGGCATCATGTGCTGCTCGGTTCAAGATCTGGTCAAACCCATAGTCTTACTTACACTCACATACACACTCCGGCTCCTCCGGTTCCTCTGATCCCCGAACATGTGATGCAGACATGGGACCTGGTTATCCTGCCGACTTCATAGGCCTGAGCCCAGCACAGTGGAAGTTGTTACTCAGACCTCCCATGATGGAACCTCCAAAACCTCTCGGCCCCGTCTTTGTCCTTCCCATATCATCAATACAGCAAACTGAGTTTATGTTGGGCCTCAGTGAAGAAATGGCTTTACCATGTGCACAGTATGTGGAAGTGATACATTTGGACTTTCCCTGCTGCCTTTTATGTGGTTCTCTAATAGCAGATGTAGATCAGAGATGGCTGGCTCCTATTTGACTCTCACTTATTAAACCAAATACCACAGTCAGGAGGAAATGGAACCAGTTGGAAGTGAATTGACTTTATAAACCTGAGACTATGTTCGTCCCCCTGATCAACAGGTGCTGGTAAGCATGCCATCATTGTCAGACTCTGGGCATCTTGAACCAATACAGTTAAAAACATTATTGTCTTTTCATGCATGTTTTGTGTCTTTGTCTTTGTGCTTTCTTTTCTGAGACGTTCAGGTTCTGGTGTTGCTAAAACTCCCCCTGTTGTTGGACCTGTGTCACTGTATCATCTCTGAGCTAAATGTAAAACAGCAGTGTATCTTTCCCTGTGACAAACTCATGAAATACAGACACTTGTGACAAGGACAAGCTCATCTGAATTCTTTTTCATTGTTTGGTCCGGGTCATTAAAGTTAAATGGGACTCAGGGATTTCAGGGACTAGTTTTGTACCCGTCATCTCGGCTGTAGTTTGCCAGCTTTGCTCTGTTGCTGGCAGTAAAAGCCGAGCAGCCATTCGTCTTGCTGCACTTCACTATATCTCTGTTTTTATTGGGTGTGAGTGACTTGTCAGCAGTCATCTAAAATGTGTTTCAAAAGACTTTTTTTTTCTCTGTGCTCAGCCTTTGTTCTCATGGAGGAGAGGAACCCTGAGAGTATTGAACAGGAGAGAGAAACTTCCCACGCTGATGATGTCAATATGTGATTCTTTATGTGTGTGCTTGCGTACCATTATAGCCTTTGACTTGTCATTATGCTTGTACATTTATCGAGATTTCAATTTGTCTTATAGAATATAATTATGCAAACCTTCCATCGGTATATTGATACTTTGATATAATATTCAAAGTATCAATATACCGATAGCATTGAAATGGGCCAAAAAATAAAGTTTATTTTCAACATTTACAAATCAAATTAAACATTAAAAGTATTAAAGATTTATTTAGAATTAAGAATAAAATGTTTTTTTTTTGTTTTTTTTTTGGTTTTCAGGTTTATTCTTTTGTGCCTTCCCTGAGTGTTTCCTGAAAGGCAAAACCTCCTCTTTGACTGCCAGCAGTGACTCTTTCCTGCTATTCAACCGGCCACACGATGCCTCAGTCACACTTTTCAGCAAAATCTTTTTTTTTTCCCTTTAAATCTGCACTGTAAAAAAATAACAAAAAGTTGGAAAAGGGGTTTTACATGTTGATATCATGGATTGTATTTCTCACCATAGTGGTTTCACATGTATTTAAATGTTATTCAGTAACATACACATTTCTGCTGCTAAGTGATTGTTACTAGTATTTGTATATTGATACAAGAGTCCTTTAGAACCCTTTTGGAGACAGTCACAAAGACCCTTCCAACGTCACCATCAGTCAGGAATATGTACTTACAGTCATACAATGTTCTTGTGTGCCACTTTTCAACAGTCCTTTTTGTCCCAACACAAGGTCTAGGATGATGTGCTGGTCATTGGTCCTCTCAGCTCCAAACTGTGTGTGGAGTGCACGTTTCAATCACAGTAAGTGATGAGGAGTCATGGTGGGTCTCTTCAGCCGTGGGTGAGTTGTTTGACCCGTCCTGGTGTTCTTCTACTGACACTCATTTCACTGGCTGTAGCTGTGGCTGGGACAAAGTTCACCCCAGCAGTTCTTCATGGTAACTCTTCATGGTGCACTGTCCACCACTTGTAGCTTTCTCATTTAGTTTGGTTATTATATCGTTTTGTTTTCTGATATGCAATGTATCCACGGGGGATTTCCTTCATATTACACATGGCTCTGAGGACTGTTGCTCATATACAGGATTTTTGTCTGATCATGTATATATAAATGACAAGTTGCAGACACTGTGCATGTACACAGTCAGCACAATTAGTGTGAACCATGGACCATGTAAAACATATATGTTAAAAAAGCAATAGTGTACTCTTGTTTTTCTCTTTTATGAACAAAGACAGACAAAATGTCCAAAGTGAAGACAGCCTTATCATTAGTTTGTGTCCAGTGTGTCTATGTTCACCAGTTAATTGCTAACTTTGTCTGCCATTTCGTTCTGGGTAGGTAGTGCACAGTGGGCTTTTAGGGCTTTGTCACTGAAAGCAACTGCTTATTGCTGCTGGAGACTCAAAACACGAGCTGTGGACAAGAGAAAACTCCACATGATGGATAATAATTCTAGAGACCTAAATGTTAACCTCTGCAGTTGCTTTTTGCAGATTAAATGTCTGCAATCCAAATATATTTTGAATTAAACCATGATTGAACTTTTCTTTGTTTTCTTGTAGTTTTCCTCTGTACCACTGAATTGGCGCAGCACCATTCTACTTAAAACAGCTGCTAACCATAATAGAACCTAAAAGAAGGTCAGTGCTTTGGCTTTTTAAACAGTGTTTAATGAGTGTGTAATGCTTTTCAAGTACATGTTAGAAGTGCAATTATTAATGAAAGGGGGCAGGTTTTGTTTCAGCATTGGGGCAGACACATATTAAGTGAGCATCTGGGCGTCTTTCCCCCCGGACATTTTGAGCATCAAACACTTCCTCCATTATGAATTTTTATGCCCCAGTTTGTTCCTTTTTCACACACAGTCACACACAGCGATGCAAAGTCGCCAGGCGACTGCCAGGTGACAGGTGACAATTCAGAATAGAATAGAACAGAACAGAACAGAATAGAACAGAATAGAACAGAACAGAACAGAATAGAATAGAATAGAATAGAATAGAATGCAGCAGGGCTCTCAGACATTCTGTATTGCTTTAAGATATTCATTGTGCCATAGTTCAAATGTTCTTTTTTAATGTTGTTGAGTCAACACACAGAGACATGATTTATTCCTCAGCCCTCTTTTCTGTCTTTTTTTCAGGGAAGGGCCCCCTTTAAATGTGCACACAGTCACCTTAGATATAAATTCATTCATTTGAATTCATTTACAAATCCATTCTCAAGAACAGTGCATAGTTGCTCCTTTCGTGTTCCATTTAATGGCAGACTGCAGTCCACTGCTTCTGAGGTTGCGTCTCTGAGTTGCGTTCAGGTTTATCAAAATAAAAGTCCTCTGCCACTTTCATGTTTTTATTAAGGGGCAACAAATGCAAATGTGGGAGCTGTGGTGGTGTATTCCCTGCATATCACTGAAATTAGCTCTCATAGAGGACATTTTCAACTTAAAAGGCAGACGGTTTATTAAATTCAGTCCACTGGTCACTGGACTGGTCAAACCCTCAGCAGAAAGCCAAAGCAGGGTAAGAACATGACTGTGGCTTCCCGAACATCACACTCTAAGGTCTCTGAAGGTAATTCCCAAATCAGCAGGTTTGCAACGGCTAACATGTCTTTTAGTGATAAACAACACTTATAAATACTGTACACTGACTTTGTTTCTAAGGAAGAAGCAGCATCAGTCAAACTCCAGTCTGAGTATACTGCATGTCTGTGGAGCGGCTCAGAGTTTATCTAAGCAGGCGTGGGTGTATTTTACATGCGTCTGAGCTTGGACAAGTGTTGGGGGGTTGTATGTTTTTAGAAGAGCTGGTGGGTTTAGTCTCAGCGTCTTGACTCGGCCCCGGCGTCCGTTCATCATGACAGAGACTGTTAGTCTTTGCTAATCTCCTGTGTTCATCTCCATGTCAGCCCAGTGTGTGGAGGCCAGGCCTCTTCAGTGCCATCAGAGCAAATGATTTCTCCAGGGTCAGACGCACAGATTCCACATAGTTCCTCTTGCTGTCCTCTTTAAACATGTCCTCGGGACTCGCCTGTGATCAAAACCCCACTTTCACACAGGCCTGGATGTGCAACAGGCTCCCACAGTGTTTGTGATTTGGGCTTGAAGAGCGGCGGTTCAGGCTTGGTGCTGTTTGATCTAGGACAGTGAAAGGCATTCGTTTCCAGGCGAGCCTTCACTGTTTCCTTTAGCAGTAATGAGTGACAAGATGGAGGTCGCCCCGTGTTGCCCTCTGCAGCCTCTTCATTAGCTGCCCCGCAGTGTTTGGCTTTGCTCTGATTTACAGGTTTTCCGTTCGACATCTTTCAGTTTGTAATTTGTCTCCAGAGCAGCAGGTCACAGGAGGATGTACCATGACACATCTTTACATAAAGCTCTTACATGTTATATTTATTCCAAATCATGTTGTAATGTATGTTAGGGAACAAGCAAGGGTGCGTGCAAATAGGCAGTTACACAGCAGAGTTTGAAACAATAACCCATTCAGCATGTCAGCTGAAGAAAGCAATCTTTTTTCTCCAACAGGAATACATAATTGTTTTGTGTGTTTGGTTAAAATGGTTGAAGTTTTTCACTGTTTCACTTTTCACTTTTATTTTTCCTTTGTTTAATACTTTACATGTCTCCTTGCACTCTACTTGGCATCAGTCTAAAGGAGCCCACATCTCTCCAGAGCTCTTTTCAAAAAGTGTACATTTCACCTTTTGCCTTTTCCACCCTTCATGAAGAGGTTTATTGGGGTGAGGTCTGAAATGAAAAGCCATACAGCTCAGCGCTCGTTGCTCTTTCTTTGCATGGAACAGACCTGGCAGAGCTTTGATGTTCAGTGTGTTTAAGATCAAATGAGTCCACTTGCACACGACTCTCGACTACAGGAGATGACACTCCTCTGTTGAACAGGCTTTTTTCTTTATTTTTCTTTGGTCAGTGTGTTATTTAGCCTGTGAAAATCACCCACCCCACAATAGGCAAATCATTCCCACACCTGAATGTTCCCACCACCATGTTTGACTGCAGGCTTTATGCACAATTACATTAATCTGTTATGTGGCTCTCAGATCTCTCTTATTTGCACCTGTAAACGGTCACAGCGCTAGATGTTTGTTCTTAACGAACGAAGCCTGTCTGTTGTCTCTCTTTCTTACTGTAGATGTGTGTGTTCTTTGATCAGATTTTTTGCTGTCTTTGATGCTTAGAAAGCATCTCTCTCTAGATGTGTATTTTACTCTGACAAAATAACTTTTAATTACAGTTGGTTGCTATGATGAGAACAATCTAGGCCCAAACTGAATTTGACATTAGCTGAAAAACACATCTAACTCAAAGCCCATGTCTCTGTCCTTGCTCTTTGAAAAAAAAAAAAAGAAAAAAAGAAAACAAAACTTTTGGAAAAACAAAAGTGGACTGGGAGACTGTTTCCAAGCTTTGGTGCCTTAAATTTTAACATTGTAACAGTGAAGTAGAAAATCTTTTTCAGCACTAGTCTCCACAGGACTAACAGGAACAACAACGAACCAAATATAGTATGTGTTATCAGAAGTGTGCAGCACGCGTTAGAATCTGTAGTAACAGTTGAAAAACACGTCCTATATTGTAACAGCAGTTTGAGACCTGAGTACACAAGACCTGTCTCTGTATATTTTGTATAGCTATCACAATTTTGTTTTTTAAAATGTAACTTCTTTATTGATCATGTTTATTATTATTGCTGTTTAACATGCATTAATGCAAATCTTTAGCATTTCATATTATTGATTTGTTTTTATGTTTTGTATGATATATATTAACATATCATATATTAATAACATATTAATTGTATATTTTTATTTCAAACCTTTAATGCCTATTCTTATTCTTTATCAGTTTTATTTATTATTATGTCATATGTTTACAGTTTAAAATTTAATATATGTATAAGATAAATATGTTGATTCAACCTTCCAAAATGTATTACTTGTAACAAATACTATTTACTGTAATTTTCTTATTTAAACATCTTGTAACCATTGAATTCATAATGCAATATTTGATGATGCAATAAAACTAAGTCAGTAACTAAGTGTGCCACCTAGTGGTTGTTTGCTTTGGAGGAGGTGCTGGATGAGATGAGGCCTGAAGCAGGTGTAGGGTGTGTGACTCTTTGATAGTATGCAGTATGTGTGATTTGTTCACAAATATAAACACAATGAAAAATGACTAAAATAAAGAAATACTTTGAAAAGTGGTGGTATATCTCTGATATTAGGATATTGTATAGGTCGGATGAATGAATGTTAATGTTAACTTGACCAGGACCATGCACAGTGCATTGTGGGATAACATCTATCCTCCATTCACTCTGAACAGAAACATACACAGATACTGATTAAATATATTATTTAAAATAAGTGGAGGTCTTTCTTGAGAAATAACTACTTGTGACAGTAAAGTGTTTATTAGATAAGATGTAAAATGTTGATTGGATATGGAAATTTTAATCAATGCTAAAGATTGCTTTATAAGCACAAACACAGCATGTCCTCTGTCCAGTCAGTCAACAGCAGTCAGTTCCTCTGACTTAAAAGCGAAGTGTTAACTGTATTTGCTGGACAGTAGTCCTGTGACCAGAAGAGGAAAAACACCAAAATACAACATGAGTGAACAAACTGATTGAACTTTGAATAAAGTTTGATAAAAATGAATGCTTTCCTTTGGATTGGTGTTATGTCAAACACCAAAGTAACTCTTGTCAGGCCCTGTGCTCTGTTCAAAGTAAGTCACAGACTTTTGCCCTCTGTCCTCAGTGTCCAGGAGGGGGCGACAGGCCTGCATGCTGTGGGACTAATTTTCCAAATTATCCAAAAAGTAGGGCTCAGAAACACACCCACAAGCATGCACACTAAATCAGGACTTGTTGCATGTATTGTTTTGCCTATTGAAAACACTGATAGGTGAATACAGTAATTTCCACATAGAATAACAGACAGTGTTCAAGACAAAGGTGTTTTATGGTTACACTTTACCCCTCTGAGTTGATTATTACAAGTAAACTGTTCATCTTTTTCATTGTATACATTCATACCAACATGTTGTGGCCTATGTTATCTGCCTGTTCGACTCTTAGTGCCCTTTACAGGTATGTTTATTTGGTGTTTTTAATGGACCTCAAAACAATCTGTTCATTTCCCCTCAGCATATTTTGTTTTATTGGCTGAATAAAATCAAAGGTCCCATTTGCATTTTCTGCCTTTGTGTGTGTTTGTGAGAGAGGTAGGCTATTGGCTCATGAAAGTGTTGCAGTGAGGTTAGAGGCTGTGTGTTGTCTCCCTCCTCCCTCCTGCCTCTGCCCTGAAGGAGAACAGAGGCCTGTGATTGGACCCCTCCTTCTCCTCTTTGGACCAGTGTGATGGCTGCACCTGAGCCGAGCAGCCAATAGGCCGCGTGCACTGTCAGTAGCAGAGAGAGAGCAGCCTGCAGAGCTGCAGCTTAACAATACACACTGTGTAGACACCATACAGGTTTCTGGGCTGCTTCCCAGCACCGGTAGACCGATATACAGCACCGATACTGGCCCTTCATTCACAAACAGAGACTCTGCTATCATGAAATTAGACGTTAAGTATATGCAATTTAACCATTTTTACCACACTCAATCTTATATACTTAATCATATTTTACATCTCTAGAAGTCTAACATATATCTATCTATCTATAATATATATATTTACTAACTCTCTCTCTCTCTCTCTCT
>JBAJHX010000049.1:24622805-24650829 GCA_037176925.1 Amniataba percoides
CCTGGGAGAGGCACGCACACACACGCCGATAAACACAAAGACACACACACACACACACACACACAAACACATATAATATATATGTATATGTTATATACATATATCACAGCAGTATATGCACAGGGGTATGTCCTTGGTTGGAAATTCTGTTGACAGGAAGTTCCAGTGTTGTGGAAAGCTGGACTTGCTCAGCTCAGCTCAGCTGCCTCTCCATTATGTATCCTATCACTTATTCATGCCACCATATTTTATTGATACACACACACTAGCATGCAGGGTCATGTTAGGAGATTGTGTGAGTGTGTGTGTGTAATATATGCATATACATGAGAGATTGTGTGTCAAGGTGTGAGCAGAATGTTTGTACACATGCACGTTGAGTGTATGAACTCCCGAAAAACACATTAACTGTTTAACATGTCACTCGACACCTACACTTTGTGTTCCAGTATGTAAAATCCACCTTTGATATAACAACTTCTATAAAGTTGGCTGGATTACATAGTTACTGTACAACTAACAAAATTAATAGAACCACTTCACAAAAATCAGTTTTCCAAAAAAAAGTTTCCTTTGAGAGTCTGTCATCACACTGATTTAACACTCTGGAGGAGCCTGACATCATTTGAGTTATTCCAGGACGAGTTTTCCTGTAGCAAAATGCAAGTAACATGAGATAATAGAGATTGAAAGTAGCCTTATATAATAAACATTTGTAGTAGCTGAGAGAATAAAAATTTTGGCACAGCACTGCTGGCTGTCTCTGGAATGTTTTAACCTGACCCACATCACATGCAATACAGCAGAATCACTGTAATTGTACTTGAGTTCAGAGGAGCTTTAATTCCCCATGAAGTATGTTTCAGGCATTTTGTTGGGGATTTGCATCTTTTTTCGCATTAAATCAGTCAAATTTCTAAATTTCTTTTTATATTCCATTAAGTCTTTGATATCATCTCCATCTAATATGAATATACATGGTTCTGTACATGTTACTTTGGCTGTACTCTGACAGATGGCATGCTTGTTGGCACATACAGTACTCTCAGGAATCAGCCAATGACAAACTTCATGTCACTCGTGGATCCTTTTTTCCTCAAGCCTCTAGAGGGTTTTTAACGTCACCTACCATGATTCACAAGAGGGATCATGGTGGACAGCTAACATGTTTTGGCGTTTGTGTAGCTCACCTGGTTTGATTATAAATTCAAAGTCTGTACTTTGAAATGCATGCCCCTCCTAAACTCTTCCTGCCTCCCCCATCTATGTACAATAATTCTGTCTCTTTTGCATGTCTTTGAAGTACCAATGCAATGAATGGGGACGATAGCGCTGTCTCCTCTTTAAAGAGGTCATGGTGTTGCGCTACATTGCATACACCAATAATAACAGAAGCAGTTGTGTGAAGAATGAAGAAAATGTGAGAGATAAGTTCAAGCCCTTCCAACCAGCAAAGGACCTTTTTTTCTCACACCAAAAACCTAAAAAAACATCTGTGTCAAAAGCACATCTACTGTCGATGGATTATAAGGCTCATGTTTATTAACTGCATGGGAGTCAAAGGCAACCTCACCTCCAGTCTGTTATTCACATTTATAATTCACCGATTAGCATTACACTAAATTCAAGGAAATATGATGATAGTTTTGAATGAATTAAGAAATTAACAATGTAGGTCTGTTAGAATGTTATAATGTTCAAGATCACTAAGTTTCTTCTGTTACTTTACGCCACAAAGTCCGAACTCCAAACCGCTCATGTATCACGCGATGGAAGTGGCCAGTATCAGCTGGAGCGACAGTTTGGAGAAAATGGCCTGGGTGCAGTTTGAGTGACGGGTCACAGATCACAACGAGTTCATTGCTCCAGTCAGCGGAGCGACAGGAGCAGCAGCGACAACAAGTGTTTCGCTGCGTGCCGCCGCCGCCGCCGACGGTGGTGAAGCAGATTGGGTGAAGTGGATTGCCCTCAGCCACAAGTCCATTTCTGATGCTCTGCACAAAGTGTGTTTCCAGCCCTCTTGTTGTCTGACCGAGCCAAAACAGACGCAGGAGCGGGGCCTTAAAAATGCTTCCCACCACTCTCACCATCTCTCTCTTTCTCTTTCTCGCCCTAATTCTCTCTCTCACTCTGCTCTCCCTCGCCCTCCTTTTCTGTGAACCCTTATAGCCCTGTGCGTGTGTGTGTGCATGTGTGTGTCTCCCTTGAGCGAGCTGTTAAGTGCAGTCTCCAAAAACTCTACAAAAGCCCATTTGAAGTCATCTAGAATCCCCCCCCCCCACACACACACACACAACAAACACACAACTGCAGAGTGACACTAACACGCACAGACACATATACACACAATTACATTCACACACTGAGACCCTCGCACACTTTCTTACACTTGCACACATGCACTCTTTTCACACTTCCCTCTGGGCAAACAAGGCAGAGTGGCAGAGGCGAGGCAGGGATAAATGATACAATGATATCCAGGCCTGACTTGTCAGTGGAGTTGAGAGAGAGGATGAGGAGGAGGAGGATGAAGAGGGGGAGGGGCAATCGGTGGCAGCTCTGAATACAGGAATTATTCTTCATCGTCTCACACTGTCGCTGCACATTACGTTCAAACTCTCGCCTGGCAATGTGGAGAGAGAGAGAGAGAGAGAGTTTGGGAGGAGAGTTTGGGGGGGGGGGTGCTGAAGGGCAGATATAATGACCACACTCTGCTTTCACACTCGCCGTCTCCTCTCTCAGCACCATACTCTCCGGCCTCAGCAAGCCTCACATTCCCTTTTCTGTTCTTTCACTCTGTCCCTGACGTCCTAACTCCCCCCCCCTTCTCTGCGTTTGTTCTTTCTGTCTGTCACGGCAGCGCTGAGTAGCTTTCAGGGAGAGAGTGCACTCATTTGCACTCTCTCGCTTTCTTCTCTCTCTTTGGTTAAAGCGAGGGGACAACATGGCCCTCTGGGCATGTCACAAAATGATTAACTAATAGTTTTGAGTTAGTCAAGTATCCAAATGGTGTGTGCGTGTGTGTGTGTGTGGTCCATTGCGTGAGTACTTCAGTCTGTACATTAGGCTGGTTATTGAGACCATAGTCACAATTATACTATGTACAATATACATACAGCTGCACACACATGAAAGCTGCGAGAAAGCCGGTAGCTAAAGACTGGCCGCATTTATGCCAATTGAAATGTTAGACAGTGAATGACTGAAATGGATGGTTGGAGTCATATTTTGAGAAGACATGTCTGATTCATTATTTATCCAGCCAGCTTTCTGGACAGACTGAAAGGACAAATCAGACTGGCATGTTGAAAACCAAAACTCTTACGTTCAGTTCTTTTGAGCAAACCAAAAGCAGACATATTCGGCTCCCTGATGTCTTTTCCCTGTTTTCCACTAGCCAGCATTTCTCATTTTTGTCCTGTATTCATATCTACCGGTCACTGTTAGACCACAATTCATATGTGCATTTGTAATATGTGACATGCACACACAGGTGACTTCAAAGCCATCAGATCTCACCAACAGAAAACTGTGTCTTGTGTTTTATGTATTTGGGTGTCAAAGTTCACTGAAGTAAAACTCACTGCAAAAGATTCATACAAATTTCTGCTGATCTTGGCAGTTTCACTGAAATTAACGGATGTAACTCTACAGCTTTGCCACTTTTAATGCTGGTGTGATCGGATCATAAGGTTAATACTCAGTGTTTGGGTGATGAAAAGTATACATTCACAAGCGCATTTGCCCCTAAGCCTGACCTTTGCTTAACCCTGAACTGTCCAGTCAGAATGTGTGTCACTGGCATATCTATAAAGTAATGTTGTACAATTTCACAAGTTCCACTTAGAATGAAGGAGTGCTGAACCTCAGAACTTTCTTGGAACTGACTGAGCTCGACTTGATTAAATCAGAAGTGCTTTTTTTCACTTGGCAAAAGTTATGGACAGTACCTGGAAGCTTTTGTTTTGGCATCACCTCAGTCCCGGCAAGCTGAGCCAAAACTAAAAGGTCACATTAAAACACTAAGGCCACCGATTAGTCAAACACTCTGCTACCTCAATATTTTACAATGTTCCCATTTTAAAAAGGTGTTTCTAGAAAAAGAAAAGAAATGTTTTTGGAAGTAATTTTTCTTTCTTGAATTTTGTGTTGGTATCAGTATCAAAACTGAATAAAGGAAAACCTTTTAATATAATGTACACTACGGAAAACTCAGGACTATCTCTATAGACACTTGATGGAACATTAAACATCAGCAGCAGGTTACCCATATAAAGTTTGACCAAACATGCATTTCCTCAGTGACAATGTGTGTGCATGCTGACAGTATGTAATGAACTGCAGGCAGAGTGTCTGCTGGCCAGCAAGCATGACACTGCATAACCCACATGAGTTTGGCCTGCATGCCTGTTGCTTTTGTTGGTGTGTGTGAATGTATGGTTATGTCTGTGTGTGTAGTGGCAAAGCCAGCAGCCATCTGCACTGATTGATAGGAAAAGAAGGACCTCCAAGCCTGTACTCTGCCCCCGCCCCTCCATCCATCCCTGTGTGTTGTTGCTCTTATGATGGGTATCAGTGTACTAAAACAAGGCTGAATAGCAAAGAAACCAGTCAGTCGGCAGGATAATAGCCTGGCTTTGTGTGAATGGAGTATGTGGCCAATTCAAATACAGGATGTATTGCGCGACCATTAAATCACACAGCTGTCTGAACAGGCATGCAGTCTAGTTTCCATGTTTCCTTAATAGAGCAATTAATGAAGTTTTCTATGGAGTGATTTATAAAATAGCAAAACTTAAATAGACTATTTGTTTTTCATATACAAAAAAACCCTATGCATGTTCCTTCTCGTGCACTTTGTTGGCAGCTTGTTTCAAATATGTATCGTGCCACAAATACTGAGAACACTCATCTATGGAGAGTGTGTGCATTATTTTCACATGTCCTGATGGCTCTGGTGTAGTGTTGTCAACACTGGTTTAAAAGTAAAAGTCAAAGCTAGAACACAATTAGACGTTTGGATTTTTTGATTGTTGAAGAAATAGACAAAAGTTAATTTCACATAAAGATGCTGCCAACACAAAGTCTACATTTAAAGTGAGTATTCCCCCAGAATATGAATAAAGGTTCTTAGACTTCTGCTGCTATGTAGCCACGGCATAACTGGCAAACTACACTGTGCCATGTGGTTATGAAATAACCAACTGTGTCGAATTGGGTTATGATTAGTCTGTGTCATACATTATTTTTAAGAACAAGGTGGGTTACAATGCACATGGCTACTCTAGAAGAAGGTCAATGGTATGACACAATTTCATACAAATACAACTAGACTTGCAGTAACATTAAAACACAAAAGGTGCAAACGAGGGAGCACAGGTGGCTCAGTGTGTAGAGCATGTGCCCATGTACATAGCAGCTCTGGGTTCAATTCCCGCCCAGGGAATCAGTGCATGTTGCCCCCCCCCCCTTTCCCCGACTTCCTGTCTCTCTCAGCTGTCCTGTCAAATAAAAATAAATGGGTCAAACCCACCAAAAAAAAGTGCAAACGAGTATACTATTTCTTAGTTGTACACCTTCAGTCATATATACTGTATGTGCACTCTGTAGGCTTATTTTATTTTTAGTTTATTTTTCACATGTAATCATGTAAGATACAATCACAGTGAAATGCATCCTCCTAAAACAGTATGACGCACAGCTCTAACAGCATTGAACACACCTAACACAGCGTTACAAACACCTAACAGCGTGACGTTCGACCAGCAGCATTATCTATGCTGAATGAAGAATGACAGGACACGAGGTACGATGGACTCAGAGGTGGGGAGAGTAGTAAAGTAAAGTAGTAAATATAAGTGCTGTTATTATAAGGAAACTTTATGCAGGTAAAAGTTAAAGTACTTATGTAAAACTATAATTGAATTAAAGTAAATAGTCTCTAAGTAAAGATATATTTACATGGGAGGCAGTTTGATGATGATTATGTTATCTTACTTTACAACTATGCCTAACTTACGGTGACGAATGGTAAAAATAGGCTCCTCTCTACATGGGGGTATTACTATTATTGAGGGTATTACTCCGATTAGAAATGATCAAGTTGCAGGCTGTGGTGACTGTGGAGTGGCGAAGCTCAGTTTTAAGTGATATGATGACAGCAGCAATTTTCATATCAGTCTCAGTCTGAGTGTATGGAGAACTCCTCTTAGTTGTTTTTGAAGACAAGCCCCAAATCTGGACATTCAACAGAAGAATAATGAGTAGATGAACCAATTACTGTCCACAGGGGACTAATAACTAAAGCAATTATGATGATTTAGAAATGAGTAACAGTAATGAGTAATGTATTGCATTTTTCCAGTCAGGAGCCCAGTGCTGGCTAGATGCATACGGGAGATTACAGGCTCTTAGCAGTTGCCAGTGGCATTAAAACAATAAGGCATTATATTTGATAGGTTATGGTAATATACAGTGCACATTCATCAAATGGAAAAAGAACACTTGTTTCAAATGGAAAAATAGCATGCTATTAAAGCAGAATGCTGTCTAGTGTAATATCGATTAGTAAATGGGGTGAGAGAGATAAGCAATATTGTGCCGTCTCTTTTTAGCCAAGTGCTAAAATCCAACATGCTCACAAATGTTTACTCGTACTTTTGAATATGTATGCACAGTTCAGAGGAAGCCCTCAATCCACACCAAGAAATTACATCAACACATATTTCCTATTTCAAACTTTCCTTATCGTTCGTACATTTTGCACACAGAACAGCATATGGCCACAGAGCTAATGTTTTCTCTGAGGTGATAACATCAGAACTGTAGTGCAGCCCGTCTTAAGCCCACATACAGTACTTCACCGAGCCAGAAGCCTTTAGTCAAGGCTCAAACAGCAAATGACCAATTATAAAGTCAGGATGCCGGCTGGACCGCCGCCTGCTAGCTCATAAGTAATAACATTTTAATGGTAGTGCTAGTCACATGGGTATGGCTGTTTGAGGAACACACAAGCACACACAAGGGTATATATTCGACCACATGTAGATATTAGGTAGTTGACAGACACACATATCCATCCACACATGTGCACACACAAACTCAAATAATTGCAAACACTTGTACACACACACACACACACACACACACACACACACACACAAACACACACACATGCACATAAGTATAGACCCTGCATGCATATCCTGCTAACATATGAATGTAAGGGGTATAACTAATAAAATACAGGACCACACATACACTGAGACACTCGCATATACACATACACACCCACACGTACACACACCCATACACATATACACGCCCATAGACCTCAAATATAAACACATGCAAAGGGTACTTAAAACACAAATGTATGTATCCAGACACACACACAGCACAGTGTGTGTATACACTTGGAACACATAAGCATCCATATCCATCCACAGACACACCACTGCATACAGCACAAAAACATATAAGAAATGTTACAGTAGAACACAGTAAAACTTCTCTTGAACACACACACAGAGGGAAACGCTCTCTCCTACTGGTGCTGATAAGGCTCTGTTAAATATTTGTGTTGAATTGGGCGTTGAGAGAGCCAGCTGAGGTCTGTGCAGCTCAGACAGTCTTATGATCATTATTATTATTATTATTGTTATTACTCCTGGTTTCTTTGAGCTGGGCTCCAACAAACATAGCTGGTTATGACCCAGTGGGTGCGGGTGGTCCCCGGCACCCTCAGCTCATCAATCAACCAAACAGCAACATGAAAAACAAATGGAGCCCTGTTGGTACCACAAGTCCAGGATATTTAGCCTAAACCATTATCCAACAAGTCTGAGTTGAGGTGGGACTCTCAGCTTAATGAATCTTGGTGAAGCACGAGGACACTAGACATTTTTACCACTGACTGAAATTTTTAGCTTCAGTAAAAGATAAAAGAACATACATACAACCTTAATCAAATACAGCTTTTGAAAATCAAATAATAAATAAATGGCAACTAACCCCGTCCTAGAAACACAAAGACAACACTTTGCACCTTTGTGTTCTTTGTGTTTCTGTGCTTTGTGTTCAGTCCAGATAGGAATAATTTATCTTAACCAGCTTGGTTTGGTTAATTGTACAACTGACTAAAAAGATGTATAATTTATGTATCTAAATTATTATTATTATTATTATTGTTATTATTACTATTATTAGTATTAGTATTATTGCACCCATGAATGCCTTGGATATGTTGATTTGCTAAAACAGTTAGCATCATATTCAGAAATTGGCTGTTTGTACTTTTTGAACCCAAACTGAATTTGAATGACTTTGTAACAACTGTGGTATGGAAATGTGGAAGTTGCATTAAAATATTGATTAATGACTGTTTCTACCCAAAATTCACTGGCACTGAGCTGCAAATGACCCATATCAGTCGACACTGTTCTACACTGACCTGCTATTAATCACAAATACACTGGCTGGAAATCTTGACCCTGCATTAACAACGATGAGCCTATATTGACTAAATTCTGGCCTACAATGTAGACACCCCATAAGTCATAGATACAAAGTGAAAATGTTAAGAATATCAGTGTGACCAATCTCCCTTTAGCTGTTCTCTAAGGCTGATTAACACTACACCAAAAAGATTTAACTTGATATGGAGCAGTTTCCATTTTCTGCAAGTGTCTTTCCATGGAAAAGTCCTCTGATGCACAGTAAAGGACACCATGACAGTAAAAATTGGCACCAAAGATGTAGACAAAATATAAAATTCACTACCGCTTAGAAACACTGGATATTGTGAAATGACACAATGTGAGTAAACGGACATAAAGGGGGCCATTGTTCCTCAGCTGGAGATGCTCTCAGCTGAGATACACCAGGTCGTGTTGAGCGGTAGTCCACTCTCCATATGGCTTCAATGGAATTTATGTTGGGCAGGCACCAATAAGCCAAATCTAGTTAGCAACATTATATCATTGGAACCAAATCTAATTTCAGCTCCAGTATGTTTTAGTCGCCAGTGACTCTCTCCCTCTCTCTCTCTCTCTCCCCCCTCCTCCTCCTCTTCATCTTCTGTTCCCTCTCTCTCTGTCCATCCGTCCATCTCTCTATGTGAGTGTCACCTGCCCTCCGAGCTGGCGACGCTGGGTCTCGGCCTTAGCGTGAGAGCCCCATTACCCTGACTGGAGGCTTTGTTTTCCCTGTGAATCTGCAAGAGTGTGTGTGTGTGTGTGTTTGTGTGTGTGTTGGAGGAGAATGTGAGAGAGACGGTGATTTGTTACATCAGCGAACATTCCAGCTCCGAGATCCTCTGAGTGTGTGAGTACACACATAGAGAAGGAAAAAAGTGTTTTTTTTTTGTTTGTTGAATGAATCTATTTTTGTAAATTATCATACAGCAAATTGTTTTAGTAGATGACAAGAACTGTGATAAATAGCAGTAGAACTGCATAAACAATGACTGAACTGAGCTGAAACAGACTGTATATAAAACTTTATTCAGCATTTTCCTGGAAAACATATGACAGAGAAATAGATGAGGCATGTATACAGGTGAGGTAAGAGTGTATGTGAGCATGTGTCTGGGTGGATATGTGTGTTTGCAAACAGGTTCAAGGTCTCTGTTAGCAGCTCCACTGTGCTGTGTGTGTATTAAGGGCTGAGGCCACAGCTCCCAGCAAATGGAGACACTGAGCAAGATACCATCTGCCTCTGCCCATCTAAGTCTCACGCTAAAGCACACACACACACACAAGCACACACGCACACACGCACACACACACGCACTCAGAGAGCCTTTAAACACAGTACACCATGCACAGCTCAGTTCACAACACAAACACTTTAAGTGCACATATATTAACATGGAAATCCCAGCAACTGTAAATAATTGATTGAATGCCACAACTCTGGCTAAAAACTCAGACTCTCACTTTAACCCGGGGGGAGTGTATCTTGTGTGGATCATATGTGACTGGGATGACATATCGACTGTTGCCTTTTTTCAATGAGAAAGGCACAGGAAATCCGAATTAGGTGCAGAAGACATTTTCAATATTATATGTAAATCTCACAGTACCACAACGAATTAAAATGTGAATTGTGCTTCATCACTGAGCTTCATTTATTCATCTCCAGGTGGAGGTCTGGGGTGTGAAGGTGGATGGGGCTCTCATGTCCACAAAACACAGAATGTGATCTGATTTTCATCAGTACTGTGGTAATATTTTAGAAAAAGAGGTTTAACTCTGGTGTGTTCAGATACTGCTGACTGTTTTTCATGTTTAAGCTCTTATTTTTTCTGACAAACAGTACATACAGTGCGCCTGCTGGCTTTATTTGACTGTAAAGTCAAAATGTACTGAAAATTCCAATTTATCATCTTATTTTTCCCCAAACTCTCTCTTTTCTGCGCCTGTCTGTTCTCAAGGGGGAATCACAAATCCTGCAAACGTCTTACTCAACTCTGGAAAAGGATGTGTCATGTTATTGGCAAATCTACATCTTTTGCTCTTCATTAGGCCTTAATTTAATGCTGACAAAATATTTTACATTTACTCACACATTTCAGACCTATTACAGTTCAGTCCCCGTCCCTGATTCATGCAAAACAAAAACTGTTTGACTTTTAAATAGTTTTACATCATTCAAAATGTGTATCTGTTGTACTTATCTAGGCATCTACTCTTACTTCTACTGCTAATAGCTCAGTTTCCCCATGAAACAACAAAGCTTATCTTTATCTTATCGCATGCCTTCTTTTTTTCCTTCAATTTAAATATAACAATTTACAAATCTGCTATTGCCAGTGAGTAAATAATTAGCAACATCATAACGTCTGAAATCAAACCCTTGAAACCAGCATTTAGACGAACGTGGGACACTGAAACCTGGAATCATGTTCATATGGAATCTGATCAGAATGTCTTTTGTCACTTACCTCTGATTTGTCCAGAATTTAAACTATCTGTCTCTGAGATTTCCTCCTGCCCCCCAATAAAATCAAAGTGAATGGAACTAGTGCAAACTGCATTGAAAAATTATATTAAAAAAAGTCAACAGCAATGTCTCAGTCCAGGATTATTGTTCCTTTTAGTGTCAATAACCTGTACAGATACTGTCAACAGTACTCATAAGGAAGAATTCATTGATAGAACGTAGTTGCAGATAAAAGCATTGACAGAGAGATGGGAGATATCTGACTCCAAGAAAATAAAATCTACAAGGTAAGTGAGAAAATATCTATATTTCTAAATTAGGGTGGGCCACCTTTCTTCCTGTAAACTGTTCCCATAGAACCAGTACAAACACTGATAAGTTCTTTGAATCAAACAAACTGTATCCATCCATCATTCTGTAACCACAATGGAAAACTCTAAACAAACCAAATGTTTTGTATTTTATAAAACCCAAACTGTTGCCCATTCAAGGCAATCTCCTCCTCACAGCTGACACGGGAACATTTCCTATATGTTACAGTGCAGAAGTGCTGTGCTATTAGATTAGCCTACAGAGACTGAAGTGTCTCTGTCTGTATGAATGGATGGATGGATGGACCAACAAGTCCATCACATTCCCCGTGGATGATGTCTTCAGCAAAGCTCAAGGCTCAGGAAAGAGTGTGAGTGTGTGTGTGTGTATCACGGGTGTATTTTGATATAATGTGATTTTGTGTTGCATTAAAGGGGTGGAGGGGGCAGTGGGGCTTGAGATGCAATGCGATGGGGGGACAAGAACAAGACGCGACTGACTACTAGTGCCCAGGAGTCTCCAACATCTAATCTAATGAAGAAACACACGCGGGGGAGTGTGTGTGTGGGGGGGGGCAGTAAAAAAGAGTGATGAGGAGGGAGAGAGAGAGAGAGAGCGAGAGAGAGAGAAAGAGAGGCTACAAATGAGGTTAAGTCCTAACAGAGAGAAAGAAAGAGAGAAGGACTGGACTGGATATGGCTGGGGATGGTTGGGGCGGTGATAGTCGATGCTAAATCCATTAGGGCCTTGTGACCCCCCACTCCCCTACCCCAACA
Organism: Amniataba percoides; assembly: GCA_037176925.1. Lineage (NCBI taxonomy): Eukaryota > Metazoa > Chordata > Actinopteri > Centrarchiformes > Terapontidae > Amniataba > Amniataba percoides. The sequence continues at coordinate 24,634,838 of JBAJHX010000049.1, forward strand.
CCCTTCCCACCACACCCCACCCCTGTGGCTGCCTCTATGGAGCTACACCCCCCAACCCGCCCACACAAACATTTAAATCAAAGGAACTCTTGTTCACTTAAGAGGACGGGGTGGAGGGAGGGGGGGCACTACCGCTTCCTAAACGAGTTAACCATTTGGACTGTCAGGGCCAACGGCATGTCTGCTGCAGACACATACACGTGGACACTCACACACACGCAGGCAGGAAAAAGCCGAAAGTAAAGCAAGACGTGCAGATATGCTAAAACCTTGCAAGCACACACACACACTCGGACGACCAGAACATCCTTCGAGTGGTGAGCTAATCCATCACTGGACCTTGACCTGACAGCAGTGTATGCTGGGTAATGCCACAGTGAGGAAGTCAGGCTACCTAACAAGACACTTAGCTGGTCTGGACATTTGTAATGGATTTCAGAAATAATTGGACCAAACAACAGTGGCCCAGATCAGCGGTGATGAGTGTGTTTTGTGTGTGAATGCATCAGGTCACACACTTATCTACCAGTGTTCCATATGAAATTACCATCCTCGTGTACTTTATGTTAAGTCACATCTGTAGAACATTTTCTATAATGTACAAAGGTTTTCATTCTTAGTCGTCTGATTTCTGTTGTACAAACATCCTTAACAACAAAATGTGCCAAAGTACTTCAGGTACTCAGAGGTCAGGACGGACCTACCTCGACGTAGAAGTTGTTAAGGACATACAGACTAAAATGTGTGAAAAGTATGCAGGCACAGGTCAAAGGCTGCAGATACCTGTTCTTGTTTATTATTTTTTTTATAGAAAAAAATTCTCTTCTCTGTGAAATTTAGGTCCTGTTCTTTGTCTTCAGCATCAAACTGTAAAACTACCATCAGCAATTTAATACAGTGGGGAATAACTTGAGCAGGAACAATGGCTTTATCTCCATATCCCATCTTGATTATGAAAAATGACTTATGACCCAATCTAAAATCTGTCATCTTTTTTTTTGTGAGCTTCATTTTGTGATTTAAATACAACCCTTTATGAAAGAATAAACAGAAGAGCAGAAATTCATGTGCTCATGTTGAGTAATTTTATGGGAGAATGTATTTGTGTGTTTATTTGCTGAGGAGTGTATTTGTGTTTTCTTTACTCTCTACTGACCTGTAGCAGATCCTACTATATCTCTGGAGGGGGATTCAGACATGGCGTCAGCCAGCCTCTCCCGCAGGCCTTCGTCGCTTGCATCTGCTGAGCCAATGTTGTGCCGCGGCACGCTGAAGCTCTCCGGCCAGCTACCACATACTTCGAGCAGGGTCACTCCACGCCCGTCAAACGGACCTGCATGCAAAAAACAAAGGTAAAATACTCTGTTGATTATTGAATGGACGGAATGGACAGTTGTACCAACTGCACTGTAACCATCTGTGAACTGTTCAAATCCGTGAAATGCTCATCCGTGAACTGATTCACAGGATAGTCAACAGTCATTCAGAGTGAATCAAATATATGAGGCCTGGCCCATCTGTGATAAGACATGATACAAAATATTTCAGGAAAGCCTGGAAAGCAGGCTATACTCTTTTAATACAGACCCACTCAGCTATCATTTCAGTTGTCTTACCAGTTTTAATGTATTTTTACTGTAAGTGTATATTGTCAAGCTGTTTCGTGTAAAAACAATGAAAAAAATCAGTACGTGAAAAAATTCTCAAAAAATACCAACATGGGGTAGATTTAGCAGAACATACAATGATTTAAACCTTAAATATTTTAAGTCCTTCTTGAACTATGACTGTATCAGAATAGCTGATTGATCATAGAGTACTGATCTGCTGATACAGTGTTTTCATACCAGCTTCAATGAAAGCTGTACTTATTTCATCACAGGTTTACATTTTGTAATCTTACTTGTAAGTAAGTGTGTTTCAGTGGTTGTCGATAGAACATTAACTTTGATAAGAAGTGTGGGTTGACAGTAAAGGCTGTGAAATTATCTTAAATAATTGGATTTTATTGAAGAATTACAACCACTCTTAAAGTAGGACTCTTTTTCAGAGTCAAAGTTATCGGCCAATCATTTCTACCACACCACTAGGTAAATGAATTTACTACACAGCAGTTCCACTGAAGTCTAGCAGATCATCTGGTTTCGAGTCACAAACACACGCACACATGCACATGACAACCACCTTATAAGCACACAATCTTCATGCCTGTCAAACCAAATCCACACAGACCTGCACTGCACCTTAATCTTTCATCCTTTCTGCCTGCTGTAATTTCTGCAATCAGAGAGATCTTGGGCTTTGGAGCCAAGAGTCTGCGTCCTGTTTCTGTTTGCATGTGACAAGCCAGGCAAGCAGGCATTCCGACACTAACACAACCGGTTTACTCTCTTAGTGTGTTCATTTGACTTGGTCACTGTGCCTGCCAGCGCTAAGAGGTGATAAAGGCTGAAAGGGATGATTTAGCAGTGATGCTGGTAAAATGCTCCTGTGACTCAGCAACACAACAAACACATGATCTCATGGCTTCAATTTCAGCTTATCACCATCATCGGTTCAGTTCTCTATATCAGCATCTCCCTGCTTGTTAACACCCAGGAAATATGTGAGAGACTGTGGCACTCAGGAAATGACTCAATCACACACTATCTTCCTAACACTGTACTATATACTACTATAACTATAACTGCTGAGGAATCTGACTTTCAAAAACTCCTAAGCTGTCTTACTTACATGTCCACAAACAGAAATGTAAAAAGGAGCCAAGTGCTTTCAGTTTATGCCCTCAAGCTGTTTTCTGACAAACACCCCTCTGAGTGCAGTGAGTGCAGGCAGCGTCTCAGCGGTCCTGTCCTCTTCGTGGGGCTGCCAGGTGTGAATAGTTGGTTAGAAATCTATGAAACATGAGGCTTGCTAAGTTGCTAATGCTCTCCACCTATACTCACTGAGTGTCCCTGACAACATGTGCTCTTTTAATTAAAAAGATGCGGGAAAATATTGCTTCAGAGTCATTGGAAGCTGTATTTTTGTGCTAACTGGGATAAACATGTCCATTGGACATGCAGGAAAAAGTGATATCAATATTCTTTGATGGCAAAAAAGCACATCTCTTTAAAAATGTTTTCTTACCTGACTATTTGTCAGGGATCAGCCATTACATAGGTACTATCTGACTGAACGTCTGGATTTCAAGGTAAAACAGTCCTAAACATTATTATTTCTTTAAATGCTTGAAAATTAAGTAATTTACATAGTTTTTCTAAGACAGAGCCAAGGAACTTCCAGTGTTGAGTTTAACTTGAATGCAGTCAATTAGAATCAAACTGTCTTTAATCTGTCATCATCATTGTGGTAGAGGCAGTGCCACAATGTCACTGAGTTTGAAGGGTCTATGAGGAGTGATGAGGTGGAACCTGAATGATATGGCATTTAACATTAACTGACATTACATTAATTGTCCTATTTGTCATCAAGTGCTTGGCCTTCAAACCTAAATTATAAATGCAAGCAGAATTTTTGATCACTAAACTTGTTAAACAAAAGCTGAAAGGACACATGCAGCATTCCTGTTACTTGGAGATACTTTCTGTCTCTTTAACAACAGACAAGTGGACACACACAGACAGACACACACTAATGTTTCTCTAGTGGTCTTGTGGGTATCAGCAAAAGCTCAGAGAGAGGGCAGACAGGATGACATCAAAGGAAAAAGTGAAGGAAAGGACAGAAGAGATGGAAACAGCAGCATTTATGTACACAAGCTATGTCTGTGTCTATATCTCTGTGTGCACACTGGGAGAACAGAAAACATGGATGGACATCCACTGAAGACACAATCATTATCATGATAGCTGAAGCAAATAGATGAATATTTAGTATTCCTTTTCTGGACTGACTAAAAAAAACAAAACAAAACAGCAATAAATTCAATCACTCATTTATCTGACAATGGTACATGTTAAAGTAAGTCCTATAACAAAAGACTGAAAGTTACATCTCCTATTGCAATGAATGCGTGATCAGAATGTGCTTAAATCCCACTATCCTACAAGTCTACTGACACACTAAGACTTGTGTGGATGGCTATGAAAAGCTTGCTTTAATGAAATTTCTAATACAATGGCATGTAAAACCTGGAGGCTGGAGGTTTTAGACAGTTGTACCTTTACAAGCAGCGAGCCACACTTCACTCAGTAACACTAAGCTGTCTTATCCAGATGGGCCTTTACAGCAACTAAATTCAATTCAGCCTTTACAAAGGCTACACATCCCAGTTATCCAGCATTAAATCAACCACCATGCAGAACATAATAACATCATATCACCTCTAAGGCAATACACAGGGCACACATACACACCGACAGACACACACATATCTAACAGGCTCTCGTGGCCGGCTTTGATGGAAGGCCTGCTGGCACTAAAGGGGAATCCTTTGAAAAATCAATCCAACACACACACAGGCTGCTTCTGAAGTGCAGCAAAGTTATCAAGAAGCTGGGCCACTGTGTGTGTGAGAGGGAGTGTGTGTGTTTGTATGCTTTTGGAGGTCGGTCAGTGTTATCACAGTGGGGAGCATGGAGGCCCGTGCAGCCTCTCGCCCCAGCATTAGCACCTGTCACTGGCCTGCAGCGGGGCTGAGACTGGCCAGGCCTCAGGGTGTATACACACACATGCACACAAAAACACACATACGCACAGACATGCACACAGACACAAACACACAGTATTCTGCTCCCTGATAGCCAGTGAGCCAGGCAGATCAAAGGTTTTGACAGCAGTGGCTTTTCTGGATGATAAGAGCTTGGCAGAAGGTTAGGAAGAGCTTTAGGTTTATCAGACCAGGCTTTGACCAGTATGGGTATTTGAACGCTGATACTGATAGCTTTAGGCTGAAACTACCCATCACCGATAGCCGCCGCTGATGTTCAGTACTTTCAGATTTGTTTTAATGTGGGTAAACAATGTCAGTTTCTTCCTTGAAGAAGAAAAAGACAAAAAAGTAGTTTACAAATGCTGCTTATCTGATTTAAAAGCCATTTCTGATAGGAGTCAAATTTGTTGCCATCAGTATCAGTAATGCGTTTTCCAGTCGTTCTGCTCACATGTATGTGACAGTTCAGATATGCTTTCATTTTAATCAATAAAGCTGTCAACACAGCCTGTGTAACAGCTTGCATTTCACTTGCGCTATATGCATGTTACTGCCAGCCGAAGCATATTTTAACGCCTGACTGTGTGTTTGGTTTTGAGCGCTGTTGAAACTCAGGCGACCTGCACTCAGTACTGTACCTAAACACATCCCGTGTAGACACAGATGGAGGACTGAAGCTGTTGCTCTCCTAACATGCTGCTTTCACTGCAGCGCCTGTGTACGCGTTATGTAACAACACAAATAACAATAGTCAAATTACTACTATACAGTGATAAAACTACTACATGTACCAACAGTAGTCTGCATGCTTACTTTTGTTTAATGTAATCAAAAATGTGAAAATGTCTGGTGTGAGGGGACATGATTCTCTCCTTGGCATCAAAATCTGTTTACTGACTTTTTTTCCTCTTTAATTTCTCTCTGTAAATCTTTGGAAACGTCAGGATGTGATGTTGGCAGGAGAAGGACGAGGATTCAAAACACACGCCCTGGATTGTTGTTTTTCTCTCCATCATGTTAAAACCCGACGGGATTAAAAGCCACTCTCCACCCAGCTGTTAGTCCCCACATACTGGCCCTACTTATCCCTCCAGCCAGTGCTACTTTCCTTAAAGATTTAATTACACTGCCGCGGGGTGTATGCGCACACGTGTGTTTGTGTGTGTAATACTTACACACAACCATTGAACAGGGGCTTAGGATGGCATAGTTGGATGTGAACACAAATCACACATGCACATCACAAACACCACTATGGCCATTCAATTTGAAGCTCAAGCTTCTATTTCTTCAGTGGTAAACAGTTCCAGTAAAACTGCATGCAGCAAACTGACAACTAACACAAAAGTTCAAAACTAAAATAAGCTAAATAAATGAACAGAAGTTCTGAAAGTTAAGACAATTCTCTCACTCCAAGAGCTGCCTCAAGGTCACATTTATCAGCTGTAGTGTAACATTCTCCATGATTATATTAACCATTGTAAAATAACAAGCCCAAATGTTTGTCTGAATAAGAGAGTGACATTGTGGGTAATGTCAACATTAGGTTTTTAATAAGGGAGATCAATGCGCTGTTCTGCTGCAGTGACATTAATACAAAATGTCCATTGAGAATCTGACAATGCAATAGAGGTGCTAAATCAAATGGAACCCATTAAAGAAATTTTCAAAATTTGTTTTGGAATATGCACAAGAGCATAAAAAAGCAAGAGAGATGTAGGCATGAAGGACACAAAAATGTTCTTGCATGGGGCCCATGGAGCCTTGAAGATGATCTTGAAGTAGAGCCACATCTTGACCAAGAATTGATTTTCTTTCAGTTAGTCACCCATCAGTATCTCAGATACTTGGTTGTTTGTTTTTCTTCTTTTGGTGAAATGACTCTTTCTCACCAAATCTGAGCTGGTGGCTATGGTGCACTACAGCGTACAGACTGATAAATGTCTCAGGGAAATGCTACACATAGCATCTTTAACTGTATACCTAGTGTAGAGATAAAACAACCCCTTAGAAAAGGGTGACCAAATTGATTTCATGTTGAATACAAGTACTTGCCACACACACACACACACACAGGCATACTGTTGTGAGGCCTCATGCCACAGTTTCTGGGTTACCTGTGTAGTAAAGACACTTATGCCTGGTTAGTGCTAATTCAATTAGGCTTTAGTGCGAGGGGGCTGATCGAACTAATTTCTTTATTATGGGTGCTGTATAATATGTAATGGTGCATGTGTGTGTGAGAGAGAGTACTGGAGTGAGGTTACTGGGAAGTCAGGCACTGGGAAAAGAGGAACAGTCTGTTACTAACAAACAGATCGTAAATCAGGAGGTAGTTTAGGTGGGAACTACACCGAGTTACGAGTTCATTAGGCACACCTAAAATCTAATGTGATCCATTATAACATGTTTGCAACAAAGCCTGTGTTTGAGAAGCTTATAATGTTCTGTTTTTGAAGGAATGTGTTGGATGTCACTGTTGCTTGCTGTTTGACGAGAGGTAAAATTGATGATTATAACAACAAGCTGGTAACAAACATATGCAACCAATGAAATGTAACAAATGCAAATGCACAGAGAGAACATACTGAAGTTGTCAAGTGATATTCTGGACCAATGGGCACCTCCATCATATCAGAGTGTGACGGCACCGAAAGGTCAGTGCATGCTTGGTTCGTCAGCTTAATCCTACTGTACATATATTCCATCGTGGTGCTAATGCACAGTAGAATACATTCAGTCATTCATACACAAGTACAATGACACAATTCCCATGTTATATAGATAAGTTGACAAAAACACACTTTTAATAGACTTTCACTTGAACACACACTGCCATGACTGTGCTGTGAACCCATGCTGACATCCCTCCAGGCTGTGTGTGTCTGTATGTGTGTGTCAGAGAGACAGAGAGCGGGAGAGAGTGTCTCTGATATCCTCAGGGAAACACTGAGAGTGCTAGCTAGCTGGCGGAGTAGGTTTGTGGTGCAGTGTTAGTGTTAATGGAGATGTAAGCTCACAGGATGAGCACCCATAGGTGTGTGTGTGTGTGTGTGTGTGTGTGAGTGTGAGCGTGTGTGTGTTCTTGACAGGATGGGCCTTTCTTTCATTACATTAAGGCCAATGCTTCTAAATCATTTACTCCCTTTGCAGTCTCAGTGGTGTCGGCTAAGTGTTAGTAATCCCCATCAATACTGGGGTCTGCCTCAAGGCACTTTGCTCACCACCACACACACTCACACATGCGCATCTACACACATTCACACACCAAGACATGTGGCATTCAGATATGAAGACGCATTAACCTGTGCGCAGTTAATTGCAGATGAGTCCGCAGACTAGCCCAGCACAAACAAACACTTACCGCCCAGGAAGCTGAGTTGAGGCGTGTCAAATTAGGCAGCAACAGAGCTTTACTTTCTATTAGGCTTAACACTTTGAAAGCTAAAGCTATGGCGTGTATGTCTCTGTCTCAGAACCATGTCATCGCACATTCACACATACATACATTCACTCACAGACACGTACACAAACAAAGTTTTCCTTGAAGCCTAACCTTAATATTTACATTCAAACTCCAAACTCCAAGATGGACTGCCATGTATTCACAGAGACTAGAATGTAGTTTTCTTACAACCTACATTTTTCAAATGACTTTTTGTCTCTACAAGGGAACAATGTTTAAGTAAAATGTTTTACACTACATATCTATATGACACCGATTCTACTGGGCACATTGAATAAAAGTGACAACAGTGGTATAATGTGTAGCAATGGAGTGAGTCTGAGAAAATAACTTTCATAATGTCATAAGGCTGCACATTTATAACACAGAGCGAAGTCCAGTCCAGAGAGCCTTAACGTAACCCCATCACCTCACTAAATGGCAGCAAATTACCCACAATCTGGTAGAAAGCAGCACATTAATGGCTGTGCTTTAGAGTTATATCTTCAAGAATAACATATGGGTGTATGGGAAAATATGAACCCTGAAAGCTAATGAGAATATTGGAAATAATGATTAATTATTGGGAAGATTGGGACATTAACAGAGGGTATGACAAGGGCAGGGCTGTTGTTTATACAGTTTAATACAGGCCCTGTATGCTCCCTTCATTAAGGTATATGCCGTACTCTTCATGGTATATATGCTTGCATGCCACAGACTTGAGTGCTGTTGGCACAGCACATACACGCTCATGTTTGCACAGAGATCAGGTGAACTCATGGACCATGTGTTTTCTTGGGGGCTAATTAAGCTGGTTTGTTAGATCAAGAAGTGTGCAAACACACAGCCATGTGGGCACCTGAGAGGGGACAAACCTTGGGAGAACGTGCATAAACATACACAGCATCATCACATCAAAAAACATATAACCACAAATCAAGCTACAGAGATATAAGCACTTCCCTTAACTCTAACCCAAGGTGTGTTAAAGGTGGCAAACACAATCCTCACCTTCATCAGTGTCTCACTCTCAAAAACAACTCAGTCAGTCAAAGTATACACAGGTTATACACATTTTCAATTTAAGTATAAACATCCAAAATTCATATGGTTATGAAATAAAGTTTTATATAAGCACACTAGAAAAGCACAGCACAGCTTTGAGGTTTGTGTTCTAAAATCTTCAAAGAATTTATGTTTTATAGTTCATATTATACATCACATGGCCGAGGCTAAAACACAGTACCAACTGGCCATGTCACATGGCAATTTGATGTGTCAGTTGACACTCATCACATACAATGGACATGCTATGCAGACATATGGAGCAGTCAGAGTACATTAGCTGCGTAATCTCAGTCCAAAGAGTCACTATAATAAAAATTCAGTTTTTTGCTGAGAAAGGAGACCAACACAATCAATGCGTATGGCCTTTAAAAGTTATCCACAGTCACAGGGTTTTGCATATACGGAATATGCTGCCAGTGTGAGCTGGTGTAGAGGTGACAGTAAAAAAAAAAAATGTCCAAAAAAAAAAAAAGTAAAGAATGAAAAAATCTATTTAGGATGATATTAGGAAGGATATGTTATGTTTAGGATTGGATTTCTGGAGGATTTCCAAACATCCACTGGAATCTGTGTACAAGACACCAAAATATGAGTTTATGAAAGAATGCGTAATGCAAAAGATAGATTTCACCTGGATAAGGCTATAACAACTAAGACATAACCTTTTAGGGATCAGGTCCAAGGTGGGCCCAAGTCAGCGCCAATGGTCAAGCAATGCTAAACTTTCTCTGTCTTACTCCAAAGGAAGGGAATAAAGAAGTCAAGAGAGTGAGAACATTTGAAGCACGGGACATGAGATGCTTTTCTATCTCAGAAGTTTGGTGTATGCAAGAAAGACCTTCACTCATTCAGGCTGACTGCAAATTTACACAGTAGCAGAGAGGGAAAGTAATTCAATCTGCTGATCAAGAACGGCTGACAGCAATTAGGGAACTTACTGTATCGCCATGCTTGTTTAGACAATGGCACATATAGAGTGCCATTCAGTCTTTTGAGACTGAATGGTTAAGAAGAGCTTTGTACCCAAATCAGCAGGAAGCCAGTCATGCTGGCACAGTTTGTCCCCTACTCTGCATGTCTTTTGATGGTTCTGCTGCACTAATGAATGTCGCAGGAAAAGAGGGCGTGAAGGTGAAAAGAGAAGGGAAAATAAAGTTGCCTTGGAAAAGACTTTCCCTAGTCCCCTTGTTGGTCTCTAGAAGGCATTAATAATGAGCTGAAGGGGACACTGATTAGAAGGAGGCCATATATTTAACACTAAGCAGACCCCTGGAAGGGTGTGTTTGCTGACAAATGAGCAGGCGTGTTCTGACAGCCTGTATGTATGAACTGTATTTGTACAAGTGTGGTGTATGTGTGATTCTTATGAGTGTGGTGTGTTTTGCTGCACATGAACAGTTGAATTCATTTGGAGTCAAAATCTGAGCATTTGTTGGTACAATATATAACACGACATTGACCACATACTGCAGCACACATCCTGCTTTTTGATAGCCATAACCCAGTTCAAGAGGTATACATACAGTACATCTGTCCCGAGCTGCTTGGCCTGGTGTGGAGAAATATGAAAAAGGGTTGCTGGGTTGAAATTTGTTTGAAAGACTGAGTGCTGGGTTCTTTTCTTTGAAGTAATGAAATGGACTAGGAAAAGCTTGACGTTTGCTCTGGAACTGTGTTCAAATTGTGAGTAATCTCCTTTTACCAGAATGTGGCACAACAAAATCAATTTACGCTTCCTCCTGAATCTCAACACAATTTCAGCTTCAAATTTTCTGCATTCTTAGACTTCTGGGCACTGATTATTGCTGGAAAACTCAATCACATACCTACACCTACCAAGATGGAACCTTTCCCAGTAAAAACTTTAAAAACAACCGTCATGCTTTACAAATAATTAGCAGTGAGATTTTTACTTTTTTACTCCTAACATAACTCTTGCATTTACAACAAGACAAAAAATTTGAAAGAGTGAAAGTTCAATACTTATCTAAAAAAACTCTTTTATTCTAGGCTTCAATAATTAATTAATAATGGCAATAATTAATAATTAATAATTTTATTACTACCATGGCCACGTAGCTTTGCCAAACTATTTCAGTTCAGAAGCTTTGCTTTGGAATGACATTGATCAGATTCAGTAATCTAGTAACTGTAATCTTCAGGGTTAAATGGCTTGTCTGTCAGTGATATGATATCATACTAGGCATTGTATCAAAACAATGAATATAATCCATGTGTTAAACCAAAACGATGAAATACATTTAATACATTTCAAAAACTGAAAGTCAAATAAACAAACAGCCAAAGTCAGCGTCATAATTTTCCTACACCGAGCGTCATCACGTAACGGGTACAAAGCATCTTTCATCTGGTCAGAGACGTGGCGCCCACACAGCTAAAACTCCCTTCTGGGCGCTAGACATTGTTTTCCATCAAACCAAAACAAAGATTGGGGAGTGTACACTTCATGGTGCTAGCATGGCCAGCTAATTGATTTCAGGCCAGATCATGTTGCTGTGTAATGGAGCAGGCTAACGTGATGATGAAGCTGGGATGGTCATGGTGATGACTTTCACAGGGACTCCAGCCTCATTTGTTTGTTTGACAGGCTGCAGGAGTGTGTGTGTGCGCACGTGTGTTCCTTCATTTGGCATAAAGGATATGGATTAAGCTTTGGAGGTGACAGATGATATGTTTACAGGAGAATGTTTGCTTTCTGCACGATATTCAATTACAGGGTTTATGTGTGTCGCTGCCTGCGAATATACGTGTGTGAGAAAGATGAGTGTGTGCATGCCTACTCATCTGTGTGTTACAGACTGTGTGTTAAAGGGTCACAGGCCTTTATCAATCACACAGAATTTGCTCACTTCCTTCCTCGCTGTCTCTCGCCTGAATCTAACCCCCACACTCCTTCAGTTTTCATTTTTTCTGGGAAGTAGTCCAAGCCAAATCTAAACTGGTGCTGTCCGCTGTTTACTGCAATTGCGACACAGCACAAATAAATACCTTAGTGTTATTTACAAAACAGACCTACTCATATACAACGCTGCCCCCAAACCCTATCCCTAGTAAAAGCCCAGATTGGGTGGTGGAAGGGGGGTGGAGGTTGTGGTAGCTGTGCAGTTGACCATACTGAACATAGCGGAGGTAGTGTGACGTGGCATGGCATCCTGTGATGTCAAGAGACTGTCCTCAAAAAACGTAAAAAACAAAAAACGCCTGAAATCAACTATGGTGATGATTAGTGGGGCCTTAAACAGAAAACAGCCCTTGTTCAAAAGGACACAAGGGGCTTTGTTAGTGGCATGTTGTTTAAGGTACAGACGAGGTGATGCTGGAAGGCCAGTTTGAGTTGTAGACAGCAAAAAAACAGCACAGTCAGTACTCTTGAAAGTTATAGCAGCAATCATTTTATCTTTTGTCTATCATTATCTTCTGTTATCATAGGAAAGATGGTTCTTACTTTACAGTAGAAGTAATATTGGAGGAATGCACACATATTTGATAGGCCAATGCAGGGAAGAGGGACATATTCAGGCCTGAACCCCAATGAGCTAACATGTCCCATTCAAAGGAATGACAGAGCTGTGATTTTTCAAACAGTGCTTTTTTGTCTGGACATGGCCATACCTAACAACCTAACCAAAGAACCTGGCTGTATGCACATTAACTAACTGGCAAAGGTGACTGCAACAATGGAGAGAGTTAGGGTTGTTGGTTCAGCAAAGCACAAACCTTTAAAGCAGGAGAATGCTGTTTATATCCAACTATATATCCTATTATATCCAAGTGTTTCCGTTTGTTCCAAATGGCCATCACAAAGAGGGGCAAATGCAAGAATTGCATAAATCTGGGGACAGCACACATTTTCAGACCATGAAGGTTCCCTCACCTCAGCACAGTTATTTTTGTTTCTAAACCTAACTTTGACATGGGAGACATTGTTTCACACTTCCTTGCTTCTGCCCTCGCTGGCAGGCTGGATGGAGGCGTGGTGCTGAATTCTGTGGCGTTCTGTGTGAACAGTGGTGATGAATATTGTACCGTGCCTTGCTTCCTCTCAGGGGGGTAAACGAAGAGGATTCCCAGCACCAAAGCCACAACCTCGTGTTCCTGGAAATCCTCCACAATCCCATTTGATCTTAACGCCCTGCCTCGCCTAATGTGTCCCTAAGCTGGCCTTATCACACCACAGAGAGGGCCAAAAGGGATAGACTGAGAGATGTACAGTTGCATTTCGAGCAGCTTAGGGTATTCTTCGGCTTCCATAGCACCTCTGACATCCATCCGCTGTTCCATCAAAGCAGTCGTACAGTTAGCAGATGAGTCACATGCACAATCCCGCGTGAAAACTACAGGCAGCAAAACAAGACTGAGAATGAGCGAGTGGCAGCAAAGCAGAGTGGGACAGAGAGACAAACAGCGGAGATGGAGAGAAAAGCATTACAAAACAGCCATCCCTACTCCACTACCCTCTCCATTCTAAGCGAATAAATCCTCCATTATCGTGTCTCTCTCTCGGGTCTAAAAGCAAGCATCTTACAGGGAATTAATCGTATTGGATGGAAGGGAGGGGGGGGGGCATTTCATTTCCTCGTCAAGTTTGGGGAGAATTGTATTGGAAGCCAAGCAGCCACCTGGGAATGGCTTCCTCTCCTCTTTCCTCTCATCTCCTTGTTTTTGCCTCTGCACAGTCCTGTCCGTCGTGCTCCTCTCCTGTCTGTTTAGACATCGCTGTGTCCTCGCTCCAGTCTGATGTGAACATTTTTATGCAAACGGACCTCATGTAGTTGTATGTAAAATCTGTTGTGTGCCTTGTGAGTCATCAGCTTCAACTAGGGAAAAGAAATGGAGGGAGTCCATCGGTAGAAGAGTGTGGTTTCAGCTCAGTGTAAGAACTTGTCAGACTGAATGAGTACGAATCCAACTAGAGCTGGAAAAGTAAACTTTAAAAAAAGAAGTGTGTGAATAAGTGTGCATGCGTGTGTGTCCAGCTCATGGCCAGCCAAGCCTCCTCAGGCCTCTAAACAAGCACCATAAATTCACCCTCCACTTACCTGCAGTAAAAATGTCAGGAGCGAGGCTTTTATTGGGCCACACACACACACACACATACACACACACACACACACACACACACACACACACACACACACATTGAATTCGCTTAGAAGTCCCTAAATACACACCCTCTCACTCTGCTAAACACACACATGCCGAAGCCTTTTACTCTGTCTATCTTGCCATCTTCCATAGCAGTGGAGCAGCTTTACATTGATATTGACACAGCGCGCTGGCAGGAGGCAGGGACTCCATGCTAACAACATTAGCCACATAGATCCTGTCACAGCCACTCTGTCACCTCCACAGACCCCCCACCCTCCGACATAAAGGAAAGCTCAAATTAAATAAAAATGAAATGAAAGGGCATAATGGAAGGTAGAAACAAAATTCAACATTTAATGTCACAACTGCCATCTTTCTGAGGGGGATATTTCTAAGATAGACCAAGAATCTGTACTCAGACTAAATATCATTCAATGATTCAACATAATTTCATAACCATTAACTCCAAATTATGATGACGTTTGAAATTATTCTGAAGTATTGTCACTGTAAAATATTGCATATGTTTACTTTGTTTTTAGTAGATTTAATCAATTAAGTAATGAAGTAATAACAGCCAAGGCTATCAGCTCTAAGCTCCTTTGATTAAAATGAGGCTAAATTATTCTGCTTAAGAACAGGCTGGGTTTTAGGGAATACTTTTGCTTTCTTTAATTCATTAAAAACAATTTCTTTAGTTTCTTTCTTTATTTATAATTGGGGTTTAAGCCTCAGCCAATTAATTGAAGGTGACTTAAGTACTTAAGTTGATAAAGCTCTTGGAGTTTTTTGGTTTAGCACAGGATAAAATACTTTGGTTAGAAACAGATAGTTTAAGTTTTTAATTTGATGATGGTTTTGATGGGACACTGTGGAACACAAGGGGCTATGACGTGTCATTATGTGCAAAAACATGGACATAATAATTATTATTATCACACACACTACACTTCAGATGAATGAACTGTAAGTACATTTGTATTTTTTGACAGTGTGTATACATTTGGATTTGCACCTTAACAACCCTTAAATAGTTTGTATTACAGTATTTACAATTAACATGTTAACATTTAGCACTGTGTGCACTTGATCTTATTTATCAATTGTGTTTTTATAATGTTTTCTTTATATTATCACTCCATATTTGCCTTATTTCATACTGCAACTACTGCTCAGAAATTTCCCTTGTGATGAATATGGTTCTATCTTTTCCTAAAAACACACACACAAAAATACAATTTTATTGATATAAGGTAACAATGGCTTTTTGTGAGATCAACAGTTTGTGATTTAACAGCATGCTAAAACCTAAAACTACACAATTTGCCTGGTTTATCCAAACAGTCTGTGCTATTCATTAAGATCCTGAACAGGTTTGTTTTCATCTCAGTTTTCATCTGCGGAATTTCTAGACCTCTGTAGTAACCATTTATCCTCCCAGTGATGCACTCTTTGATCAAACTGGAGGGAGGGGGGGGATTTTTTGAGTTTTAGATTGTCACCAATACGAAAACACCAAAAAACCTGAGATGAACCAAACAGTGTCACAATATTTACCAGTAAGATATAACAAATCTTTCATGTGTTTCACTGTGTGTCTGTGAGTGTGTGAGAGAGAGGGAGGCCGAGAGACATAAGGAAGAGAGAGAGAGAGAGAGAGAGAGAGAGAGAGAGAGAGAGAGAGAGAGAGAGAGAGAGAGAGAGAGAGAGAGA
>JBAJHX010000049.1:24653155-24686464 GCA_037176925.1 Amniataba percoides
ACACACACACACACACACACACACACACATATATATATATATATATATATATATATATATATATATATATATATATAACTCTGTGTGTGTTGTTTATAATCTCATGCTTAATTTACACCAGATCTAGATTGTTTTATGTTTTTTAATCAAAGTTGGATCTGGTCTTATCAGTGTTGTCCATCTGTAACGTGACTGATATAGGACACTATTTAAGTAAAGACAGACATGATATTGATGATATATTGATGAGAGATTTTTGACATATTCAGGGCACACAAACATGCACCATACAGAGATATTATCAAATTTAAATTTAACAACCTAAATAAGAAATATAGCTAAACATTGGCCACTATGATTATTTGTTGAACAGAACATACATGAACATAGGCTTCTTCTCACCAAATGGTCAGTACAGAGCTGCTCCGATCAAAAGGCCTTGGGAGTCTTGTCCAAACTACTTATACACACGTTCCGAGTATGACATTAAGAGGAAATCCAACCAGGATCTAACCAGGCAACATGAAAAGTCCTCAATTTAGGATTTACTGATTTTCACAGTTTCACAGTTTTTCCTTTTTTCTACTGAGATATTATATATTTCTTAAATGTATATTTTCAGGCACATCATCACTGTACTATGTACAGGTATTATATATAATTATTATTATAGTTATAATTATTTGTTTTTAACTTTATCTATTTACCATATTCTATCTATTTTTCCTACCATTTATTTCCCCTGTGTGTCTCGCTGCAGTTACATTGTGAATTTCCCCGCTGTGGGACTAATAAAGGAAATATGTATCTGAATCTGAGTAGGAAGAAAATGTTGCTCCTTGAACTTCTAATCTCAGTTTCACCTGCTACCAGTTCACCCCGATCACACCCAGTAGAGTCACTGATCTACTCAACCTACGTATTGCAGTTTAAAAAGAGTGCTTGTTGTGAACTTATTTGGATAACACATGTAAAATGCTGCAGTACTGTAGTACAGTATGAATGGAAAAAATAATGCACATGTGCTTCTGTTTTTCTCTCCTGCTGAACACTGTAGGTGCTGGAGGGACACACTGCCTCAAAGAGCCGTGAATGCAGACAGATTTCATTTAGTCTGGGTTTCAATGCACTCATTAGTCACTAGTCTGGGTTTCATGGGTTTTTTTGTGTCCCATGGTGGTCTAAATGTGTTTTAGTCTGCTTTTCCACTCTGACAAGAACACAATTTGTGGGGAAAACAGTGGATACTTGGGATTTTCTATGGCACTGCAATAATTTAATATGAAGGAATCATATTTAACATACTGAAAATTAGTACAAAATGTTCCCCAGAGAGAGATGTTTACTTTACAGCATTTGTCTAATTTTAAGATGCCACTTAAAACCACTTAAAGGACACTTGTTAAGTTAAGGCAAAAAATCATAGGGAGTGATGTCACTTCCTGACAGAAAGTGCTGGACAGAAAGAGAGAATGGAGAGACAAGAGAAGATGAAAAAGGCCAGTAGGGTGAGGTAACCATGTGCAGATGGACCCTGTGAGTGTGTGTCTGTGTGTGTGTGTGCAGGCAGCTGCAGGACGGATCCTGCTGAGAAAGAGCAGGACGTCTTGTCATCCACTGTGGCCCCAACATCAAGACACACTCATGCATGCACGCACGCACACACACACACACACACACACACACACACACACACACACACACATGCATGTACACGCACACACATCAAAGAGTGTGTGGCCGATGCCGTTCCAGTACTGTGGTGGTGTGGAGAGGCAAACAACAACAGCATCACACACACACTAAGACACACACACAATCACACACAATTCTCTGACTCACTCCAGCAGACACACAAGCAACACACATATACAGTATAATCAGTCACATTCATACTTACAAACAGACACGCATACACATTCTCACACACATATATACATACACACTCACAGAGCCCACATAATGGGCCATTTCAGCACCAAGACCACAGCTAATACAGTAAATGACAGGGAAGGACTGGGAGAGATCCAAGCTAAATGTGACACTGATTTTCTGTTGTGTGTGTGTGAGTGTGTGTATGTGAGTGTGTTTACCGCCCTGACACCATGACTGTACAGGCTGGGGCCCAGATGCTGGTGTGGCCGCTACGTTGTTTGGTTCACCGTCCCGACCTACTGTAGCACACACACGTATTTACACACACAGTGAGCCTAACTCACACAGATACATGCACGCAGCGGTGTCCTTAAACAACATGGCTGTGGTGTTGGAAACTCTGACCAAAGTGTCAGTGGAAGCATCAAAGCAGTGTAATGAGAGAGCAGAGAAAAACCAGTCAACAAGGCAGCTCACACCAGTCCAAAACACAGGAAGACACTGCCAACCGGTTCATGGCACTGGGAGGTGGAGGCACCGGGCTGAGTGGGCAGCAATGATATGTGTGTTTAGGTGGGAATGATGGAGTGAGGACAATTTGTTTTGTGCTTTCCCAACTACTACTCCAGCAGCAGGAGTAAACTGCTTCCTGCTGGCTACCAACCAACAACTATAAACTTAAACTATTCGCTGATAATGGAAATGTTGCCACTATGTTTTCTTCAAATTGGACAAATTTTCAGTTTGAAAAGCACAAAAAAAATAATACGTAGTTTCTCTCCTAAAATGTTATTTTACAATTTGTTATTTATTAGGAATTGGCTTTTAGACCATTTTTCATAAATGCTTCAAAAAGTTGCTGTTTTCCTGTTTCCTACCAGCCATTGTTTTTTTTAATCAGAACTGCAATCATTTTCTAACAGTACCCAAGTGGTTATCCTTGTAACCATGATGGCAAAGGTCATCTAACAAAGTCAACAAACACAGAAACCTGGTTTTGGTCAAAATTTTCTGCTTGGATCAAACCTTAACCATGGCAGTGTAAGATCGGAAAATGTTATTTTGAAATGGCAATGTTGCCTTGTTTATATCAGCAACATTACAGAATACATTACTTTGTGAAGGGCATAGACCAATGACATCTTTTGGCATTTAATTTAATAATAATTAAGTTTATAGACGTGTTGTCTATTTTGTGTTCACACTGAATTTTACAAGGTGATGAACTATAGATGCAACATGGACTCAAAAGTTTAAAACGCTGACGTTGTATAAACAGTGAGTGTCATTGCTGTCATGCAGTGTTGTGAGGGCCTGGGCAGAAGTGTGTTGGGTGTGCAGGAGGAACATAAATGAGACTCACTCCAGCATGTTTTTGAATTACATTTAAATACTGATTTAGATTATAAGATTAGAATCCTCTTGCCAGCACATTAGTGTATGTGAGAGTGTCTTTGAAGGCAAAATCCATTCATGTAATATGATTTCATAACAAATGTACACAATATAGATGGAAGATTTATTTACATACTTGTGTGCCATCTTTGTGTATGTAAGTGGGTGTCTCCAGCCCCAGTGCCCATAAATCAAATCTCCTGCCGTGCATGTGCCTCCATCCCTGCTGTGCAAATTTGTCCAATTAGCCACGGCCCCCAGGGAGTGTGAGCGCGCAAACTCATACGCACACACACACACACACACACTCAGACTCATATGCACACACACACAGACACAGGCCCCCAGAATCCAGTGTGAAATGGGGCTCTGCCACAGTGTGAGGATTAAGCGACAATAAAATGCATTTCACGGCCACAGTGCTTTATAGGACCGGCCTCCATAGAGCTCTGGCCAAAACGCTGAAGCTACTCCGCCCCTTTAATCTCTGCCTTCTCCACCCAAACACACACACACATGCACACACACACACACACACACACACACACGCACACACTCTATAAATCCACATCCTGAGAGAAAAAGAGCTTGAATCAATCAACACCCTCTCCAAAGACTTTCTTGACTGACCAAGATGTTTTTCTGACTGAAGTTGCACACTTTCCTTTGAGGCAGCAGATTAGCAGTCGCCTGTTGTGAACACATCAAAAGTCAATGACAGACTCGACATTCTCAAGCTTAGGTTTTCACCTTAACATTACAAACATAATTACACTTCTATTTTTTAAAGTAAGAACATTTTCTTGAAAGTAAAATAATGCAAAACACAACATCCACTGTTAATGGTAAATATAACAGTGGGGACTGATAATACTTTGCAATGCTTTACACCATTACAACTTTAAATCCAAAGTATAAAACTGACTTTCACAAAAGAATATAAACACATACTACACATGCTTTTGTCACTTTGATACAAACTCATCCCCAAAATATTATGGGATCATGAGAAAATTCAGTGGTCACATTGGCTGCTACAACATAAAGTACAAGGCTGTAAACCAACCAACCCGTCAAACACACTGTGACCTCCACGATTTACAGTACGCGCGAGCTGTTCATAAATCAGCTACCCTTGAGGGCCTTGTGTCAATTCAAAGAGCCAACAAATAAACACATTGATATTGGGAGATTTAGATAGAAATGAACTGAATTTCAACAATTCAGTATCACTGTCAAGTCTGAGAAAACACTTAAACACAAGATGCAAACATAAATATACAGTAAAAATGAACTCATAATAAAAGTAAAAATTATATCTGATGGTTTTCAAAATTACAGAAACACTTCAATACCTACTGCAAGGTTTCTTAATGATCTCGTAAAATATTAAAGATGAGTGAACATGTCCACATACGCTAACATTCCTCTGAGATCAGCATGTGATTGCATTTTGTATGTGTGTGTGAATATGTGTGTGTTGATGTGGATGCAGACAGTAGTCCTGCAGTGATGGCCAGGGTTAAGGCTCTTATATGGAGGATAATCCAGGATAGCCAGGGGGTCTTAACTCACCCCACCAACACACAGGGTGTCACTGGTGGGTTGGGGAGGGGGGCGGGGGCGAGACGACAGAGGTGTGAAAGAGAGTCCAAAATCTCTTTTTCTCCCTCTCTCTCTCTACCTATTTTGGCAGTGTGCTGCAACTTGCTGCAGGACCAAGATACGAGTGCAAAAGTGTGAATAACAAATGTCGAGTGTCAACATCAGAGATGGGTTATGTTGATATGTGTGTTTGTGTGACGGGTTAAAGAGTAACTTACACATGAGCTGCAACCATCTAAGCATGTAATACAGCACATTTCTCAATTTTTTGTCTTTCCACCACTGATAGACAGATGAAAAAAATGCAGGAAAGGGCAGCTGTGAATAAAGAACAGAGTCCAGAAAGCAAAAAGAATAACGGCTGGAAGGATTATTAACTTCTACTAACATAATAAGGAAGTAAAGGGCAGATGAAAGGAAAAAATTAAGAAGAAATGAAAGGTGAATACAAAGAGAGAAAAAAGCATAGTAGGAAAGCTGCCTGAACTTTTTACTAAAGTAAACAGGAAGTAAGGAGAGAAGGAGGAAAAAAGAGATGGATGGAAGCCTCCTATCTGAATCTCTGCTCTTGTTTCTGTAGTTGAAAAAAAAATGTGTGTGCGTTTGTGAAAGCATGTATGTGTGTGATTTGACAGATCTGGCGGGGGCGTTATCAGGCGAGGTAAATCGGCCTAAACCTGGTGCTAATGTCTTGGTGGGGGTGTGGGAGAGATTAATAAGGGCCTGCTCCAAAAGGCTTTAGCTGGCCCGCTAAGATTCTTAACCCGCCTAACCTCCCCTGGCGCCGCAGGAAATCCAAAATGTCCCTGAATGCAACAACACTCACATGAGTTTCAATTTCCCTGGCATAATCAATCAGAGCTTCTGGATTTGGATTTTTGAGTCTACGTTGTTGCACTTGTCAAAACAGTGGACAAAACTGCGAATGCTGTTCATTTAAACAATGAATATCTGCTTATATGCAGTATACAGTTCATTTGTCTAAAAAAAGTAGCCTTACTACTAATAAACCTCAGTGAGATCAGTTGGCCTGGCGTCTCTTGCCAAGTTGTGTATGTGTACAGAGTTCTCATGCTTTATTTCCACTTTGAACAAAGTGCACTCTTTTTCACAAAAAAACTGAGAAAGCGATACAAGTGACATCTTGTAACCATGAGATGAATCATTTTTGTCTCTAGGTAGCAAAGGCAGAAGAAGTGTGAGATTTTTAGACCACTGTAAAACCACTGCCTTTACAAAAATCCCAGTTTGTATCCTAACATTGAACATTTTTTAACCATGACCACAAACCTTTCTGTAGGTGTAGTTGCCTAAATGTAATCAGACCTTGTTGGACAAAGCAGTTTGACAGTCCTTAATAAGAAGTCTCACTACAACTTTCTGAGTACATCTAAAAATCTTTTTATCCTGCTGACCCATAAACTATTTCACTAATGATGAAAGACACAGATCTCGTGTTCAGTCATCAATCTACAAACCATAAAATGAAATTCAACACCAGCTTACGTAATGCCTATTGCCTATGATGACTCATGATTCTATAATTGATTGAGTGCAGCCTTGTTCCAGTAGTGCCATTATGGTTTAATCCACATGGCCTACAAGGACCATTTAAACTTTAGTATGTGTCTATGGGAGACATGGACACTATTTGATACTAGTCTTACTTGACAAAGTAAGGCTCCAAAAACTCTTCTTAAGAAGTTGAAATTAAGTGAAATTTGGTTTGACATGAATATAGAAATACAATCAATGTATAACAAAGAGGATTCACCTTATTCTGTGTCAGGTTACTGAAAGTGTGCTGTGCTTGTAGTAATGAGGCTGCTAAAGCTGAATACACTTTTTACAGAATCAAATCAAATGTTTGATGTAATTGTTATTGTGTTTTTAGTGTATGGATGAAGTTTACCCTTTTTTTCATTTTATAGATTTTGATCAGGACGAATGGCATGGTTTTCACTGTAGCAACAGCACTTATATGCTGATGATAATGCTGTATTTTTTACATAAAACCAATGTTGTTAATATCTGCTTTAGCAGGTTACTCATTTCATGACAATTTCACAAGGCTGTGGTGAAAATACCAGAAAAGGTGAACTGTGAGGGATTGGTAGCTACAGGTCAGATAAATAAGATGGCTGTCACTTAATAAATTTCAATTAACAAATGGTTGTTCTGTCTCAAAAATGTATTTGCAGAATTCTGGTTCTATTAGTCATTCTAGTCTATTAAATCCTAGCTGATTTGACTGAGATTAATTAAAGTTTCATCTTATCCCAACTAATGTTAAGTACCTGTCACAGGATAAGCGCAATTTGGTGTAATTTGGCTGTGTCCTGTATGTTGTGATGATGGGACAGGCCCTGACCTAATCTGTGCTGGGTGGGATTGAGACACAAATCTGGATCATTTAAGAGTCAAAACAACTCGCTGCCCTCACCCTCTGGTAGGAAGTAATAATCTTTGTATTTGGTTCCCTTCTGCTGTTTTTTGCTCTATGTCTGCACGGGGGCTTCGAAATGAAAGCCAAAAGGCAACATTTTGACAGGCAACTCTTACAAGTTGTATTTTTAGTCAAAATTTAATATAGTATCATATACATTTATCATCAGACCGTCTCTTTTCTCTGTTTTTTTGCTTTGTGCTACTTGCCTGGATCCTTTCCTTTATCTCTCTGGACCACAGCCATTGTTTTTCCTCCTTCTACCTCCCTCTGTTTTCATGGTGATTCATTACATCAGTCCATTCAAGCTTTAAGGGTGCCATGCTCCCTCTCTATGTTGGTGATATAGTACTGGTTGATGTGGCTTATGTGTTTTGCTTGCCCCTTAATGAGAGATCAAAGCATTGAGGTCCTGACCCTGAGAGGAGGTGCTGGGAGAAGAGCTCAAAATATGTGCACTTCCCCTAACTAACCCCCTCCCCTGCTCCCACTCTCTCTTTTCTGATATACAAATGCATATAGACCATAGTTCTATGGCAGAACTATGGTCTTTAGGAGCACCTCTGGTAGTGTGTGTGAGTGTGTGAAAAAAAGCATATTCATGACTAAAACTGTGTTGGGACACACACACACACCTACACACACACACACACACACACCTACACACACACACACACACACACACATATGGTTTTGGCTACCTTCACAAGACTGACAGAATAGACCAAGGCACAACCAAAACAAATATAAAAGAAGGGCAAATAATCCAAATTCACAATTAATTTCCCTTCCTTTAACATGACAGCTGATGTACAATTTCACTCAGTAGTGACTAGATGTGTTCTGTGGCGTTGTTGAAAAGAGACATCAAGTCTTCACATATTCCAATATCCTCCCTACAGGATGGGGATCAATAAGAACGCCAGCACTTAGAGAGCAGACACAGACAGTGTATTGTGAAGGGACTGTCAAGCCACTGACAACACAGTGGGTAAACACACATAGGACTATTCATGGCAGCATGCGTGCATCATCACACACCTATATGTGCATATGAAGATGCACACTCACACACATTAATGTATCCACTCACACACACCTTTGACATGTAGATGCATCAACTGGGTGCAGGCCCTTGGCTAGGGGAAGTGTAATATTTCAGTAATGTGATGGAGTTTGATCCAGGGTGTCCAGTGTCCCATAGAGCTGCTGTTTTATTAGCACAAAGAGCACTCAGGGGCTCTCCAGTTCACACACACACTCTCACTTACATACACACACATACACCCTTGTCTGTACAGTCCAATAACCACAGCAGGCTCTATAGACTACACATGGATAGAGAGAGTGTGTTCGACTGCAAAATACTACCAGCAGCTTTCAATTGGAGATCACATCAAGCATTGACGCCACTTGCTATCTATAAAGCCACATCCTACTAGGATCCATTCTAATTTAATACTGATACCTCATCAACCTTCCTCCCACAGTTTAACCAGAACATTTCTTCAGGATGGCAGGGACACTGACATGCACTGAACTAAAACACTGGTCAGTGTAATTTTAATATTTTAAGTAAAAATATTAAATGTGAAAGTGAAATGTGGTTGAGAAAAATAACTACTTATGCCTCATTACATAGCTTTTAATGTCATCTCATCCTGTAAGACCAACAGTGAACAAACACATCCCCCTCTCCAACCAAGACCTGGGAGTCTCAGGCTTTTCACGCTCCCGGTTGACATCCTGCCTCAAGGACTGTACTCAAAGGGTAACTTGAGGTGAATTTATGTCTGAAGCTTGTAGCCTCACTATTGGTCCCTCAGGGTTCTGTCCACCCCCTCACTCAGATGGCTTTCCTACCAAAGCCATGTAGATGACGCTGTACTAAGTCTGCCTTTTCCCTGGCCTTGAACCCAGGGGGCACACAAATCCCTGTGTGTCTGGCTGACATCTCCTTGTGGATGTCTGCTCACCACCTGAAGATCAGCCTCAATAAGACTCCTGTCCAGGAGGTACCCTCCCTGGAAGAAAGAGTTGCTCAGTCTTAATATATAATATAAGAATAACATAGCAAAAAGTGAAAATAATCATGTAAAAGGGACTATTCTAAAAGTGACAAAAGTTGACAAAGTATACTTTTCACCACTCGAAATGCAAGAGGTATCTATCAACTCCACCTACAAAGACAACAGCAGCAGCAGACAAACAAAGGTCCTTCAACCTATTGGCATGAGACCAACACTGGCATCAACTTCATATATCCAGGGTATGAATAGATGATTTAACTTTTCTATGGTATACACTCAGTGTATGAGCTTCGTGCATCACCAAATCTAACAGACTCCTCAGTACAGAAAAGAATACCCACAGTAATGGTGGGCTATCAGGAATTGTTTTACATTCAAGGAAAATATCAGAAACTGTAATCAGACAGCTAACTTGCTTCTGGCAATGTCAAAGGTTCAAAAGCATGTTGTGATGTGATGCCAACTGATCATAGCCACTTCAACATTTTTTATTAGGAGTGAAAAGGTCTCACTTATTGAGTAAATTACCCTCACCCTAACCTAATTTAGCTATTTACCACCACATTTCATGTACCTCTTGAACCACTTCAACTTGTTCTTGTCTTCATGTTGTTCGAACACATTGGAAAGACCCAAATCAATGTGTTTCTGTATTGATATACACCCTATACACGTTTTCCAAAAAACTTTGTCAGACAGCTGCTGTTTGCCACTGCTGTATGAAAATATATTTTGGTATATATTTCGGTACATTTCTAAAACAACAAAACACAGTTGAAACTGGGCCGTAAGTTTGGATTTTAAAGCTTAGTGTTCTGTGATGATCAACATGGCTGTTTCAGTTGCCTCACCTCTGTAACAAGAATTAACTCCTGGGAGAAATATGCTATATTCAAACTGCATTGATTATGTGGAGACTTGCCATATGGGCTAAAAGCATTGATACTGGATCTACTTCTGTTTCTAGAGGGGGCTAGTTAAGTCACTACCATTCCCCTGACTGCATCCAGAAAAAAAAGTCAATGTGAAATTTGAACAACTTCATTTGAGTATGTTTTTTTTCTTTTTTCTAATATCGATATGAGCTTACTATGCTCTTTTATAGCAAACACTATCAGGGGAACATCACTAGCCGTGGTATCGACAAAGAAGGAAAGGTCCGGATAATGCATAGACTGTGACTGCAGAGTGGATCATATTAACACATCTTATTGATGTGGCTTTTAACAGATATCGTTTTCATACACAGCATGATGTGTGGAAGTGGTCCATATGAACTGGTGATGTAGCTCAGAGTTTCATCTTGTGATCACATAATAGACTAATGACATTATGAAATCATCGTATTATGTGAATCATCCTCATAAGACTTGCATTTGCTTTTCACTGACACCCATAAAGAAAGGGCCATCCAATTGGTGGTCAGCTTTTCCTGGGAAGCAAAACAAACTGGAGAGATTCACCTCTAAGAGCTCGCTTTTTCTACACTTCCACAAACTGAACAAGAGCAATGTCTGCACCTTCAACTGGACTTTTAAGGAAAATGGCACTGAGTTTGTTCTCAGATGTGGCCTGTGTAAATTGGTTCAAGTGCCACAACTTTCCATCTTGTGATCATGTGTGACATGAAATTAATTAATTATATGAGTCATCATAAGACTTGCATTTGCTTTACGGACACCCACATTAGAAAACTATAAACAGCCATGGTGTGCACATACTAGACAGAGGCTGTATTGTCGTCACGAAGAAAAAGCCTCCGAAACAACATTTGGATTACACTCAAAGTCTCCCCTAAGAGCCCAGATGATGAAATTAGTTTAGGTGGGTTATCAGCTTTTTGTGGTAATCTGCTAGATCTTTGATTTTGTGTTTCTCATCTCCATCTTTGGTGCTGCTGTGGTGTTTATATTTGTCTTCATCTGTGCTCTTAAGAGTCCAGGACTCTGGTCTTTCTGACTGCGGGTCAAACAGACAACCTGTCAGTCAAACAGTGTGTTTGGAGCTATGATACACCGCTTTTTGGGTATTCTGTGGAAAACAATGAATGTGTGTTCCAGGTTGGAATCTCATTATCTGTTGTCAAGTTGGTTATAACCTTGTATTCTGATTATCCAACTCTGTTTATTCAGAACAAAAAAAAAAGATTCCCTGCAAAGCTATGCTGGCAAAGAATATACCAAGTATCAAAAGATAATATATTTTGTTTTTTATCTAATGTGGAACTTTTTTACAGTGCCTTCTCCCTAATATCATCATTATCTTGTGCACATAAATAATAACATTTTAAATAGTTTCTATAGGTCCTGGGGCGACAATTACCTGACCTTGTCTACATTTAGATACACAAGTATCTTTTGAGTATAGTGCACACACATACATGTCATGTTTATAACATTTTGTGTTGCGGCACAGATATAAACTAGTACTTGTGTCCAGGAACACTCCCTGCTTCCCTTTCTAAATTTGCTACTGTGTCAGTTGGTTTGTGGTCGTTTAATTGAACGGCTGAGGTAACATAACTTTGTCACATAAATTTTCCATTAATCAAATTATCACAAATCAGCTGACACAGTAAAGCAACTGCAGAGGAGATGCATCATGTCACGTTGGTTTTATAAACAACTGCAGAAAGAAGTCAACAATCTAAGCTGACATGGTCAAACTTTTTATAAATTGTGGACTGGCACTGGTTTTTGCAGAGGGAAAGGCACACTCTGTTTATAACTGCTATACAGAATAAAACTAATGTGTTTGGGATAACCACAGTAGCATCCAGCAATACCCTGCACTGGATGTTGAGAAACCCCAGCGATGACATGAGCCATGACCTGGCAGCGGTGCACCCTGACAGCAGACACAGCGCCCTCCATAACCCTTACCAAAACACTCAGCTCCGCGCTCCTGATGGATTAGCCCATGTCTATAGGGTCACTAAGGGATGGGCTCAAAGGCAAGGAGGGGGGCGTGAGGACGACGGGGTGTCTGCCTCATCTCACCTCTGCTGGCCTTTGCGGTGGACTGTGATAGGATTGAGCCTATCTGAGCCAGGGGGAAGATAATGAAGGAGGGTATATTATGTGTGTGTGTGTGTGTGTGTGTGTGTGTGTGTGTGACAGTGCCAGTGGAACATGTGTTATGAATCTATCAGCCCGGGCGCCCGGGCCGTCATCGAGTGGACGGGGGTCTGGTTCCAAGTGCTCTGGACTGCTAGGATGACCGGCATGCGTGGCAGCTACCTGACCCCCCCACACACCACCCTCCATGCTGATACACACACACGCACACACACACAAGCTTCGACAAGCTTCCCCAGCGCTCAACACTTTAGACTGATTGGGCTAGCAACTGCAACAGCTGGCTGGGGATTAAGGCATGGCCAGATTCAGCGTGTATGTATTTCTGTGTGTGTTAGTGTGTGTGTTGTTGGGAAGGGACTGGCCGGTCCCTCTGGCACCTGTCGCCTAAACCCAATCCCTGCCCTCCTAAGCTGCGTGGATGAGCAGAGCCCAGTGCTCCTCTGGGACCCTGTGCTCGTGCCCCAGAACAGCGTTGGGTTGAGCTGATGAGTTCAGCGGGGTAGCAGGGGCATGTTGGGGGCAACTTAGGGGCAAAAAGGGGTGGGAAGGGGAGGAAAGGGGGTGTTTCCAAAGAGATGCGGGGATACATCTCCACTCCAAAACACAACAACATGGTGACAACAAGCTGAAGCAAGCTCACGAGAGACAAATTAGAATGACAACAAACACGTAAATTATACGTAAGCGAGTGCTCCTCAGCGCCACCACCAGCACCCTCTGGGAGAACAGGGTGGGGGCAAAACAGCTTGTGTGGATCAGTGTGCTATTAATGGGACTTATAACACATGAGGGTGAAAAGGGTCTGACAATTTAACGCCCTCTTCTGCAAACCAGCGTGAATGCATACACTGAACTATTGGCAAGGAAAACACACACACACACACACACACACACACACACACACACACACACACACACACACACACACACACACTACAGCATACATCACACTACATCAGTGGATCTTTCTGGTGAGAGAGGGCAGTACTCAGCTCTCAGCACCCTGCCCTCCATCTGTTTGATGACTCTATTTCCCGCTGAAACACACACTCTCCACACATCTTCATCTGCCTTCCATAGACTGAGCTAATTCATGCAAACACCAGAGCAGTATACATCGCGACTACCCAGGGCCGCTGTTGTTTGTTAAGGAGTTAGATATGTCATAATTATCATGTAATCATACTCAATGATTTTAACATTTCTGTGCTTGGAATTTTATCAAAGTAAAAGTTAATTCAAAGATAATTTTCAGTGTTTGATTATGGCTTATTCAGAATGGTAAAAAATAGCAGCTCAGTAGACGTGTTCATTTTCCTGATCAGTTCTAATATTTTTGAAAGACATTTTGCATTGTGTCACAGAAAAAAAGAAAAAAAAAACAATCCCAAAATACTTCTCTCTGTGGGTCAAACCTTGATCCATTAGGTCAATCCAATTGTCTTGCCTTAAAAGCACCTGCTTAGGGTGTGGCTGTAAGTAAGACAGGACCTGTCTGCCCTATATAAGACTTTGTTTTCATTTTTACCCTTTAACTACGTCTCTTTTATGTAAGTTTAACCAACAGTTGTACAGCAACCACAAGTGCACAGATCACAGAGCTCCTTTGAACTGTCTGTGCTAGAAGTGATGTTCATACTTTGGAGCAGAGAAAACTGCTTATTACATGATCATGGCTTTGAGATTTAAGACGTTTTTAGTATTACGGCTGCTCTAACCGCTGCACATACTGCCTGTGATATGCAGAGTACTGTACAAAGCCTGCCATGACACGTTGATGTGCCCCTGGCTGACGCACGTTGTCATGACAGAGATGTAGAGAGCAACTCTGTATCACATATGACTTCATTAAATTTATGACTACAATTTTAGCTCTGTGTCTCATCCTTTCTGCTGCTCATGCACAAGAGGTGAAGCATTTTATGTTTGTGGATTGTCTGAAATAAGCTTTCTTCAGAGGCCAACTTGGGTCATCCTGGTCAAAACTATTTGGGCACACTGGTGCTGCTAAAAGTCATTCAAACTTACCATAGACAAATAAAATATCAAATGCTATTCCTCAGGCTATCCCCACTATCATCTGCTATTTTCCCTAATTTTATATCATGCAGCTGAACACTGCAAACTGTATAGTGTCCATCAACAGCATACTCATATATAATCAGATGGATTTAGTCTGCAAACTGACTTTTTTTGAGTGCACAGCCACGATGTGTCCAGAACAGTAAATGTAAAAGCTTTCCTGAGCTGCCTATATGTTGACTCACTGCTGTCTGACAGAGTCACATACAATAACTTGCTTGAGCAATTTTAAGGATTATCACGGATTAAAAAACAACATTACATGAAATCTATTTGTAGTGAGCTGCAGTTTATGCTTTTGTGTTTTACATGTGCACCACTGTAAGGTTTGGTCAGGTTGGCCTTCTTGTGAAATGTGCTGCTGTTTTGCTATTGGCTGGTCTAATCCACTGTGTATGAATAGGTGTGTGTGTGTTTGTGTGTGTGAAGTCAGATCTGGGCAGCTCAGTGTGATGGAAAGCAGATCCAGGCTCTGCTTCTTCTCACCCAGCGCTCACAACATCCTCAAACCAGGAAAAACACACATACACGCACACACACGCAGGTAAGCAAAAAAGCACAATGCGACACACACACACACACACACACACACACACACACACACACACACACACACACACACACACACACACACACACACAAACTTACATATGGACTCACAGTAGTGCAACATGAACTGACACACTACTTTGTTTAATCACATATAGAGACAGGCTGCTCTCTCTCTCTCACACACACACACACACACACACTCGCATACGTACACACACTAATGTCTCCGACCCCGTCAAATGCTTTGACCAGGGATAGATTGCGTTACACCTCAGAGAGAAAAGCTCTCTTTTAACACAACGTCTGGCTGTGGCGTCCACAGGAATAGTCATTAAGTCAAAAAGGATAACTCAGGAAAGATAAAACATTCCCACGTCCAACACACAAAAACTCACACAGGAATTTCATAAGATCGGCAGGAGTGCGAGGTGAAGCTGTAAAAGAAAAACAGGGGCTCTTTCAAAGGAGGGTTACTCTGAACACACTGGTACAATAATATCATAGCGTGGCTATAAATGTCACAAGTTCAATTTTCACCCTGAGAAAAGAACATGGGGGCCGGCGGTAATATTAGCTGGAGAGAACAGGGGAGGGGAATCTCTGTAAAATGTTAAAGCAAGGTCATGAATCAACACTTTGGCTTTGGTTAAATGTTTCTGTGACAGTGTCTTAAAGCTGCAATCCACGAGTGAAATGTGGATTTTTAGAGAAGACGTTTATCACTTTCAATTTCCTGATGTGCAACCAAGAAAAGATACCATTTTTGTTTTGGTCACTAACTAACTAAGTTGAAAAAAAAGTATGTTTGGGAATAGTTACTATAATTCTTGAGAACTTAGAGTAGAAAAGGCTGAAGCTTCTGAAGACAACTGAAATGTGTTTAAAATGAAAATGAAGTGCAAACACTGTGAGATGTGGAGCTGAAGTTGAAGCACTAAAAGCAGTTGAAGTTGAAGCTAAAGCACTGAAGGGATCTAAAGTGTCTACTGAAGTAAAAAGGAGTTTACAGTGCTGTTGGCAGTTGATTTTTTAATTTGTGTGTGAGCTTTGAAAGTAGCTGAAAAGAGACTGAAGCAGCTTAAATGTCAGTTCATGTTAAAGAAAGCAAAGAAAAGTCACATTTGCAGAGTAAGATGAATGCTGGTGAAGCACCAGTTGAATGGTTGGGTAAATAATTATAAAAACATAGAACATTTGAAAGATGATGGTTAAATGATTGCAAAAACAACAGCATTTTTTACAAATGTCTCTGTCAGTTAAAAAGCGATTGGCTATCTTTAGGGTTAAATAAGTGTGTGTGTTCTAGTTTACAGCATCAACTCAGAGGAAACAACTGTGTAACATATTTGTGAATTCATATAAAACATCATTTAATCTACTATAATGTTAACCAAATGCTCCCGGTAAAAGTGGAACTAAAAAAATATTTTATGTGACTCAAACTTTTTCACATCCAACATCAGCCGACTTAATGCTTTTCTTCAGCTTCAGCAGCAACAGCAGCCAGAGAGAATGTGATGAATTTGCCTTATCAGGACATCAAAGTCCAATATTTTCCAGCATTTGCAGAAGAGTGTGAGAGAAAAGCAGCCAGGCTTTCTGGCAAAGTGTTGCTGTGATGCCTCCACTTGATATGAACACACGTCTGATTCATTCTGCCAGCCCTGAGAGTTCACCACTTGAAGGAAATGATTTACTTGTTCAAATCCTCCCTCTTGTTTGATCCCATGGGGAGCTGGAGCAGAAGGGGGGCGATGCTAGGTTACCAAAGTGTGTTTTTGCCATCCTTTCCCTCCCTTTTTCTTCCTCTTTTGCTCCTCTGCTTAGGTCGGCCATTTTGTAATTTACTGCTGTCATAAGGCCCGCCGTCCGCTATGAACAGTATGGGATTATATGAAATGCTGTCCGACAGCATATTTCACAAGGAAGATCAAACACGCTGCTAAGTGATTTCTTTTTCTGAGGGCAGTAACTTTTAGTGGAGCTACTTTTCACGGCCTTGGAGGGGAAGACTTTGCAAGACCACAAACTGAGGTATTCACTGAACTTCTACATAGAACTTTGAAGAAAAAGGACCAGTAGCTTCGTAAACTACAGCCAAACTAGTCTTTCCGTGCAAAGTGCACAAAACATATCAGACTAACATATCATATCTCGTGGGTTGAAAAATTTAGCCGGCATTTCCACCTCATCTGTCAAAAAGGCAATCCTGACTCCTCTACATACACACATGCAAATACAATCTCAGGATCTGTAGCTTCCTAAATCCGCAGAGAGAAGAGGTGGGCAAGAGTCCAGTTAGGAAAAGAGAGACAGAAGAGGAGGATTACTTGCAGAGGTTTCTTCACACAGAAAGAAACCGCCTGCTCCAGTCATGCTAGCAGCTCTGTGAGGGTGAATAAAAAAATAGTAAAGCTCAAAGGTTTATATTTGTACATAGTGGTTGGTTTTATACAGTGGATGTAAATGTTAAAATTGTTGGTGACGAAATGCAAAGAAATTGCTTGAGTTTTGCTCGTTTAGTAGTTAATGTTTAGCCTAATGGTTAGCCTGTTTACTAATCTGCATTGATAGGCTGATGGGAATGTATTTAGTTTAGTATTTAATCACATGTATAAATTGAGACATTTCATTAAGAAGCAAAATGTGAATGTTCCAGCTCATTTTGGGAGGTGTTGAACTATGTGGCTACATAAGATGACAATCAGTAAATCACCAAAGTCATAAGGATTTATTCTCTGGTCACCATGCATATCTGTACCAAATTAAAGTCATTCTTGGACTGCACATCATATGAGTTGCCAACAGTGCAACCAAAGAGTGACATCCACATTCATGCATTTGAATTATTTTCTGGAAATCACAGCCATGAACACATATGCGTACATGCGTACATACTTTACAAGGGACCCACAACATGTGCACTGAGAGCAAACACAGATGAAAATGAAGGCCAACATATGCAGATTTCAAGC
Source organism: Amniataba percoides (assembly GCA_037176925.1). Lineage (NCBI taxonomy): Eukaryota > Metazoa > Chordata > Actinopteri > Centrarchiformes > Terapontidae > Amniataba > Amniataba percoides. The sequence continues at coordinate 24,671,196 of JBAJHX010000049.1, forward strand.
AGCCATTTGTGCACCTACTGACACACACACAAACAGAAAATCGAGGGTGATGAGAAACTCCAGTAGCAGTTCGGCTGCACTGGTGTCAGCACTGAGCAAACAGAGGCCAGTTGCTGACGTGCCAGATATATGAGTGTTATTCTTCCTCTGTGCATGTGTGTGTGTACGTATTCCTGCTGGGACTCCCCTTGGCTAAACCAAGACTCCTACACCTTCACTTCCTCAGAACTTCATTGCTCTCTCTCTCTCTCTCTCTCTCTCTCTCTCTCTCTCTCTCTCTCTCTCTCTGTGTGTGTGTGGAAGGATTGATGAGCAGCCTGACTTTCTTGCATCCTCCCTGACTTTCTCACGGAACAGAGGGAGATGAGGAAGAATGAAGAAAGCTGAGTCTGTCGGCCATCATTCATTCCTCTTCACCTTGGGAGTGTGAAAAAAACCCCAGAAATACTGGCAGTGACAAACAGAGCAATAAAGCTATATGGGCCGGCAGAACACGCAACCCTGCTCATGTTGTGGGAAGTTATGCAGAAATGACATCACCCGAGCAGGGATCTACATACCTGGTGACTTACTGCTATGATTTATGCAACATCATTTGGACCAAAAGTGCCACTTGCAACAATGAAATGTTTTTGACCATAATTATTAAATCCAGTTACAAGATTGTGCACACTTAAATGCAAACACTGTATGCAGCTGGGCCATTGGTACCCTTAAAGGCACTGAGGTCAAGTCCCCATTTTCAGAGAATTTCCCCCTTTGGGAATATCTATACCTTTATGTAGGGAGTTACATTTTTACATAAAATATGAATGACCAGTTTACTGAATACAAAAAAAATAAAACTAAAAACGATTAAATTCTATTCAATTATTGTCTGACTGGATATAGTTTTTACGCTGATTACAGTCAATATCAAATTAATTATTAGTAAATTAGAATAACTGAATTTTAAAAATATACAAATTTCCCTGAAAGGGTTTGGATATTGAAATAAAAAGCCTCTAGATATTTTTTTTTTGGCATCACTGGATCCTAAAACCAATACATAACAACTCACGTAAAACAGTATAAAACAGAAAGTGAGAGTTTCTGTGTGTCCAGCAGATGTAGCGAACGTACAAAACTGATCAGAAATGTGCGATAGTTTTATTGGCTGAGGCTTTGATTTGCCCTTGTACAGATCAAAGTTACCCCTAAAAATACAATTAATGGCAACCTCTTATGAGTCATGGGAATGTAATCAAGACCTAACTGTCAGCAATTTCATTCAAACTGTAAACTGCAAAATAAGTAGAAATGGAGAAACCTGCCACCAGTTATGTTGATGGATTATCCTAAGCAACCAAGACAGTGTTGTTGGGAAAAAAAAAAGAACAGTTAATTAGCTTATCAGCTTTTTTTCAGACATGTGAGCACCATGCACACAATTGTTTCCCAGTAGTAGATGGCTGCTTAAATTCCCATAAAACCAAAACCACCTGCATGATGAGGCTGCACTGGAGTAAGATAAATGATCTTTTGTGATTTGGGTTAACTGATCCTTTAAGGTAACTAAACTTTTAAGCTTAGATGGCACAACATTGAACATACACAGTGTAACAAGTTGGTGAGAGAGTACAAAGTTGGCATTCTGGACACAGGGAGAAAGAAAAAACACTGACCTGTTGGGATCCATTGGATGGCACCACATGGACAACATGGAAAAGACAAAGAAAAGACAGCTTTCTTAGAAGACAGTTGGCAAAACAAATCTTCCCCATGTGGGACACACACGATGCACACTAACGCTAACACAAGAGAGTATTACACAAATCATAGCTTAATTAGTCTCCCACTCCAGGTGGTGACAGTTTTGCTCTGTGGGGAGCCTGGGCAGCCACTGTGTGTGTGTGTCAAGTGTCAAAGACCTCTTAAGCACCTAATCACCTCTGACCTCATGGCGGCTGCTTTCACGCTGTGAATAACACTAACATCATATTGTATATGAAGACACATGGACACACATGCTGCGGAGTAGAGTTCGAGGACCAGGCTGACAAGTGTGGAACAAACTGTTACAAGTTGTTGTCACTTGTGTTTCACAGCCAGCTGTCACTCCTCTTGGATTATATAGATACATCATTGTTACATTATTAGATGCAGGACACTTGTATAGCTACCAGTATATGTTTGCATGGCTGATAAAAACACTGATTTAACCCTGTGGTTGTATTCGAAATGTTTCTGTATAATGTAGTGCAACACAACAGCATTATGACCTTAAGCTTAAAAAATGACCAACATTAAAATGACACCTGTTCTGACATCGCCAACAAAACACCAGAGTTTGCTTCACAAAGACAGGCTTTGTCACAGGGCCAGTGTTGGCCTGGAAACACCTGATAAACTTGTGGCCAGTTTATATTTTGTGAATAAAACAAACCTAAAAAACTGTCTCAATATTACCACTCAATAAAATGGCAATGTAGGTATGATGACATTCCGATGTAGTCAAGTAGAGACAAAAAAACAAAGAAAAACACTGAGTTTTAGGGTTTTAGGTTAGGTGTAGGCAGAGCAGTGCTTTAAAAAAATCAACCCATGTCAGAGAAAACCACACAATCTGATGATCTTTTACACAAACTAATCCTCAGAAGAAAGAAGCAGGGTCTTGTGCTATTTTGGCAGCTCGCAATACGAATATGATGTTGGACAGAGAAGGAGGGAACAATTTGTACCCTCAAACCAACAGAGAAAAACACAAACAGACAAATGCTGTAAATGAAGATGTCATTTGCTATCTGTGACATACAATACTGAAACAAAACCTCTGGGTAAGACTTATATTGGAATAAAAGTATATAAAGAGGAGAGTAAGTGCAGTCTTTCAACTTCCGTATTTTGTCAGATTTTCTGGAATAGGGTATGAGTGTGGTGGGTTGCTTTTGACCCCCTGTGAGAGAAGAACCACCCAACCAGAGTATGACTACTTTTACTTTATGAATGGTAACACCCTAGTGCTGGAAAGCCCTTTGGTCTCACTGGCGCCATCACAAAGTGAAAGTTTAGTTTGTTTACTCAATCCACATCCTAATTCTTCTTATTTACTGTGAAGGTCTTCAGACCAGATGTGAATTATCTACAAATGTAGGGGAGACAAATGTGACCCCATTCCAAAAGTATCCCGGCTCAAACTGTAGTTTGCACTGGTTAAGCCCATATCTGGGCTTTATAGCTGCGTTTCAGAGGTGTCAATTATACTAGCTTGCAAAGTCATGGGCTGAAGACATTAGGAAAAAAGAGTTATAGGTCCCAATTGTGCCAGTGTGCAAAGAAGGAAACATGTCTTCCACTGGGTGAGAGTTTCCCTCCAGAGCAGCCAGACCACCTAGCACTGGGAGCCTGGTGACAAGAGCTTTGATTATTATGCCTGCACTCCCTGCCAGGGCTAAATTTAAGTGTTCCCATAAAGTCCAGAAGAAATAAGACTTGGGAATGGCCTGGCCTGTGCCTGTGTGAGAGAGGGGAGAACTCTGACTGAGAGTGTGTATGTGTGTGTGTGTTTAGGGTCTCCTCTGGTCAACGTTGTCACACAGTCCGGGGGATAAGAATAGGATGTGCTACAACTAACTGAGACTAAAGACGGACTTCCCACGTCTCCCACTCGCTGGTGGCACTTGTGTTATTCTCTAAACACCCGCCGGACTCAAGCGCCCCCCCCCCCCCACTTATGCAACGCAGCGTTCGTGCTCACATCTCTTTCTTCATCTCTCCCATTCAGCGCCTCCCACGAGTATAAAGAAAACTGTAAGAAAGAGCAAGACACTTTGGGCAACCCCACATCTCCCAAGGAAATGTGGATTCTTTGTTTATCTTTGATTAAAAATAACTTTGGGAAGAGGCCGATCAATACTTTCCCTACGACAAGAGAAACGAGGGAAAAAGGAGGTTGTGGAGGAGGAGAAGGAGGAGGAGAAGCGAGCGAAAGGGAAGGAAAAAAGCGTGAGAAATTTGACGACATTTAGAAATGTGTGTCTGTGTGTGTGACGGGTCGCTCAGAGTCATTCCCATGGCCTCATACAGTAGCCCTGACACTGCTACCAACTGCTCTGATGTTTTAACAGTGACAAAATGGCCAACATACACACATAATAGGATAGTAAAGGTCCTGGAGGAGACGCTGGGAGCCGTGTATGCTATATAAAGGCCTTCAGAGGACGGGAGCACAGCGAGGTCATTCCTGCTTGTGCTTTCCTTGGCTCCCACCTCTCCTTTCAAAGGATCTGCTTATGGTTTCTGTCAGAGATGCACGTCCATTTTTCACCCCATTAACAACTATCATTACCAGCCCAACTGGAGGCTATAATTGGGCCAGCCATGGAAAGAGTTGTCAAAACACAATTAAATTCCAAACTATGGTGAGAGAGAACAGAGAGAACGTGCTGGATGGCCATAACACCATATTGCCGGCTTTCCTTGCCCAAAAATAGGAAAGAAAAACATGAAAACCATTATTTTACATTGGAAGGTTTTGGAGAGGGGGATTATATAGATGGGTGATCTGAGATGCCTAAACGATAGGGCTACTGAAAACATAACAAATAATCACTCTCGGTGTCAGCAATGAGGAATGGACACATTAAAAGCCCTATCCAAGGATCAAAAGCCAAGATCTTGCAAGAGCCTTGATTTAGGAAAACTTCAAATACAGTCATGACCGCGAAGTGGCTACAAAGAGCAATTACTGTAGCAGAATAAAGATAGCCATGATGAATAAACTGCTTATTCTGTGTCAGGAGCTACCACGAGCTGCCTACAAATAGGTCATCAAGGCCTTCATGAAGGCTAACCCTAACATTGGTATTAACATATATTAATTGTATAATTATAATAATATAATTATAATATATATAATTACAAACTTAACTTTAGTCTTCACATTAGCTACAGATGGTTAAGAGCTTCATATGATGGCAGTATATGGGCAGATATGATGATCACAATTACGTCAACTCCATGACTTAGCCAAACCATTTTAGAAAAACAGTTTCCTCCAGTGAAATAATTACCAGTGAAATAACAATAAAACAACAAAAATGATGAATAATTATTTCCCAGTGTGGTGAACTGGATCTCATAATCTGGTCTACATGCTCAGGTAAAAATTCCTAACCAGTACATTTATATGTAGGCTGTGTATAGCTCAAATTGGCTGTGAAAAGTTAGAATGGTCCAAGTAAGTTGCTTTATTTTAGGCTCATTCAGCCCCAAGTCACAGCTGCAGTTTATCAACATTCATGTTATTCTCAATGCATTCATCAATATATTTTGTATTGTAGGTATTATATTTATTTTTTTGGTGTACCCATTCTCTTAACCTACTGCAGTGATCGCCTGTGTTTGCCAGAGTCTTTGTCAGCAACTTGTTGACAGCTGGAAGTGAGAGCATATAAATATACTGTAGCCAGTTAAACTAAGTCACGAGCATTGGGAAATGTCTGTGATTGTGGCTTCAGCCCTTAATCAAAACACAACATGTCTTGTGGCTGCAGTCAGCTTGTTCTGTGGCCTACTGTCACCAGAGGAACTGGTACATCTCCCTCTCATGCACTTATGAGATTCTCGGTTTATGAACTTTGGAAATGGCTCCAGAAAGAAGTTTACTGATTCTGAGAAACTTAACACTTAAAACTTATATTTGAAGACATGTGAACTGAAGACATATTCCTACTGTACTCTACACTGAAGGCCGAGGACAGTATCTACCAAACCATACAGTGTTAGCGGTGTGTGTCGGGTGACATAAAGCAGAGGAGGCTGGGTAGTGCAAGGGGAGTTGCAGGCCTCTCTGCCTCTGTAATCTGGCCTGATTTATAGAGGCTAGCCCTGCTCTCCCCTTCCACCTCCACACTGACACACTGGGCCTCCTCTGCTGGAGACAGCCTGGCGTCCACACACACACACGCACGCACACACACACTTAACACAGAAACAGACATGTGCATACACACATGAACATACTCATGCAGGATCGTCTCAGTTGCACAGTAGTGCACGCAACCAAACCACATGAGCCTGTTGCTTAACCAAATGAACACCAGATCCAGAAACAAAAGGCATTTAAGTGTCTGTATGCTGTCTGAGTAGAACAGGGAAAAGATCTACACCAAAAATCTAACTACTTTAAGATAGATAGATAGATTCATTTGGGAAAACTGGGTTGTTGTATCAGCAAAACAATAAAAGATCTCAGCAAAGACAAATATGAATAAAAATAGATGCCATGAAGGTTTACACTTTCCTGCTTTCCTGAAATAAATTGTGAAATGTGAAATTATCAATTATTACTGACTATAGTTGGTCAATTTGACCTCCTGTCAGGAGTAAGGTTCACTTATTATGTTATACATGTTATACATTTATACATATTAAATGAGAGAGCCACACAAATATCCCTAAATGATGCCATTTAAGTGTTTTCAACATTACATTAGTTCTTTTATGTCCAATACTTTATATTGATTTAGTGTGTGTAACTCTGCAGTCAGTCACCAGTATTTAGAGTGCTTTGATTGGTGGAATAGCATAATTTAAGTTGTTTATACCATGTTGTCAGAGCCAAAGGCCAAAACCTCGGCATGACAGAAAACAAATTGAAGCATTGCAATAATGGATAAAAGATAGACTCAATGGAGACACAATATTCACACGCATTAGGCAAGCAGACTACAACACCTTCGTGTGTGTGTGTGTGTGTGTGTGTATACTATGAATCACAGTGTATGGACAGGTGTTTACAGCGAAGCTGGGTTATCTGTCTCCATTACACCACCATGGCTCAGCCTCCCAGGGCCATTATCTACTCAGACCTGCCTAAACACACACCCAGAAGCCGCACAAGCTAAAGGCAAGACCCTTTATACAAGGCCATGGCGTGAGCACATAATGGGCCTTTCTGGGGTCTGGGGGCTCTTGACACAATCACACACCCAAATAGAGAAGACCCAGAAAAGCAACATTTCCTTCACCCACTGCTTTTCTTTGATCTGCAGTAACATCAACACACATTTGGATACAGCTGTTCATCATAACTTTGAACATCCAGACTCACTTAGCTCTAACTAATATTGACTGTTGTTGTTATGGCTAATGTTTTGAAGCAGAGCCACAATCTGACCCAAGGTCAATTTAACATCCTCTTACAGTGGTCAGATGTTGTGATGAAGCACAGAAACAAGTTCCTTATCAGCTTTTGCAAACAATGTTCCAAATCCAGTTAATCCTGTGTGACACACACTCTGAGTAAGATCAGATAGTGCACATGTGTGCCTTTGCTAGATTTCTGATCAAGTACACAAGCATTTACAGTTTGTTTATACACTAGCCATTAGGCAATCGTTATGTCACCCACATGTCACCGGACACATGCCGGGGGTTCCTTCCTGATCACAGCACAGGAAAAGACACTCTCGAACACTTAACACTTTGAGATATGATCTTGTTGTGATTTTCAGTTGTTTCCAAAAGTTATTTCTTAATAGAGGATCGCAGTTTCTTTACATCTGTTACAATTTTTACTTACTTCGACACAGTCGCCTGACATTTAAATCTGGTGTTTCGCCAAGGTGGCAAACTGAATTGATACAAAGCGTAGAGAAGATTAGTGAATGTGTAGGTTGTCAGGACGACTAAGTACTTTTCTGGTTTAATCAGCAGTGATGGAGGAAATATTAAGCCTATTTATTATCAGGAAAATGTACCTAAAATTTTAAAAGTAAGCAAAAGTACTTTTAGCTTAAAGTTTTAACTGCCAAATGACACAATGTGGCTATAAATGCAAACATTATCAACTGCTGCTTTTTCATACCATTAAATACCATACCACCACTGATGTCCACATAGTCTGCACTGCTAATGTGCCCCAGTTGGGCTGTTGAGTGTTCATGGTCTGCACTTGGATGTGTGCTGCAGGCATCCACATGGGCTGCAGTCTGACTGCAAATCACGATGTACAACACTCAGAAATCCTGCTGATGAAGTCTTACTCTGAGATACTAACAAGCTGACACTGATCTAGTGGCTCACAGAGGAAATCTTTGGGCTCAAAAATATCCCAAATTGAGTAAATACTGTCCATGGACACTTTCAATCCAAAAATATTCACATCAGCCCTCTAAAAGTTATTTTGTTTGAACTCCTGCCTGTGTGGTGAGTGTGTGGGTGTGTAAACATTGTGGTAACCCCCGGCCAGGTACTGTCTGGTCTGGTATATGAGGTGGTACCACCAGTCTCCCACTGCCTTTTAATTACGAGTGGAGGTGGGGGGAGCCATTTTAATGAAAATGGGCCACATCATAAAAGAAGATTTGACCAGGTTCATCTGCAGTTCAGGCTCAAGGACAGTAAACACACAGATAATGTGGACCGTACCATTCACAAGTGCAAACACAATAGATAAGATTAGATTGCCCGAAACTGCTATGATCCCAGTGGGGAAAGTTGGTGAATGTTGAATCAAATAATAGTGTACATTAAAGAAATTCAAAATACAAGGTACAGATTAAACATAATTCCAACACCATATGTTCAACGGAAAAAGAGGGTATGAAGATGTGAGCATCTCCATAAAGTATATATTCTAAGGTTTTAACCTTTATTCTTCTGGGCAATTTTTACTCAAATGAAAGCCTTGTTACAAACATGTTTACATACATTTACACTTTAAGACTGGACAGTGCAACTGCAATTTGATCTGTTGGTCACAGAGCATCTGCACTAAAGTGGTTGTACAACAGGGCCTTGCTCAAGGGTACAACAGTGGGAGACAGTGATAAAAACAGAAAGGCAAGATGTGCTTACACTTCTTTCATTCTGTCTATTTAACATTTAAGGCACGAGTAAACTACATAAGCACAGCTTGTTGGGTGCTTAAATAGCTTTAGAAAGCCCCTCTAACCAGACCATATGTATCATATGGTGAAAAAACATGATTGGATAGGTGACAAATTAAAATTATAACCTGAATAAATGAGAGGATAAACATTATAAAAGTCCATGCTTCCACAGGGCACAAGATATCAGTGAAGTGCTGGATGAGTATCGAAGAGATATGAATATTATGCTGTGTCCTTCTCAGTCACCTTACTTAACTCCTATCTGGATGTTTGGACAGACATTTTACAGCCCTCTCCACTGTCACCAAAACAAAAAAAAAGAGGGAATATCTTTTAGAAGAATGGTATTCATTCCTCCAGCAAAATTCAACACACAGTTTGGGAATGACAGGAGCGACAACAAGCACCAAAGCTGTTTGCCTAACACCTAACCAAGATGCTTTGTTTGTCATTTGTTTCTCAAAGAAACAAACTAATAAACTCTTGAGTTCATCTATGAGTTTTTTTTCTTTGTCCAAAGTGTTATCTTTAACTTTTGTGGGTTGCCTCTGATAATGGGTTGGTCAAACATGCGTATCACTAGTACCCAAGCAATCGAAAGAAGATCGAAATGCATGGATTGAAGATGGCTGGAGAGACGTGGGATGGACAGTGACAGCCAGAGTTAAGCCACTGACTAATTTTAACATCCATCCCCATCCCTCCCTTCTATTAACTCTGCGATGGAGGGAGGGAGGGAAGGGAACCTAATCGGTGGGAAGCTGCCCAGAAGCCCCTGACCTGAAGCAGCATGAGGGCTACAGTGTGTGTGAGTGTGTGTCCAGAGGGGGTTGGGGGAGAAGGCAGCATCCTGGCAGGACATTAGGGACTCAGTTCCCAGCAGCACTCGCTACACTCCTGCTCAGGCTTCATAAGTCTCTCCCTGCTGGGTCAATGCTGCCTTCCTCCGGGGGATTCCCACTTTTTCCCAAGGCTATGCCCAGCTAGCTCTGACTCTCTCTCCTTGCCAAATGACCCAGAGTTCGGCCACTTGCTTCCCTTATCTGTCCTTTCCCAGGGCTGTGGTACTCTATCCATGTCCCTCGTCTCTGTCTGTCACCCTCTCTGTCGTCTGATGTACAGTAGTCACGGCCTCTGTGGGATCAGCTTAATGATGGCCTGTCTCACTGAAATTAGCCACTGTACATGCTGCTGCATGTTTAGACTTAATGCAAATGTTAGACTACACAACGTAGCATGCACACGCATGATAGTCTGTGAAAGCAAATGTGAGAGCAATAATGTCTTTTTATGAATCGTGAACCAGATAATTTCATTTACACACGGCAGTGTTGGCCTTCATACTGTGCTGCGTTTTTCATAAACAATTGGAGGAGGTGTATATTTGTGTGAGTTAATACGCCTGTTTACTACGGTCAGTGTAGCTAAATGCAACATGTGCTAAATGAGCTGTGAAAGTTGTCAGATATGTGGGTCAGTACAGTAAGTGTGATGATGAAACAGACTGAGGCTCATGAAAAACACACAGAAAAAATGGCCTATGCATTTGGCGTCATACAGTGTATGTCTGTTCCTGTTCAGTGTTGAAGCTTAACAATGAGAGTGTGTGACCATCTAACACACGTACAGGATGAGCTAACTCTTCTCAGTAGAGTAGAGAAGTTGAGGTTTGTGATATGCAGTTGTCAATGTTCACCATACTACGGAGGTGAAGAGACTGCCTTTCTGTCAACCAATTCCACAGTACCACTACTGCATATCTTAGCTATTATATCCTAATTATTACTGTGCATGGCTTATAATCATCGATACAAATCACACTTTCCAAATATGTCTAACCTTGTAGGTACTAATTCCAAAGGACTCAGAGTAAAATAGAAAAATATAAAGACCCATTTACCATTACAAGACTAGTGTACAGTCAATACATGGGGATCTTTTAAAAAATGTTACAGTATCATCTACAAAATATATATTATACAAATTTCAGTGATAATCAGATTCCACAGAAATGACCCTGCTGAACTTTGGCAAGAGGTAGAACTGTCCATTTAGAAACATCCGCTGCAGCTTTTTCTTTCTAAGAGATAACACATCCAATATGGCTGCCAGAAGCTGTGTGGATATCATGCGATCATGCAATATCATGAGTATTGACCCTGTCTGTCATTGTATTTTTGACCTTGAAATAGTAGTTTGACCACTAAGGTCCACAAAATTCCAGGAACTTTAAACTGCACCTCAAAGTCTTTGTAGGATGTAGTTTTCTCAGTTTAACAAACCATAAACTTTGTAAAAAGGACCTTGTTTTCTTTTTGTCAAATTTTAAAATGTAAGCACAAACATAAACAAACAGTGCATAGATTGAAAGTTACTTGTGTGAGTGAAGTTCATTGGTAAAACACTGTGGTACGTAACAGTTACCACAGTATGTAAGTTACACTATATTTATACCACAGATAGTACTATGGTACAGTTGAAAAAAGAAACTAAACAAAAAATCATGCCACCGTGATACTTTTTATACCATTTATGCTGCAGATGAGAGAATGATGGAAAAAAGGGAGTACATGCACTTGAGAGGTGGCGGGGCTTTCTGACAGTGGCACAGTGCTAAGATGGTTACGTTCCCATGCTAGCTTGTGTTTACCCTGGGCTATTTCTGCACACTCACACATACACACAGTTTGCCCTATCCTACCCCCTCCTTGTAATTTCTCATCCCTCCCCTCCAACCCTCGCTCTGTCTCTATCATCCCCCTTTACTTTCCCCTCTAGAGTCTGGGAGGGTTATGTGAACGGCCAGGGAAGAGGGCTGAGAAAAAGACGATAGGAGTGTGAAAGAGGAGAGAGATGTTGTGGGGGTCATCACTGAGTCATCATATTCCCTGGTAAGGCTGTCTGTGTGTGTGTGTGTGTGTGTGTGTGTGTGTGTGTGTGTACAGTTGTTTTCCTAAAAGTGTGTGCATACTGTATGTCTGAGTGGGTGGTGAAGTTTGCACATTTTGGTGAACAAGTGTATTTGTATTTGTGTGTATGTGTGGGCATGAGTGTGTCACTATGAGTCTGCGTGTTTTTAGATGTGTTAATGGCACATCCTGTATATGTCTAATTTTCAGCCTTTCTCTCACTCTTTGTCCCATGTCTGTGCTTTATCAACCCTGTTTCCTACAGTAAAGTATTTTTATACAACGCTGCTTTTCTGCCTGGATTATGCTCACAAGCGGCATTTTCTTCTATTCCGGGAAGCGACATGTTTGGACTGGACGGCTGGCCATACAAAGCACAAGACTGTGACAGGGTTTATGTCCTGTGTTCCACCTGTTGTCAGGGTTAGTCTACTAAAACACTCAAGATTAGGGAAAAATCATGTCCCATCTCATGCTTCAAATCAGTGTTGACTTTTTCAAAATTTAACGAACACCATGCTCTTCCTCTAACTTAAGTTAATGCTGCTTTAGTAACAAGAAAAACTCTGCAAGTTGACAGCTCCATGCAGATAAAGTCAGTGTAGCGTAGTGTCAGTGTGTTTTGTAAATTGTGCTCAATAAGTAGCTTAGTGCTTCATAAGACCTTTAACTCTTATTCAGCATTAAAACTTTCTGCACCAACATTCAATATAAAAATGTTTTGTTGTTTTATATTGAGAAGCATCAGGTTTGCTATAAAGTCTGTGAATGCAAATAACTATATATATCGTACCTATATGACTTAAATAAAAAAGATGTAGATCAACATTTCAGAGACAAGCGTGGCTTCATCCAACTGGCCCTGCTGTTAAAAACATTTCTCCTTTACTGTCGTTCCTAAAGCGCTTTGCTCGCTATCATCCCCATCACATCCTCTGTCCTCTTTGTCTCTCTCTTTCTCAGCCTCTTCTCCTTTCATCTCTCCGCCTTCTCCTCCTCTCTGCCTGCTCAAATAGATGTGTGGCCTGGCTTTGCCTCTCAACAGTAACTCAACCCATAAACAAACTGCCTTACATGCCGTAATCACAAACCCCAAACTGCCAGACATTAAAAGGGCCACGTTTCATCCTGCTACAAAAAAGCAGAGCAAGAGGAGGAAAAAAAGGAGAGAGAGAGCTCCAATGTTTGAGCCTCCTCCTCTTAACAGATGCGGTGTGTAGTATCAGTTTGCTAAAGTGCGACTGGGAGGAGAGATAGATAGCGATGGAAGAGGAGCATATCTTTGAGGAGTTCCACATTGCCCAGTGCTGATCAAAGTGCTCTGCAGCCTTTGTGGCTAATTGTGGGGATTATCTGTAAGTGCTTGGAAAAGACCAGCCTGGTTTTATGGGGTCGGTGTCAGACACACTGATACGCACACACAAACACACACACATTCACGGAGTCTCTACATATGCTACTGCGTGCAGTAATCGCAGAGGAAATGCACAGCTGACCTCAGATAAATAATTCAAGTTTTTGTGTATTTGCGGAGTAAGACAATGGCAGAATTTAAGACGTAGGGCAGACTGAACAGTGAAACACTGGTTTGAAAATGGGAAGTGATCCAGGAGACATAAAAAAATCAGACACGAGACGCGCGCACACACACAGAGGCAGACATATCCTGTCGTCTTGATCCAGTTTCAAGGACAGTGGCGAGACTGGAAGGTTTGGAGTGCCAAACGACTTGTCAGTGTCAGTTGTAAAGCTGCCTCCCCTAAAGCCACTTCCCCCTGCTGACACACACACACACACACACACTCGCTCGCTCGAAACTGTGGTCAGCTGAGCGGATCCTAAGTGAGGTCAGGAGTAGTTTGGAAACACACGCACACAGCTCACAAAGAGACTTTCTTTCTAGGGTTTATGAGTCTTCTCTATAGTTTGCCTGACCACAAACACAGGCACACACACACACGCACACACACACGCACACACACACGTACATTGACACATAGGCAAGGCGTACAAAAAAACTCACACAAAGCTGATATAGCGGATATGGTTTTGTGAGGGGGAGAAGGGTGTATGGTCAGGTCCAAGCAATTATCCAAGTGTCCAAACCTCTTTCATGCAGCCACGGCGGAGCCAGACAGAGCTCACACAAACACACACACACACACACACACACACACACACACACAGTCACACAGACACCAACACAACTCCAAACTCCAACCTAGGGATTTGCCCAGGATAATTCCACTTCTATTCACCATGAGAGGTTTTACAAGGTTAGGTCCAAATCTTTGAGCCACTGCTAACTACAAGCGGACTACCAGCTGGCCCTTGGCCTCCAGTCTGAAAGCTCAAGTGCTTGATTCTGGCCCACTGAATGGCCTTTTGGGCTCGGAGCCCTGAAGAGCTTTCCAATAAGACGAGCAGAGAAGACAATGGCAAGCAGCTAATCTTGTCTTTATGCATCCTTTGTCTGTGAGTGGGGGGCACTTGCAGAGGCGGTGCTCAGGTAAGGCAGTGTGTCAAAGGTTAAGCTGGGAGATTCAGACTTGCACACACAAGTTAATTAAAGTTTGTCTAAGGGGGTGAGAGCGTGTCTCGAGGAGGCCGCTTGCGTCTGAGGGTTTGCCTGAGAAAGGAATGCTGTCGACTTCAAAGTTGGCCGACTGCTGCTGCGTTGTTTTCAGAAAGTGCTCGCATGGGCAGGAGCAGATATCTGAACGGTTAATGAACCGTTTTCTGTTACTCTGCATAGTGAGACAGCACAGGTGGGAGAGAGTATTTGCTTGATGAGCTATAAGGACAGTTAAAATGCTAAGAATGCTCCACTGGGCTACATGGCTGTGCATGAATGAACCCCAGAGCCAGGAATATAGAAATAGACAGCAGTAGTGTCAGTTAATGATATCATAATCAGTGATACAAGGAGAAGTGCTGTATGTCTAAAGCATGGTCCAGTCACATTTTGAAACTGCTGCAGTCTTTGAAAACTGCAGAGAGGATGAAGAGTAACTACTACAAATACAATAGGAAACCAGCTAATGTTAGAATCAAGCATGGATATGAATAATCAGGTTATTAAGCTATAAACATCTTATAACGGATCACACAATAAAATATCACTGAGTTAATTGGTTAAGATAAAATCAATCCTTGTGTCACCAATGGCCTACCTTTTTAGTATTTTAAAATATCTTTTCTGTGAAAAAAGCAGCTGTTGCCCTCATATTAAACTTGTGTGCTTCATTTAAATATCGTCTTAAGTATACTAAAATAACTTTCTCAGCATAAGAGGGCTAATTTTCTACTGCAGTATTCACTCGCCAACTTCTGATGGCCCTTTCAGCCTGTAGCATCAACACTGTGGGGTTTAGTAAAAAAACAGGTTGGGTCACTTGTAAAGGAGTAGCAAAAAAAAAAAAAAAAAAAAAAAAAAAAAAAAAAAAAAAAAAAAAAAAAAAAAAAAAAAAAAAAAAAAAAAAAA
>JBAJHX010000049.1:24689622-24702196 GCA_037176925.1 Amniataba percoides
GGTGGCCGTAATGCTCCAACAATCCATCAAGCAGCGCAGCTTCGTAGCTTACCAAAGTCGGACTAAAACATTTTGACTGAGTTTTGAGCGCCGTGTACCAAATAAAATCTGTTCAAGGTCAGTAAGCACAACCAGAATTCATACATAAGGCGCACCGGATTATAAAGCACACTGTTGATTTTTGAGAAAATGTAAAGATTTTAAGTGCGCCTTATAGTCTGGAAAATACGGTAACTCTTTCTATCATATAGATGCTTCTATGTTCCCTTTACAACAAAGATTTTCAATATAAACATACGATAGAATAGATAGATGCTTTTGTTTATTTTCAGTGATGTACTTTATAACCATTTTTCGAGACACCATGTTTTAAAAAAGGCACATGAGGCTGAATTTTGATAAATCATGACTGCAGTTCAACCTTTGAAACAAAAAACAACTGTCTGTAAACCAACAAGGTTCCATCACATCACTTCCAACATGTTTATACCGCAAACCTTTAAATAAGCAAATGCCCTATTTGGAACAGCAAGCAAGGGGTTTATGGGAAATGTGGTTTCATTAACAACCACTACCACTAATAAAACCCACTGTGACACAAGGGCCTGAAATGGTTCAACTACGGTTTCATTTGTGCCCAACAAATGATACCAGTTTGAAAAGCTAAATGTAGCACCTTGTATGAAAACACAGTTCATGTAACAGAAACAGCTGTTGTGTCTTCACTCGTGTCCTCGTCTCTCCCTCTGCTGTTCAGAGTGGATCTGGCCTCTTAGTGTGTGGCCACTCAAGAGTGAGAAGACGAAGAGAGACTGCCCCAGGCTAAAGGGCAGCTTTAGTCAGTTCACTCAGAATGAACGCGCACACACACACACACACACACACACACACACACACATGTGAAGAGGGTTTCAAATAAGCATCTTTACCAGGAATTCAAGAATAAGGAGGCTTTGGCGCCATGCGTGGCTGCTCGCTCTCGAGTGAGCACACACACACACGGACACACAGACACACAGACACATGTGCAGACGCAATGTACTTGAGAGGCAGTCACAAACATAGAAAATGTGCACACCCTCTTACACACATTCCACAATCACATAACAACAACTTATCCTGACCCTTTTTCTGCTGAACAGTTGTATGCGGCACAGTACATTCCTTGCTTGCTGTTAGAAAGTGGGATAATCGCTCTTTGTCTGACAAGAAGGAGCTAACCAGTGGGCCTGACATGTAAGCTTATTAGCTCCTTTAGCCTTCAGCCAATGCAGCGTACAGTACAGATTTCTACACTAAAACTGCTCCCTGAAGGTGTTGTGTCACACTGTGTCTGGGAGGAGGGTGGTGTTCTTGGTAAGCAGAGTTCAAGTCCAGTTGAAAAGTGAAAGGGGGGTCATGTAGTTACAGTGTTCGATATGGTAATAAGGCTGTGCTGAGACACTTTACACCTAAGAGACAGAAATTAAATCCACTTTACAATGTTTTGATAACTTAACATTTCAAATGGTTACTTGTTAAGTCTGGGGATCACTTGTAAAGTCTGAGTGCAGATTATCAATAGAATTGGATTGAATGTGTTTTTCATGAAAACTTCTTTGTTCAGGTCATTTAGAAACACATAGGCAAAATCACATACATCTACAGTAAAAACTAGTTGTCAAAAATGTTTTTAGTGTGGAAAAAAAATTCTACCTTATCAATGCAATAAAAAATCAATTACCTTTTTAATGATGTTTTAGCTGAGTTTGTGCTGTCTATTGTGCTTTCTATTTAAAGTTATAATGAGTAAGATTTACCTGAAAAAAAACCTATACAACAATAATGTGATGTAATGTGACCTACTGGAAGTGTGTGGTGGTGACTGACTCTGCCCTCTTTTTGGATTGTCCTATTTTGCTGTGGTCAGGACGTTTCTGGGTGTCAACCTGTGGGCAGTGGTGTGTGAAGCCCAGCACCCAAGGATGTAGCAGGGTGTGAGCAGCAGGACTATAAAATTATAGTCCCAGATTGTGAGCACATGGGACCACCAGAAGCTTACTATGCCTTTAAGCCTGTTGATGTCTTCTTGCATGACTTTATATGATGTTATGTTACATTCAGTTTGTGTTTAACCTGAATATACCTTCATAATGTGACCAAGAACTCCATGTAAACTTTCTACACTTGATTATTTCTGATACCGTGTGTTATGGACACATTCTCAATGCCCTGTTCCTTAAGAGAAGCTTTCCAGGCAGTGTCCTGCAGTTCATTTAGAACAATGATTCTCAAAGTGGTGTCTGCGGACCATAGCTTGGGGGTCTGCAAAATAAGTTCACCAGAGTGGTAAAATTTGTGTGGTATCATTAACCCTTTACCAGCGAACCTGTCACCGCTGACACAGCCTCTCTTCTGATTACTGTAACTCCGGAACCATGTGTGCAATAAAAAAAGACTTGAAAAACTGATTCTGAAAGCAGAGAAACTGGGCTTTGTGGCAGTATAAGGCTTATTACAGTAAAGTGCAGGAGCACTTCTCTTTCCTGTAACTGCTGATATTATATTGATATATATCCTGTTATTACAATATATATGGAATCACAGGCGAGGATTTTGTGCACGCTGACAGACAACAATGGAAGGACTTTTTATCACCGGTGGCTTTTGTCAGAAATGAAGAAAAGTAAGTACATAAAACATATAAAACATATAAGATGATGTTTTAGTAAAAATGCAGTGTATTATGGTATTATTTCACAGTATCACAGGCTGTACCATTATTTTCTCTTCAATGTTGTGTAGGTATTTCTTACTAATACCTGTAGCTAAAATCTTTGCTAACATGAATTTCAACCTTTTCGAAACCTTTTTACTTTCTATCTCCATTTACTCTTTACTCGTTTACTTTTGTTTTACTATTATATATCATTATATTGTTGTACAAAGTCTTGGCTTATATTCATTTCTATGTGGTTTATATTTTGTGTTCACTGTATTTTGTTTATATTTTATATACATATATTTGAGCAACATCTGGCACAAGTTATTCCTTTGCAATGAAAAAATGTATGTGACTATAGCTTATTTTTTGTGTCTTTATCCATTCACTAAAGGTTCTGCTATACCAGAGAAAAGTGCAGAAGTAAGAAGTGCAATGTGGGCCTTTGTCTGCAAATGGAAAGAAACTGTTTTCACAACTGGACGCCAGGACAGTCCTCGGAAAAAGATGAGATATTGTAATCCTTGTTCGTGTGTGATAACAATGAATTGTTCAGTAAAAACATGAAAAATTCAATTTCGATTTTTGTTTTTGCATATAAACATATATTTCTTACTCAAAACCTATAGTAATGTTGTAAAACATGCCAGATAATGAAAGTATTTCTGAAAAAAGGAGCAAAAGCACAGTTTAATAGCACATTTGTACATTTGTACAGCCATTACAATAAAATGCATCCAGGTGCCCTGTTTTGGACTTAGATGTTAATGGGTTAAAAAGTTCATATCCACAGATAATTATTATTCTCATCAATAAAACAAACATGGTGTGTACATAAAATACATCAGCATTATTTTTGGGTCAAAACAAACTGGTTTGATTGCAACAAATCAAACATTTAGTGCCGTCTGCGGCCTCACCAGCGCTCCTGCTACAGACTCTGCACTTCAATCACAAGCTAAGCTAGCTGGCTTCCCACAGAGTGCTATGGATATGTTTTTGAGCCAGTCCACGACCACTCTTTAAGCTCTTCATTTTGGACTGGAATGACTGAAAATCTTGAAAAGACTGATAGATCGATTCAGATTTCGAATGCTTTAAATTACTACAAAACAAGTGGAGTCGATTTTTGTGGAAATGTTTCACAGCTCTAATTATATTTATGAGAACACCCAATAATAATCCGGCACAGTCCAGGTACAGTAATGAGGGGTCCTTGGAAGAATTTCTCCCTTTTAAGGGGTCCTTGGCCTGAAAAAGTTTGAGAAGCCCTGATTTAGAATATTTGTGATTCTAGGTTAGTAAGGGAAAAACAACCATCTCTTCTGCAGCACACTTTAGCTGATTAGGCTTATTAGGTTTTTACACACAGACCTGGTCTGGAAATCACCTAAAATGGTTGGTACTAGATTTAAAAGCTTTTAAAGTCTCTTGAAGACTTCTGAAAAAAATCTGATTAATGTTTGTGTGTGTGTGTGTCCACAAGCATGTACAAGAAGCAATAAAGACAACCAAAGCTGCATGCACACTCACATACTATTAACCTAACACGGACATACTGCCTTGATAGTATGTGACCTGCTCCTTTAGCATGGCTTACCCTTCTCAACACCCCCATAAACATGACAAGACCTTGGGATCAAAGCTGTCTAGGCCATCGGCCCCCTTACATGCAGACACACAGGCCCCCACACACTCACACGTACACACACACACAGATACAGCTTTGACGCAGAGAAGGCTCTTTGTCTTTAACCATCACCAGTGTGATTAGAGTCGGTGGTTCAGGAGTGTTTCCACATCACACAGCTCTTCTTGGCAGAACTCAACTCTGCTAAGAGGCGCTAAAGGCCACAAGCTTTTCACCTGATTGCCACTGAGGGAAAACACTTTTGTAAAGATTAGCGTCTTTGTCCCAGTTCTGTGAATCCATGGCTCTGCTGCTGCTTTAAAATGAACAGGAAAAGGAAAATTGGCTCATTTTCACAGTACAGCTTGATGAAGGTCCTTTGAGCCAGTTAGTTGCAAAACGTGACGTTCCCATAATTTGGTGGAAGAGACAGAGTTTCTGAAGCTGACTTTCTTTTTGGCTCCGGAGGCTCAACTGATAGTAAGTATAGATGTAAGTTTGATGCGTATTTTGAGTTTCAGGTTAAAAACGTAAAAAGTGAGAAAGAAAATAAGAAACTGTGCATCCCAGAGAACAAAAGTAAAATATACAAACAAAAAAAAATATGACAGTATGAACTGTACTAGAAACAATGTAATGTAAAAACCTTAGGTAGCTTTATTGATTTGGTACAGCATAAAGCAACCACCTGAACTAGCTCTGTCAGCCAACTCTGGCTGTCAGAAGACGTGTGAAATAGGGAAAAAGAAAAAAAAAGATGCAGATTTGGCACTTAAGCAGCAGGCAAGGCGTAATGGAGAAGACAGGCTACCTGAGTGTGACTCCTCCTGTGAAAGCCATTAGCCCATACTGCAGTGCTTCACGACAAGCCATTCTCGGCTTTGCGTGCAAACTCGTGTGTGTGTTTGCGAGAGTGTGCACAAGAGTGCTTTTACAGCCCCTGCTTACCAGTGAACCAGCTCAGCTGTATGGCTGTGTTTGCCATAAGACTGAGAGCGCGAGCCTTTTGGACATGACCAACATCTGACCTTGAACTCCTGAACTCTTTTCTCTTTAAGATCACTCAGAGTAAACACAGACTTTTTTAAGAAACAAGATTTTGCTACATGTTAACAAATGAACTCAGGCAGGGAGAGGATAACATCAGATCTTCCCAGAATATAAGACTGTTAACCTGTACTTCATGGAGAGGAAAGTCTGTTCTTTCTGAAAGAGCAGTGACGTCACTGTAAAACATGTTGATCAATGTGATAAGTGTCAATTGGACAACAGTCAAAGGGCTGACAGAGCAAATGACATGGGTACATTCAGTCCGGACTGGATCAGATAAGAATGGGCCTTGTTTGAAAGTTAGTTTATGCATCAGGTTTGGGACCTCTGATTTGAACAGTGTATTTTGAAAGGAGAGCTTATGTAGTACTTCACAATAATACATGAATAAATTGGATTAACACAACAAAATATAATATCTGAATCAAGGAACATCTAAACAGGTGTGTCCAGGATAATTGAGTTTCTGATACTCACCCTGATTGTCAGACTGAAAGATACCAGATACAGACACAAAGTTCCATGAAGTACAAGAACAAATGAAGCCAGTACATGTATTAAAGCAAGTACAGACAACAAGGGACACATGCACAGTGACACACACACACACACACACACAAACACACACACACACTCTGAGGCTGTGGACAGGTCCAGCAACACCTCAGAGACTGTGATCCCACCTCTTCTTCTAGTGCGATGCCACTTGGGTAAAGGGTGAGAAAGGAGGAGGGAGAGATGCTATAGAGCTAAGTGCCTAGGTGTTAGCTCTCTGCCTGAAGACATAAAGTAGCACTCTGGGATTGTGGGACTCTTGCTCCCGAGTGCTTTTGACACAAAATGGACACCTCAGTCTCAGAATGCCACTCCACATTTAGAGGGAAAAAGGTCAGCCATCACTGTTTTCTTTCACAGAAAGAATTGTGGCTAGACATACACTACCAAGATACGCACAGAAGAAGAAAAGGAACTATTGAGAGTTCTTTTTTCATCCTCCTCAGTTATGGTGGTCAAGTTTCCCTTACCTTTGACCAAATATAGTTTTTGATGATGAGTGGTAGAGCCAATCCAAGCTCATCTTCTCAGAAAACTATGGGGACTTGTAGTAGTAAGGAATATGACAACTTTCTCACCTGTAGCTTGACTGAGCACCTTTTGAGTGTTTGAGCAACAGCAGCCAGTGCAATCATACAGAGATTCAATGCACCTCCTGTCCACCCTGTCTCATCTGTCATAAACTTTCATAAACAAGCTGCACCTTGTATGATGACACATTTATTCATTGTAGAGCTGAGAGATTCAGATCACAGTAGTCTGGTTTCATACCCCAGATTTCAATTTACATCTGCTGTCGGTAAAAGTGGAACTCACACATCAAAGCCCTTTTGCTGACAGAAGGAGGGCATACATCAATGGCTTCTTGTTTGAGAAGCTCGCTCAGTAACTTAATCAATTCATCCCAACATTGCAGCCACTCATCTTAATGCTGCATTCTTCCACCCCACAATGTTGGACTTCTACTTCACCCCCAGCTAATGCTGCGGCTGGATTCATTAGCTCATTCACGCTAATGCTGCAGATTAATGGAGGATCAGAGTCACAGGGTAAGCGGGGACCAGGCAACATACACACACCTTATCCCACTAGCACCCAGTGAGCTAGTTAGGGTGGCCCTCGTGATAATCAACAAAGTCTTAGCTTTACCTAACACACACACACACTCCTGACTTCATTGGTGCTGTAAATCTGGCCAGCAGGCCATGGAGGGCCAGCAGGGAGTTAATGGGTGCCTCATAAAACCCTGAGGAGGAAGGTCAGGACTGCAGCCGAGATGCCTGATGCCCTAAATGAGAAGCATGTGGAGGGGTGGGGGGGTCAGGAGGACAGGGTGCAATAGGGGTGAAGGTGCTCCCATGCAAATCCAACACTTTCAGCAGGGGTAAGATGACATTTTGCATTCATGTCTTATGGGAATAAGCCATGGAACACCTTGACAGCTAGGAGCAACAACTGAGCTCATGTATCTGATTTTCACGATCACTGAGGTTTCTGCCTGAACTTTGTTGCTGTTTAGTAAGTTTTTTTGTACTTTAAAGTGTATTTGTCCATGATACATCAGTCTTTAATTGCAAGGTAAACACAGCAAAGTCAAGCTCAGAGCAGTAGTTTTTTCATCGACTGTATTGTGGTCAGACAGACTCTCGTTTGCTAATTCTAAAATGGACATATTTTCTTCAACTACACAGATTTCCTAGAGGACAAAACAAATATGATGATACATACTGACATACCTTTGATTTTGCTTGAAATCAGCTAGCACTGAAACAATTTTCACAACCAACCAAGCTTAGTGAGGGAACTGTGGGGAAAGTTCACCAACACCAAGCTGTCAGATACAGAAAACTGCTCAGGTGACATGGTCTGAGCCCCAAGCATTTTCAGAACGATGGTCGATGTGATGAGAACAGCCTGTGCAACTGTCAGAAGTGCTGGTAACTGGTGGATATATATGGCAAATATATATACGGCAAATGGCCGTTGAATCTCTTAATTGATCCATTTTACTTCTGCAGCTGTGAAATTGGCGAGTATTACCCAGTGCCTTCTTTACTCATTGCTCTCTCACCAAAATCATTGTTCCCTGCCAGAACATTGAAATTTGCTCCAAACCTTTGCCTGCATATGGTCACTTTCCCAAATGAGGAATGATGAAAACTTGGGCTATCAACGGCACTGGCTTGAACTGGAATTATTTCTGGTACCATCAACAATACAATGCCAGAGCACCAATATAAAACCAATATTGAGCAATAATTTAAGATTAGTGGTTGGCTTGTTATCTTTCAACCACATCTCATGATCTTCAGTCAACCAATGGCTCAGGGCTTATCATGAGACCCAAATGTAGAACTTGAACCTCATGATATATGCAGAGACATTGTGAGCCTTGTCTTGGTTCAGGAATAGTTTTTGGCATCAAATGTGAATAGCTTCCTCATCTTTTTTTATGGACATCCACTCCATTAGCTGACACGAGACACAGTTGAAAGCTCTGAAAATGAGTGTTTGTTAATGTTAGGGACAAACTTTGATGGATTCCAAACTGAGCATACTTTAATGCACTCTTCATTTGTTATACATTCATCTCTGTATATTGCCTACAGTATTTTTTATTATTAGATTTTCTGAACCCCAATGACTATGTACTTCTGTGAATGAAATAAAACATGGCATGGCAAAGGCAAAGTCGTTGTTATTCATTCAACAAAGTAAACCAAAATGTGGATGCACAGTAGGAGCCTCCTAATTTAACCAAATGACCTCACCCTATCAGTTGAACAGTTTGGTCAGTCAAACTGTGTTTGGACTGGATATAAGATCATAGCCTACCTTTGTAAGAGGCCTGTCACTGTCACTGAGAGCTGTGCAACTTAACTGAGCTCCATGTGGCTCCAGGGACTCCTGTCTTATCAGCTGAAGGCCCTCGCTGCTTTAACACCAGCCTCTGTCATACACAGCTCTTCAGTTCAAAGACAGCACTGCATGGGAGATCAAAGCATGGCCAATCTGGTATGCACACACACACAAACACATGCGCTTGCCGCACTAACACAAAGTACACATGATAACATGTCCATAATCTCAGTTGCTCACTCGCAAACACACAACCAAACACACTGGCTCCGACCGCACATGCCCCTGGCATTGATCAAAGGGAGGAATGTGATAGATAGAGGGGAGATAACGGGAAGGGAGAGAGACAGAGTGAGAGATAGAGAAACAGAGAGAGGGAGAGAGAGGGAGAAGGTGCTTGTCTCACTTCAGTAATCTGAAGGCAGCTGTGTTTGGCAGTATCCGCAGATAGTACTGGGACAGACAGTCCCAGGTTAAACACATCTACTGACTTTCCATGCAGTGCTGGAACAGTCACTCTACATTCAAGTAAACTATACACAAGCACAAACCTACACACATTTCCACTGCTGTACTTTTTAGGATCAGATTTGGAAACACCAAGTCATGCGTGATCACAACCAGTTTTCCCTACAAACCATCTTGCTGCTGTTTCCAACAAGTCCTTCAAAGTAACACCATATATCTTTTATCTGTCAAAGCCTTTAACTTCCTACGTGTCATGTCATGTCATGATCATTTGCAATTGCTTTATAAAACTGCCATTGCTTCCTTTGGTGGGACAATTCACAGATTCAGTCAAACTGTAGGAAGAACAAAAGCTCTCCCTTGATGGCCAGTGGAAAACTTTAAATGCAAAGCATCAGCAGAGGGAAAGGTTTGCATGAACATTAAATTAGCACACCAAATAAATCTCCAATATGCATGCTGGAATGCAATTGGTGATGCCAAGTCCAACAGGACCATTCATGTGCAGTACAAAATTGACACTTGGGCTGTGTGACAAAATAGATCTGACCATGACAGTATGTATCCAGTGTGGTATAAACAAATCCAAGTGTGTCCACTGGCCATATACATGTCCATTCTGGAGTACACCTAGCTTAAATAGTGACTCTGGTAGGATCAAAGTGAGACAGAGAAAGTAGAAATGAAACTAAAGTGCAGATGATTGAACAACTAGCTACAAGTACTGCGATCTGAACATACTGTAGTGAGACATATCAAAATGATTCAGTCAGTTACCACAAGAAGAGAGGAGAGACCATCATGAGCTGGTCCTGGCTGGACTAGCAGAAGCATGCAGTGTTACTGCCATCCACTATTGTTTTCAATGTAAACACAGTGGCAAGGAGAGGGAGTGTAGCTTTTCATGAACAGCTCCTTGCAAGTGCGTTTGGAGTCTGTAACGGCTCTACTTTTTCAGGCAACAGCCGCTCACTGTTTGAAAGCAAGATTATCACCTGCTGTGAGGTTGTAGTGGTTGTGATCACACCTGGCTACATCCTGCCCTTATTCTCTCATTCTCACTTTAAGCTGAAGCCAACACTATATGTATAGTAAAGGCAATGCGTAATGTGCAATGGATTCAGCAGCTTTGCTATACATTTGTTTACCCACACCCCACAGAAAGGTTACAGAGGTGACTGACCATCGTGAAATCAGATCAGAAACAGTGGTGATCAAAACTCAGAATGCAAAAATAACATCTGTGGTCAAAGTGAAAGAGTGGACTGTGGGATGCCAGAGGCCCTGATTACATAGTGGTCTTGTGTACTGAACTGGCACACTGTATTTTTTTTGCTGCTTTCACAATGGGAATAAGGGCCACGTGAAAAGAATTCAGAGAAAAGTTTGAGTTTAAATTTGGACAGTAAACTCACACTTCTGAGAATAAAGTTAAAACGTGACACCCAGTATTTTGGAAGCAAAGTCAGAATTCTGATTATTCTTAGAATTTAGACTTTGATCTCACAATACTGACTTTATTGTCAGAAATATGAAATTCAATTTGTGAATGTCCTTGCCCCAGGAACTGACAGTAATGGTGACTTAAGTGGGCTGATGTTTACTTTGTTCATAAGAAAACTCCATGAAAATGATTCCTCTTGTGACTTCCTGCAGACAATTGACATGGTCAGCATGAATTAGTTTAGTCTGGTGTACTGAGACAGTGACTGTCATGATTTGAAGCTCTTCTCCAACACATCTTCACAGGAAATAAGAGAAGTGTTTTTCCTAATCTGCTGGATTACAATCATTATCCCCCTTCTCTTTTGTCAAGGTTTAACACATACAGTCAGGACACAGCATCGGTTGTCGTGAGGACAGTGATGACTGTCAGAGCTCTCAGCTGCTTCGTAACATATAGTTTCTTGATTAAACAACTGAAATAAACTGAAGTTTCAAGGAAAACAATGTTAACTGACTTTTGCTTACACAATTCACAAATGACTGATACAACCATTACAGATAATGGAGTTGAAAATGGTTGTATGACATAATGTAAACTTGTATGTGTCATTTGAAGGTAGCATGGCCTCACAAGCTCTTCTCTCTATTATACATCATTTACCCATGACAGTTAAGGCCAGTATTATTGATTATCTTATCAAGGCAAATAAGAAGTAGGAAATAAACAGTTTAAGAGTTGAAACTATTTCAGCTGCGTACCTGATATTTGTCCAATTACTAAATAGATCGACATAAAATTATTTGGCAGTTATTTTGAGAACCACTTCCTCTTTTAAATAATTTTTCAAGTAGAAGGCCAACCACTCTCTTATCAAAGTTTCTTTTTGTTTAATAGTTTGACTTTTAGTCAGACAAAACAAATTGGGAAATTGTGATGGGAATTTTATAGACATTTCATAGACAAACAATTAATAAACAAAATAATCCACAATTCAGTTGATAATGAAAATAACCACTGCAGCCCTAAGCACATTTTAAAGTCACTCATGGATCAGCTGCGAGAAGAGTTGGACTAAATAAAGCTATGTATGGTGGAGGTCAAAGCACTTGGCTTAGAAAACAGTTGAGCATAGCACTCTGGTCCCAGTCTTTTTATGAATAAGTGACATTTTTTTCCTCTCAGTGCTTTATTATTATTCCTATGAGGTTACCTTTATCTTTTTCTTCAAGTGTGTACCTTGAACATACAAGAACACACACGCTCTCACAAAGACACCAAGTGTCCTAATTTTCCCCATCTCAGCTCACACAAACAGAGCACTCCTCCTTCTATATTCCCTGTCCGTGGGAGCCTGAACTAATCTCCCATCTGCCCCGGCTCCTGGTACACAGACTGCTTTCATTCCTAACGAGGGCCTGATGAATTTTCTTAAAAGCGGTGATGGGCCAAATTGGAGCTGATATGTCCCATCCGGCAGGGTGGATGGGGCCATAGGACAGAGCCTTGTCCTGCCGCCATGTGACAGCCAAACCAGGCCAAAGTGAAAGAACCTATTAGCTCTAACTGGTCAGTTTACTGTCTATTAGGGTTGCTTATTCCATTACCAAGCACATGTGTGTGTATGTGTGTTCTTGTGTGTGTGTGGTTGGAATGGAGGGGGAGGGGGGGTTAGAGTTTGAGCTGAGGATGATATAACCCCTGAGGAGACAACCTCTCTGTAGATACTAAAATCTGTGAGGAACAGTTGTGGTTGTTGCCACTAAGAGACAATAGATGCATTGTTCTACTTACAGTGCCATGAATATGTATTTGCCCCCTTCCTGATTTCTGTGTTTTTTGCATATTTATCACTCACAGAGGTTTC
>JBAJHX010000049.1:24702296-24715804 GCA_037176925.1 Amniataba percoides
GAAACCTCCGTGAGTGATAAATATGCAAAAAACACAGAAATCAGGAAGGGGGCAAATACATATTCATGGCACTGTAAATGTGTGTGTGTGTGTGTGTGTGTGTGTGTGTGTGTGTGTGTGTGTAGTATAACCCTGTAAGGTTCCAAGAAATGTGTGTGCACAATGTGTGATAGGTAATTAAGTGTATGAATGTGGAATTTGTCTAAAACTCTGTGTATGTGCTAGGTCAGGGTGCTCAAGCAAGGAGGTATGTGACATGCAACTGTGTGTGTGAGTGTGTGTGTGACAGTGTAAGGTGAACGAAAGAGGGCATCAGATGAGCTATCTGGGTGGGTTGTTCTGACACATACACACACACACACACACACAAGCCCAGTTTGAAGAGGGTAAGAGAGGGGGGCATGACGCGTCAAGCTGGAGCCACGACTTGGTTGTGTGTGTGTGTGCGTGTGTGCGTTGCGTGAGTGTGAGGGGGTTGATCCCATTGTGTGTGTCAACAAGCCGTCCCATTCAGCGCCTGTGTGGCTAAACTCTGCTAATGAGCGTTGCCTCTGGCTGGGCCTAGCTAGCACAGCGCTCATCACAGCTAAACCCTTCGACACATACACACACACACACACACACACACCCGCCACACTCCAACCCTGAACCAAACGATTCAGCTGGGGGATGGAGGGGGGCATTGTAAAGAAGACAGGGAGGTAGGAGGGTGTGTGAAAGAGAGAGAGAATAACAGGGAGAAAAGGAAAGAATGAGTCAGGATGAAACCCCATCAAAAGATGACAAATTGCAGCTACAGTAATTTGTGACTGTTTTCATGGTAAAACATTTAAAAACACTTCTGGAGTTTCCGCTGGAATCCTGCTTATGTCAGAGTGGAAAATCTGCTGAAACAAACGCTCCCAGCTGATAACACAGAATACATTTGATACTACAAAATTCATCCTTATTCAGTAAAAACAGACCTACAGGATCATATCAACAACAACACGTGTGGCTAGGGTAGAGAAAGCTCGTGGTCATGGTTATGATACACTGATGTGACTAAAATGACTTTAAAATGGTGTATATATGCAGGTTTCTGCCCTTCATCAGCTTATTACTCCTATTATTTCAATTTTTTTTTGGGGGGGAGGGGTTGTTGTAACCATTTATTATTGTGGACAGGACAGCTAGAGAAAAACAGGAAAGGTGGGAGAGAGAGAGCGGGGGAAGACGTGCAACAGAACTGGCCTGAGGCAGGAATCGAACCCCAGTCTGTTGCAGTGAGACTCGAGGCCTCACATGTGCACGTGTTCTACCACTGAGCCACCTGCACAGCCATGGCTCATCTGGATCTTTCTGCTGCCTGGTACTGGGCATGCAGTGGACAGGGTTTGTCAGTATTTTCACTGAAAGTATCTAAAGCATCTAAAGATGATGCAACGAGAGTGTTGAGAAACAGCTACACAATCAGCTGGTACTCATTCAAGATTCAAGATTCAAGATTCAAGATTCAAGATTCCTTTATTTGTCCCACAATGGGGAAATTTACGGCGTAACAGCAGCAAAACATACACACAGAGGAAGAGAAGTCAGAAATGCAAGGAGAGTAAGACAAGGGACAATAATAAATATAGAATATAGAGGAAATAAAAATATATATATAATCCAAGATAAATAATAATTGTATTAATAATTGTAATGCTAAATAAAGCTGAAGGGGAGCTGTAGATTCAGGTGATAATTCTCTATCACTACAATGATAACTTTCAAACTGTGGTTTTTATAATAATTTCATGCACTATTAAAACATTAAAATATTGCTGCTTTAAGATGGATTTATAAGTAGTTAGATAGCAGTTTGTTTATGTGGGCAGCTTGTTACGCACTGTTTTGCTAATTCTAGCCTGCCACTTAGTATGAAGGTATGAAGACAACATAACCAAAAGAAAACTTTAACAAACTGATAATGAAATACCTCAATATGTTTCTCCCATACTTCAATAACGGGTTGGTGTGCTGTACAAAGTTCATCTAAAAGTCAACAAATTCGACTTACATCCAACATTTTCAGGCACTTTACCTGCCTGAATGGACTATACAGTACAGTAGGAAAAGGCACCTGAAGGAGAAAGAAAAAAACTGAATCAAGGAACCCAGAGAATCTCTCAGTACATTAGTGTGAAAACAAGATGGACCAATGTAAGGAGTGAGAGGAACAGAAAGAAAACAAAAGGATAGAATCCAGGGAGGCTGGTCATATGAGCCAGTGGGCAGAAGGAAGCAAGATGTGAGCCGGGGGAGCGAAAAGGAGGGCATGTCACCCTCCATCAGCACAACGAGCGCTCTCTCTTTTTTTCTGTTCAACACTTTTTTCCACCACCAGCCAGCTATTTCCAACCCACAGTGTGCGTGGATGTGTGTGTGTGTGTGTGCATGTGAGCATGTGTGTGAGTGAATGTGTGCTGGAGGTGAGGTTTGGGGCCGAGGCCATTAAAGCTCTGTTAAAACACTTCTGATGCTGTTGGCTGATGCTGAAGCAAAAGGAGAGTGAAAAAAAGAGGAAGTGAGACAGTGAGGGAGGGAGTACACACTCAGTGGCCATCTCGGCCCGCCCAGCAGTCCGCTGGCAGCCTGTCAATACTATGAGCACAGAGGTGCGAGATGAGTCAACAACCTAATTCGAACATCAAACTTTCATGGGCAGCAGAGGGGAAGAGCAGGATGGAGAGAGATGGCAGGAGAGGAGAGAGGTTTGCTGTTAACGCTTTCTCCATCACCTGACCTTCACTCCTCCAAACCTTTTAAAAACCCTTTAAAAACCAAGCCATTTTACACTCTCGCACACACACAGTGCCACCGTACACACCCAGGAGCACACACGGGGCTGCGCTTTTAAAGTTCTGACCTGCGGCTGAATTACATTTGGAGCGTTTTAGCAAGATATAATAGTGACCCTCTCACTCTCTCTCACTACCGCCGTGCTTTGCAGAATCTCTCTCGCCTTGGAGGAGAGAGTGCCGGCAGCTTTATTTATTAAATATGGCCTGAGAGAAGAGGCAACATGGGCGAGCTGAGAAACCGTTTTAAGAGACTGGCTTTTAATGGCTTTCTGACACGCTGGCTGGGTCGTGGTTTGGAGGGGACACCTCTTGAGTGGCGAATGGTGTTTGTCCAAGCTTGTTGTCCCGCAGTGTGAGTGTATGGGAATGTGTTGTGGTCAGAGGAGGGACGAGGGGCCTTACACCGTACAGTGGAGAAGGGAATGACTGTCAATGTAAATATAAAACACAGAAGCTACTCCAGTATTAGCAAGAGTAACCTTGGCTTATGCTTATGATCTACTATGATCATACTCGTCTGACGACATGTATTTATGTTCCAGAGAAGAAATCCCTCTTGTGGCTGTAATAATTATAACATAGTGATTTCTTTTTAAAGGCATACCTATAATAATTCCTTAACATTAACAATGCGGATAATATTGCAACAATGACAATGAAAGCCCCCTAAATTGAACAAATTATGATAGTTTTCTAGCGTCAGATAACAAATCACCAACCACATATGCAAAACCACAAGATATCACATCTATAAATACAAACAAAGATAGACTGGATGTTAATAACTTAGAAATTGTTATTGCAAGTGAATATCATTATAGTTGTAAAAAAGATGTTCTGACAAATCAGCTGTTTGTTGTTGTTGTTTCAGCTTTAAATGAGAAAAAAAAAAACAAACATACTTAATGTAATTGGAAACCTTGTGTCATTTTAATTCTAAGTGGATAAGGCTGAAGATTTTGTTCAGACATCAGGTTTCTTCAAATCACATCTTTAAGGCAGACTCTGTTTTTTGCAACTGGTCAGATCAGATTTACTCGTCTACATCACCAACCTATCTGCACTGGTTGCTGTGGTAATTATGTAGGTGTCAGTAACAACGTATGAATGTGATGCGGCTTTCCAGCATTGAAGCATGAGAAATGGAGACCCATCATTCCGGCCTCCATACAACTTGTTGTCAAGTTGCGGTGCACCTGCCGCACCAGACAAACTCAGCGACAGAAGTACACACTCTGCTCTGGTGGAGTCCTGTCACCTTGGACTTGATGCTGATGTTTTGCATTGTGAATTACTCAGAAGATTTAGAGTGTCCACACTGAGACACATCTGTGTCCAGTTGGAAACACATTTCAAATCCACTCCAAAGGAGGCCTGGGTCTGATTTGAAAATAATGTATTTCATGTGATCATTTGCAATGCAGACTTTCTAAATCAACCTGGATATGCCCAAAATGGATTAGGGGATCCAGTCTCAACAAAACCAAAGAAGCAAACATGAATTTAAAAGGTGACAGAGATAAAGACAGTAAACAGTAATGGCATCTCTCACTGACACACGCAGCAGAGCAGCATTGTCATTCTCATGCTCATCATGTTCACTGACAGCTCAAACACTACTGGTGCTGCTGCTGCTGCTGATTCGTCTATGGAGGGAGACACTGGCAGGACGGACGGGTGCAACAGTGGTGTGGAGGGGGGCAACAGCGTTACAGGCTCATTATGTAGAACGGCAGGGCCAAGGGTGTGGATACACAGGGTTAAGGCAAGAGACAGAGTAGCACTGGTGCTGACCTATTGAGACTTCCTGTCAGCAGAGCGTGAGAGAGAATGAAGAAAGACACAGAGAGATGCGGTGGAGGAGAAAGACAGAGCTTCCCTCAGGTGGCCTTAGAGTGATAAATGAAAGTTTAATGACCCTTAGGAAGTAATTGGGAAATTGATCCAAGCCATGTCACACTTAGGAGACTACAAAAAGCCACCACTACATTAAAATAGCTTCTTAAAGTATCGGACAGGTTATCTGTGGCGGAGAGTTGAGACTTCTGGGAATCGCAGAGTGAATTTATGATAGTATGATGCAGAATGAGTGTGTTTATAGGAAAAACTGTACATTCTTTGAAAAAAATCAACTTTTAAGTCAAAGTAGAATAATATTTTGTGAAAAAAACGACAATGGAAGAAGCTGTCCAGTGGTGCTCTAGATTCCAAGAGTAAATAATTTTGACTTGTACAT
This sequence comes from Amniataba percoides, assembly GCA_037176925.1. Classification (NCBI taxonomy): domain Eukaryota; kingdom Metazoa; phylum Chordata; class Actinopteri; order Centrarchiformes; family Terapontidae; genus Amniataba; species Amniataba percoides. The sequence continues at coordinate 24,707,358 of JBAJHX010000049.1, forward strand.
GGACATTTCTGCCTTTCTATAATGTCTTTGCGTGTAAGCTTTTTTCATTCAAAAATGTGTACACTCAAAATATAAAAAATATATCCTTTTCTATAATCACATATTATCATATGGCGTAGATGTTTAATTCTAGCAGAGGCACTTTCCTTTGGATCTACTTTCTTGGCACTGCTGCTCTCTACTCCAGAATGAGGATGACACTGCATAAAAAATACAATAACTTAAATAACCAATGAGGTACATTAATCACACACCACACATACTATATGTACATGCTGAATTGTGATAATACAAAGAAAAAGAGCTGAGGTTAAGTAGGGATTTCAATTATTCATGTCCACATAAAAATATCTTCGGGCCCCATTTCATTGTTGCTGGTCTAAAGCAGCGTTACACTGAGACAGTGTCAGTCAGTGCCAGCCAGGCTCATTCAGTATTTATATGATGGAGGTTCTTGAACATAGCAAGTGAAGGTTTTGTTTTATAGTTATGATCATTTCACATGTCTGACCACTGCAGTGTAGAGCAGGATTTTACTTCACTTGAGCCCGAATTACAAACTTTTATCTCATTTGTGTGGATATGGAGTATGAGTGTTTTATATTTCTGAGAAAACACAAACAAAGACAATTAAGCACATTTTTGTGCAATAAAACAATCAAATGAAAATATCAGCTACTGGTCAATTCAATGCACAAATATGCAGGTGTCCTGTGGGCCTCTAACTGTTGCACTTCTCGCGACCTGTTCCATAATGATGTTTGAAGTGGAGTCATGCTAAATGCTGATTTATGGTAGTTGAGCTCTTCCCACTTCCCCGCAACCAAGCTCAGACAACTCAGCCACCACAACACTGTCAAAACCGTCACATTGCCAAATGGAGGAACACACCCTGGTTGGTAAATCACACTCACTGTGGTTGTAGATGTGCGGGGAAAAGCTGACAGCCAACTCCATCTTGAATCTCTACTTCCCTTTGATGGGCCAACTGTAAAACATCTCATCGGGACTTGGTGGTTGGGGTTTTTGGCAAATGAGGATGACAGCAAGGCAAACAAACAAGTTTGGAGGGTTTCTCCAAATGTTCTCTGACTGCTGTATGATGAGCTGGGTGGAGAGCAAAGAGGAGGGAGGCTTGAAGGAGACAGGGAGGGACAACATGGGAGGAAAGACTGGGAGTGTTGACAGACGAGAGGGCTAGCTTGGAGAGTTTGAGGTAGAAAGATGAAGAGATGGGAGGATTAAGAGAGGACAAGATTAATTAGTAAACAGCAGAGGAGGTGTTAGGGACCAGTGAGGGATTTGGTAGGCCCACACCAAGGCTATTTTTGGACAGAGACAGCTGACAGCTGATATTTTCTAGTATTTGCAATCACGTGGTTTATTTTTTTTGCCATTTCAATGCAAGAAATTATAAAATGTGACACATGTTAAATCAGAAGTATAATGAATAACCTTTGAAAGAGAACATAATGTAATATTCTTCCAACAAATTAAAGTTAAATCCACAAGTAATATAATACACAATTGCTCAATTCAACACACTAGGACATTTTGCTGTTACAGTCTTAATTGGTCTAGTATGGCCAGTAGAGGATCATTTTAGCTGAAGTTGGCAGATTCTCAGATGGGTCAGTGTTTTAAAACTTTAAAGTTAAAATAAGTTTGAAAAATGAAGAGAGATTTAACATGACATGACGACAATGATAATTGCCACAGTGGCCACAGTTGTCACTGTTCAGCTGAAGTTAGTTACTAAATTAGTATTGCCTCAAGACTTTACAATTTGGAGGGCCTCTGTGGCTTTGAGGTACGACACTGACCACGAGTTCAGATGGGGGCCTTTCCATCTCTCTGGCCCTCATTTCCAGTTATCTCTCTTTGCTGTCTGTAATAAAGGCTTAAAATACTTCATGATTCAACATTCCTCTGGTGTTACAGCCTCAAAATCCTTCGAACAAAGTGTGTGTAGGACAGTCTCAAAAAAGAACTCTCATACCACATCAGGGACATTACTTCTAACAACATTGTAACTTCCTGAAAACCCTAAATCTGACGCGTCAGCTTCACATTTTTACCTCATTGTTATTGTAAAGAAGTTGATATTAGCATCTACAAATCAGCCTTTTCCCTACATAACTAAGACAATCCAATATAATAGCTTCCTCTGCACCCAACCAGACCTTAGTCACAGTCATCCAATCTGAACTAAATCCCCTGTCTACTTCAAACTCTTCTTCATTCTAAGCACGTTTCTCCCACTGCCTACAGGCAATGGTGAACTAAATAATGGATCAACTACAAGGATAGCACCAATATTTACAGCGTTAATAGTAATCACATTAAAATAAAACAACAATACACATACTCAACAATGCTGTGATCCCGGACATGCACTATGGAAATCAACAACAACAAAAAAAAATCTCCCAAAGAATGAGGCAAATTACAATGAGGTATAATGTTCATATTTCCACATTCAGTAATAATAACAACAGTAACAGTGTTACTAACAATCAGTACCAAATTATAGTGTTTGCTCATTTTCTGTCATCTGAAAAGAGACATAATCATTTGACAGATTAACTATAGAGTACATGTAAAAATAGATAAATATAGTCTAAAATAAGAAATCTGCCACATCCTTTTCTAGACTTTGCTGCCCTCAAACCTCACATCAATCATATCGTGAGTGGATGCCACTGTCATTTTTAGCTCTATAATATGTGTACTAACAGCCAGTCTCCATAGCAAGTAGTGTGGTAATTAGGACATCAATACATGCTACAGGGCGAACAAAAAGGAAGTTGGTGAGGCAGGAAAATGCAACACGGGCCTGGAGAGTGGCACATTTTCATCATCAACAGAAGTGAACATAGCACTTGACTGACACTGCCGTTTGTCGACTCATTGGCCTAAAATGCTGAGTGACCCTGATGCAGGGTCATTTTTTCTAGGCCCTGCTGTCCTCTTGGGTCAGCGCTACACTGTCCTGGAGAGAGGCCAGCGCTTGCATGAATAAGTAAAGACCGTTGGGGCACCAAAGTCCGTTGGCTGACGTTTCCACCCCACTGAATTTTAACACATTAGGAAGCCCCACTGCCAGTAATGAGCCAGAGACAGAGGGATGGGGATGGGGGCGCGTTGAAGGGTGAGAGAGCGTACTCACATCCTCAGAGCATAACTCCCTAAGCACACTCGACTGTGTCACTCTCAACCTGTTATTGTTGTGTAAATGTTGCTCACATCTCATGTGAAAAAGATGGCACTTCTGATTGGTAACCTTTTACTTAAAGTGCACAATAACTACTGTGTCTATATATAAGACAACAGAAGCACGCTAACCTTGATTACTATGTAACACCACTTGACAAGCTTTAATTATGTGCTTGCAATGCCATCAGACACAGGTATAACAAGCTGAGTTCACAATAGTAATTACTCAAGCAGCCTCCAATGAAGAAGTTTGATATAAACGGTTAACATTACAGAATATTGTGTGTCATTCAATAACCAATTCTTCCTTTCTTTTCTCATTTAACATAAGAGCTAGCATGTAGTTACAGTGTGGTCCCTTCTAATACTGAAATACAGCACTTTAAATGGAGCAGTACCATACAGTATCACTTTCAAACTGTTGAACAGAGGTTATTCATTCAAATGAACAATGTATTTTCAATTTTCTTAATGAGCAACCTCTTGTGGCCACACAAACAAAAACAGTTCTTTCATGGTAAGCAAAGGTACAAAAGCAAGTATAGTAACCAAAAGATACTGGTATGAAAACATCATGGACTACAGGTGGATGGTACAGTGTACAGTGTGGAAAATGTCAGACTTAACATCCCAAACCTTAACCAGAGAGAAAGGAGACCAAGAAATGCATGTGTGAATCTCTGTTCTATCTGATATTATGTGGCTGCAGTTGACAGAGGAGTTGCTGGGTATACAGAACTGCTGATGGGAAGAAAATGCTTGTATGGATCATTTGTGAGGCAATTGACAAAATATCTACTTTGTCAAATAGGTGTGTGGACTTGTTGGATTCTTCATCATGTTCATATCTAATTACAGAGAGCCACCGACCGGCAAACCTTACGGGCAGTGAAGCTATAATTAAAATAGAGGTTTCAGGTCGTTTCAATTCACTGGGTGCTTTCAGAGGATTCATCAGGCTCTGACCAAGGGAGTTCATATTGTAGCCAACGCTGTGTGTGTTGTTCTTCAGAGAAAGAATGTGTGTGTGTGTGTATGTGTGTGTGCGCGCGCATGTGTGCTTGTGTTTTCTCCTCATCTCAGCCCTGGTGCCCCTGTGCCCTGGCCTCTCTTCCTCCCCCACTGTGTGCGAGTTTATTCACAGGAAATGCAGGGGAGCCTTACGGGTGGCTGGGCTGATGCGAAGCGACGTGGCGTCTCCAGCGAGCCGGGAACTTAGCATGTCAGGCAGGTCAGCACGGGGCAAGCAGACAGTCGATAAAATATTCAATACAGCACTCCCAGTTCATGGATCTAATTCCTCAGAAAAGGCCCCCCTCCAAAATCCAAAGGAAGAAAAATCTTCATCTCTCTAACATCTTCTCTTTACAACGGCGAGCTGGGTGGGTTTATCAAACTGTCAGTGAAGATCTAACTGAGTCTGGTGGCAAAGCCGGAGTGGATTGTTCTTTGTAAGATGACTTACAGATTTCCAACAACGCCCTTCCTTCATTTCATTGAGGGAAGGTAGCCTTGTTCAGAGTGAAAGTTCAAAAGTGCATCGTGACCTTTTCGAGCCTAGGCGCTGGTACCCTGACACAGCAGCTGTGTCTTCGTGTGTTCCTGAAAAAAAAAACCCTTCTCTCTCTTTCCTTTATTGGCTTCACTTTTCTCTGACTTTTCACTTTCTGTGTGCTTTTGAGAGCCCTGGGGAAAAGAAGAAAACATACGGTGGAATTTGACAGTGCAGCAAGTGCAGTCTGGAAATGCTGGCCCTGGAATGTCTTGTGTCAGTTTAGCGCAATGGGCGCTAATTCCAATTAGCATCACTCAGCTGCACTGAGGGTGCATCACATCGACTCAGGCTCTGCTTAGACAGGCGCCCTCCGTGGACCAGGCGGATACAGTGAAATACCAGCTGCTATCGGCCTGTTTCGCTGATTAACCCAGACACTAAGATGTCGTTGCTGTGTCTTTTGACTCCCGAGCCGCCTCCTCCTCCCTTTGTTGTCTTCGGGTAGCTTCCGTCTACTTACATTTTTAACAAGCGTCTCCTCTGTCTCCATCTCTTTTATTGTGTCGTCTGAGTGCGTGGTATTTTATTACTTACACTGCATAGATTGGTTGAGTACACTGGATCAGTGTTACCCACTCAAATGGTTTTCCTTTCTCCCCTTGAATAATTAATGGAAATGGATGGTTAAGGACAAAGGCAGTGAAGACTCCATTAAGGGGCGAGATGTTGAGAGGTGCTGACTTCATCATTGGAGTTGTTAGCGCCAGGGGTAGTGATCCGATTCAGACAATATTCTACAACAGACGTGGACCCAGGAACTACCGGCTTCTGCACTAAAGCGTGGTCGCCAAACATGTCTTGTGCACTTCTGATGACAGGAGAGCAAGCGGCACTGAAAGCAGGGCTTGTTCACTCCAAAACCTCATTTGTCTTAACAGTTGTCATGCAGGGCAGAGATTCCTGGCATATACGCTTTCACTGGACACCTGCATAGTTTTTGAACACTAAAAACAAAAGTGTTTGGACTAACAAGGTAATGTAAGCGAAAGGGGTGGGGTAAGAACAGAGCTTTTATGGAGTACAATTGGGAGCTAACCTACGTGATAAAAATAGCTGGATCTGGCTGTAAGGGGTTTTGTTTTTGCTTTTCCAAAGGCACGTCATAATACATCCCAGTGTTTCAAGGCCCCACAGCTTTCAGATACCTATAAATAAATGCTTTCCTGAGCTTTTCTTCTCTCTTTCACTTGCAGACACACACTCATGCAGGGGCTGGAGCCGAGTAAATAGCCCCCTTCTGATGAAAAACATTCCAACACTAGCAACACCGTGAAAGGGGAATGGATGGTAGATGGGGTGGTGGCGGCGGTGGAGCTTTTAAAATTGACTCAACTGCCTGATTTCCCCAAGCACTATTTTCACTGCCACCATTTTCACAGAGAAAGAAGCCCTCAGCCCTCTCTAAGAGTTTCCTGTGCTTAGCTGGAGACAGAGATGAGCTAAGTCTCCTCTTGTTCTAGACTGGGAGGAGGAACATATTTTAACCCCCTCCCACTCTTTGTGTTTTCAGCTGAAGTGTGCTGCCAATGAGAGGTCCTCTCTCTGTTAGGGTGCAGGACATGAACACTTAACTGGACGAGACCCAACCAAAGTGCCAACACTAGCAAAAGTTATACTAATTTAATTTTAGTTGTGATTTAACTGAGAAGTCAGAAAAAAAAATCTCTCAAGAAATATTAAGTCTCTATATAAACTCTTTTCATAAGCAATCAGGATCCTGCTAGCTTATTTTACAACTGTGAGTCATGGTAGCCATTTTGAAAACTGTCAGTGCTTGCTTGTCACACGAGCTGCATCCTCTTTGCTGTAGTTGATCTCATGGTTGCAGAAACTGACAGCATAAAGTAAATTCAAACGTCAAGCTTCAAAACATGTGTCTGCAGCCTGCGGCTGTTACACGTTAGCATTTCAATACATTGCAAGAGCATCATGACTAGGTCCTTAAATAACAATCATAGTAATCACTAAAAAAACAATTCTGGGTGGTGGTAGTGGTGATCTCAGTTCTAGCAATATATCACGCCTTCAACAAGATACTAAAACAATGTTTTCAGAAAGGTAAATCCAAAGCCACAGTCACGAATGAAATCTGGGGAAAGTCACAACTCCTAAGTTGTAAGTCAGCATACACGAAATGTCCTCTCTCTTTGCAATGCTTTGGGGATGCCAGTTACAGTTGAACTAGTCATATAGAATAAAAAACAGTCTAGAATACTTAACCTGAATAAATTCAACCAACCCCGACCTTAAACTCTTCTCAAATAAGTACAATTACAATTCTCAATGACAAGCGGCTAAAGTAAATGTAATCCATTGCCGTCACTCTTGGAAGTTATAGGAGGAGGGGTTGGTGTTGCTGACTTCAGGAATGCGGTCGGTTCAGAGTTGTAAACGGAGTTGGCCTTCTCCAACAATGGGGCATATTTTGTGAGATGCTGGGAGTCGATAGCAGGCGTCCGCCGTGACAAAGGGCCACTTCTCCGGCTCCGTGAGAAAGGCATGTTAGTTCAGCTCTTTGATACAGGACACTGTTTCTCTGACCACCATTCATTACCATGTATAACAGACGACTCAATGGACACTGCGCATTAGGCATAACTTGGCCCTCCTACACACTCTCAGAGGCTGTATTATGGAGGCCTGTGAGCCAGGCTTCTCTAAACACTCCTAGGTGTCTCATAAAATGAGCTCGGAGTGTAACACAGAGCTTGAGCTTGAAAAAAAGCCTGACCTCCGTCTTTTTCTTCCTCAGTTTTACTCCGGAGTTGAGACATGAGCTGTCTCGAAGCCCAGGGCTTTGGCGGAGCATCGGAAGAATAACATGGCAGAGGCATCCACATTTGTTTCCACTTATGTTACATGATCTTTAAGAGCCTAATTTGAACAAATCCCTTGCTTCGACCGCACACTGTACTCTCTGAGAGGACTCTTAACATATGTATGCTGGGTGTTAATGTCATGCTCAAAGTAAACAGCGCAGATGGTCAGGGCTGGGTAGCGTGCACTCTATTTCTGGCCTGAACTACCTCTAGTCTTTTATTAAGAAACCGAATGAAATGAAGTAAGAGCAACAAAGGCTGCGCAGACCCTGTCATTTCTGAGCCACTGTGACTGTTCTCCAGTTCATTCTCTGAATATTCGTTCTTTTACATTCTCAGCACCACCATCCAAACACATCAAGGAGAAGAGAAAATCTCCAAAAGGGGGATAATTCAGATTTACTGACATTCATTCAGATCCAACATTACAGTGATTTTCTCCTCTATCATCATGTACATTAACCATAACCCTCACAATGCAAAACTATCAGTACAAACGGCAGGAGCACGAAGCACTGTAAATATCCAAACAACAACACCTCAGCACTGATCAAGCTGACAAACTGTCACATTTAACAAGGGAAGAGAAAGTCATGAGGAGGAATGATCAGTTTGACAGCTTAATGGACACCTGCGATAAACATGGGAGGATCTAGGCTACGAAGTAGTAAAGTAATAAATACTGACAACAAAAATACATTTAATAAAAAAAAGTACAAGTACACAAAAAAGAATAAAAGAAGGAAGAAACTAAAAAGTAATTTCAGTACATCCTCTCTGTAGCTTGGCCAGTGAATGTTTTGTTATTTCAATTTTCGACTTAAAGCGCTTCGCACAGCAGATCATTAAAAGCAAGG
>JBAJHX010000049.1:24724270-24736426 GCA_037176925.1 Amniataba percoides
GTGTGTGTGTGTGTGTGTGTGTGTGTGTGTGTGTGTGTGTGTGTGTGTGTGTGTGTGTGTGTGGTGGTGGTGGTGGTGGTGGGGGGGGGGTCAACAGTTCCCTTCCTCTCTGTGAGGGAGTTGTGCTGGAGCCAAGTGCCCAGCTGCTCATAGGTGTCTGTTTACAGGCTGATCCACAGAGCTAACAGGGAAGACACACACAAACACACATACATACGCACATGCCTTGCATCATTCTACAAGAATTCTCACAAAACATGCCACATATAAGCTTCGCCTTAACAGCATGTGAAGTAATTTCATTTGCTTCGTTTGTTAGCATCCGCACTTGGAACATTAGGTATTTAACCACATTACAGCATAATTATATCACCTGAAACAATTACCGCCGTGGACAAACTTAATTATAGTGATTTCAGGATTTACCTGCGTGACCACTAAGCAAATGTTTGGCAGTTAAATGTTGGTTAAATGGTTTGTTCAATTACTCAGAATAAGGTGTCATTGTGGACAGCTCTGACTGGCACACTGAAAGGCTGCGGTCCAAGAAAAACTTTAACAGCAGAGCTGGAACAAGTAAACAGATGCTCACTTTAAGGAAATGGACCAATTCTACAATGCAAACATTTTCATCACACGCAAAAGTCCTGTCTACAAAATCCTCCTGAAGTCAGAGAGCTGAAACATCAGAAGCTAAAAAGTACAACAGTCACCAAAGTTAAAGTAGTGGTTCTGCAAAAATGTCCCCTGTCACTAAACCGTTATTATTTATAACATTATTAGATTATAGATAGATATACATATATTACAGATCAATAATGATGCACCGGTGTGTAAGCAGCAATTTACTGTTGTAGCTTCTCCAGGTGCAGCTGAACTACTTTATCTACAGAAGAGTCCAGAGTTCCCGGGTCAGGCCTCTCTCAAGGCTCACAAAGTCAATCAGAAGGGCTGTGATATGGTAATGTTTTTTTTTCCTTTTTGTGAAATATTGGATAATTTGATCAGTTATTGAAATGAAACCTTGTCAGATGTTTAGAAACTGTGTGAACTGCTTACAACTCCTGGATAACTGTAACATGACAGAGGCCCAACTCACAGAGGTCACAAGACAAAATAATTGGGAACCACTCATTTCATCATAATGTGTTATGTTTTGTGTACTGTATAAACAATTCATGTGTCAGTTTCGAGGTACTTGTGCTTCCCTTATACTTTACATTAATTTGTTCCTGTTTTATATTTTATAATAGGATTTATGTATCAGAATTCTGTATTACTTTACAGACAAACTATATGATAATGTTGCTACATATTTATCTCAAATGATCAAACTCTTGGTGCTTAAGATATATTTTGTGTCTTGCTGTTTAAAATTTTAAAAGCTCTATGAATACTTCCTTTACAAAGGCTATGGAGCTGACTAGGTCTTCTTTATCAATATCAGATTTAAACATTGATTTTAAGAAATTATTAGCAGCTTTATTAATAAAAATTGTAGAACTTAAGTTTGCTTGACTATTGTGTGATCTACTATATCTATAACCACAATATACTGTTTATGGGGAACAACAGCATCTTGATTACACTGGTGAGAGTGGTCGTCGTTGCTGCAGTGAGAGTAAGTGAGGTTTAAAACAGAGACTGCCAACAGGAACAGAAAAGCACTGACCTGCTGCCTTTCTTCTTCTAATACTCTGTTTATGGTCAGTAATGTAATGTCTGTTGAAATCGTATGAAGTCAAGTACCATAAAATAAACAGCAAACCTTGGTTTCATTTTTTCTTTCAATAAATAGTCTTAAGTGTTTCTTAAATACGTGTAAGATGTATGACATAACACTCAAACTAATGATAAAATTAGTCTTTAACAAGGTTAAAGCAGAAAATCAGCTGAGTGAGATACTTGCCTTTCACATAAAAGAATTATTGTTTCTTTTCTTTTTCTTTAACAAAATTTCCGGGAGGACTTGGATGTGATCCTGAGTGATCATGAATGCTAATTACAATTTTGTCTTGTTTACTGGGCTGTCCTGGCCAACGCCGGACCTCATGATTCCTGTCTGGATATTGGATTAGACTTTTGGGTTGAAATGATTTGTGTTCTGTAAAACAGTAACCTACATCTGAATCAGCCTCAGACTGAAAAATGATCAACTGCAGTGTGTCAGCAATACAGACGGCCTCCCACACAGTGCACTTCAATTCTGAAGTGGCATGAAACACAGAACTAGACATCAAAAAATCTAATGTGAGTACAATTTATTACTTTAATAAAATGTAAAATAACGGCACAATAATTACAAAACATGTAATATTTTAAAGTTTAAGCAGAGACAGTTACAGACACACATGGATCAGATTATATTTAATATTATATTCTCGCTTTGCTCTACTGCCTTAGAATAACTTCTAAAATCACTCTCTTTGGAATGGGACTTCTGAAAAGTTCATAGTTATTGTACTGCTGTCAGAAATATCACTGCAAGATATAGATAAATATGTAATATGCCAATCAAAAGGTCTAATTTTCATATGAATGACATTAATCAATAATTCAAATAACAAAATGTTTTTTAACATTTTAACAAAAAAAATCTAGATTTCATAATCACAAAATTACCATGACTATCAATCAGAAGTAAAGGACATGCATTCGGCTGATGTGCTGCAAAGAGGACTGTGTTATCTGTTGAGAGGGCAGCAGCCATGTTCAGAGCGTAACTGAGCAGTGTAATGAGGGCTGCATGGCACTGTGAGAAAGTGCAGGGCTGCGCTGCGTCTAATTCAACACGGCTGAGGGCTAATGAACTCGCAGGGCGGCCTGGCTTTTCTCATTAAAGGTGAGACCTTGTCGCTCTTACATATGTTAATAGGTGAGGGGATTGTAGCGGTGCAGGCAGGCTTAGAGGGAGACCTGGAGGGCTAGAATTACACCTGTGTGTGTGTGTGTGTGTGTGAGTGCATGCTGTAAAGTGACACACAGCTGTGGTTTAGGAGAGGCTCGTTCGAGGTAATGTAAAGTGATGTCCAAATTGCAAATCTGATTTTTTCCCTTTTTTTTAAAGTAGAAAGTGGGAGGTGTATGTGTGCATGAGTGTGTTTCTGGAACCAAACACTGACGCTTGTGTTTTTAACAAAGGTCTGAATGGCTTTGCTACTCTTATTTTTGACACACACACACACACACACACACACATGCGACATGACCCCAGTGATGGCTGCTGGCTGAGGCCTCTTCAACAACACACTCCTGACCTTTCACCTCTCACTCCTCTCAGACCAACCTTCATTACTGCACAATTACATCCTACAAATGGTTTTCTCTATGACATGTGTATGCACGTGTGTGTGTGTGTGTGTGTGTGTGTGTGTGTGTGTGTGTGTGTGTGTGTGTGCATGTTTTCTGGTCTCCACTTTTCCTCTATTTATTTCTGCTTTTCTTTCTCTCCATTCTTATTTGCTTTCTTCCTTTCACACCCTATTTCATTCATTCATTCTCTCTTTAATCCCCACTCTTTCGATCCATTCTTTTTTCCCTTCCTCCTTGCTTTGAATCTGTTTTTTATTGTGCCTTCCTTCTCTACATTCTTCTGTTAATTGCTCATTGCTTCCCTTATTTGACACTCCTCATGCTCTTCCTTTATTTCATATATTATCTTCCAGTGTGTCAGTCCTGCTGTAACACTGCTTCGTTAATGATCAGAAGGATTAGTTCAGATGTAGCATTGTTAATTCACTAATAATCATATACTCAAAAATGTTTTAACTGAATGCGTCAAACTATATATTCCAAAGAAATCAAAGTGTGTTTCATGGATACAACCAAGTCCTTAAGTGTGTGTGTGTGTGTGTACAATGTTTCCCTATTTAAGAACCTCGTAGTACGTGCGTGTGTGTGGATGGGAAATGGTCTGACATGTACGCTGGGGTGCTTACGGGAGAGAGACAACAGCACCCCAGGACACTGATCTGCCCCGGACCAGAGGTCATCAGTCCTGACCTTTGGGGAGCAGTCAGCAGCGAGCCCACAGGCTTGCAGGTAGGCTTGGATTACTGCACTCTGTCTCCAAACACACACACACACACACACACACACACACACACACACACACACACACACACACTGACATACACACACACACACAATGGTATGATGAGTGATATGTCAGACAGCAGCAGCATGTGCACACACACTCACACACACATGGATGGCTTGAGGGGAAATCAAGCTGTCGCCTCTCAATGACCTCTAACAAAAGGACCATTGAAAATAACAAGACAGGCTCTCACAGCGGCAGTTCAAGAAAAAGTTTCCCTTTGTTACTGCAGGCAACTTCTCAGCACCACGCCATTCAAACACCAGATCCTCTCAGCGGTGCCAAACTGGTTTTACACGGGTTCACTGCACTTTGAATGAGACGACTACTGGATGCTGCTATCGGAAAACTGACATCTCATTTTGGCATCTGAGCCTACAATCTCTTTTGACGCTGCATATCACAACAATAAAGAGTGCAACAGAATATGCTGCTTTAAAATGAGTTTCCTTTCAACTGGCTGTGCAGATGATTTTTACATCAGTGGAACTACCCGGTGGTTATTCTTGGGTTTTTTATGACCTATAAAAGCTTAAAACTTGCTGGAGTCTACGCTCATGCGCTTACATAGGAAGCTGGCTTGGGTTCAACGCACTTTATGCCTCTACCACAATGTTTATTATTTTTATAATGGTCAAACAGCAAAGTCCCATAATTAAGTCACGTTGGGGCTAATCATTTTCAAGTCAAATTGATGACTTGGCATTAAATGCAGTCTCAGCATTGTAAAAGTTTGGAGGAAGGTGTTACCAGATTTGAAACTCCTGAGCCAGTCCGCCTTTACGTTGGATGATGGAGCTATACCTTGGCACTGTTCCCCATGAGATCTACATTAAGGTATCCATCCAGTTCCTAACACAGCTTTCCACTTAAAGGTTACTTTTGAGTTGAGTCTGTGAGCTACTTAAAGATGCAATTTCAACTTTTTAAGCACTAAAAGGTAAGCAGCTGAAAACCAATACTCTCAGAAGGCTTTTCTTGGCTCCAGTTTGAACAGCATGTATGCCTTTAGATCCCACCAAAGGTATATATGGAGGGGGACATCAATTCTTATTTAAGGTCATTTTATTTCACATGACACCCTTTTATTACAATAAATTGACTGGTCAAAGCCATTTTGCAACGGATGTGGAGCTGGTATGTGATTTCCCAACGGCTCAATTTAAGATAATGTTATACGTTAAGAAGCTGAAAGAAACATAACCTTTTTGCCTCAGTAGTTTTCAAACATTCAGTTAGGCGTGATACATGAGCTGAAAGCATCGACAATACAAGAATTTTCAATAGTGGTGGATAGAAAATAAACAGCAGGGACAGGACAGGGGGTGAAGGGGATCACGCAAATATCAATAAACACTCCTCTTCCGTCTCGGAAGCTTCCTGCTTTATTTGATTAGGCTGAAGACGGAGGGAGGGTGGAGGGTGAAAAACAGAGCAGTCATGCTCTTTTGCTTTTCTTCCTCCTTTCCCTTCCTCCGCAATCTTCAGCCTCTCCTTAATGGGAATGGGAAGTTTAGGAAGTGGAGGGGAGAGAGGAGAGGGGTAGGGTGGGCTGCAGTTCGCCTCAGCCTAACCTCCCCCATCTGGACTGGGGAGGGGAGGGGGCGACTTGCCAGCCTCCAGGCTACTCCCAACCCTTCCCAGCTGTTGGCTGTTCAGGGACAGAGGCTTTTTTCCCCCCAAGTGTGTGTTTTTGGTGGGCTTGAGAAAGCATTTTTTTCATAAACAATTGCCATATTCTCCACCAGCTGCTGACCCCATGGCTCCTGTCCCTGAGCAGAGCTCGGGAAGCGGGCGGAGGGGAATGGTTTTCATTTAGGAGACTCTGCTTTGCAGGGGAGACTTGCTAAAGGGTGCTTGGCCCCACTGTTGTTAGCACGCTAGCTATAATGCTGAAGCTACATAGGTCAGTGACTGGGAGCGAGAGATGTTAGCTGATAGCAGCTGCAGTGACAGCACGACTGCTATCAGCACCTTGTGTGTTGTGGGATAGATGCTGCAGGCGCGCAGGCTCATCTAGCTTCAATAGCTGCTAGGCTGCTAGAATTCAAGCAAAAAAATCCTTTACTGAATTGAATTTTTGACCACTTGGAAGCAACATTCACACTATGAAAACATGTGGCAGTCAGAGTCTGGTTTCCAGCCAGCTGATGAATCGAAGTCCAATATTTACTATTTATTCTAATATTTTTGCTTTAGCTCTGTTTGGGTCTGTTTCATATGTCAGATCAAAACATAAACAGCCTGTTGGACCAGCTGAACATAACTTTCATCTGGATCTATGAAAAACAATGTCTGCACAGGCTGAGTAAAAGTTATACATATCATACATCATATTTAGTATCTTTTATCCTGAAAATTTATGTCAACAATACTTCAATCATTTTTTATTTTTATATATTTTTCCTCTCAGTTTAGTCCCTTACTGCAGCGTGCTGTTCGATGTGGATGGAGTCAAACATCTGAGTTCGCCCACATCGACTTCCTTCTAGTCCACCTGAGCTTGTGTGATGTATGGAAAGTTAGCCAAATATTCCATCAGTCATTATGCATAATTTACTTCATGTTAGACTAGTATAGTGGCATCGTTAAACAACTCATTACTGCAACAAGATTAACATAATTAATCGAGAAAAAGTGATTTTATAGAACATATGGTGTGTCGCAGGAGACAAAAAAATGTCATGAAAGTTAGACTTAACTACACTTAAGCTGGCAGTAACTACAGCTATATGTATGGCATAACCTGTTTTTACATTGTAATAGTCTATCTCTTTTGAACTTGAACTCTTTAACTTATTTGTCCGTCTGCTGTTTGGTGGGTTGCGTACAGGGGGGGTCATCGGACTCTTTTACTAATAACAACTGCCTACTGCTGCTGCAAAAAGAGACGGAGGTTTGCAAACCAGAAAACCAAAACGATTAGCAAAAAGAGGCAAAAAATCTCTGTGTTCATTTAAAATATAGAGACAAAATATTGGTTGCTACAGCCTTAAAGAAATGTGCAATCTTCCAAAATAACTTTGCCTGAGTAACAGCAGCAGAAAACAAAGAAACTATGAAAAACACTGCAGACCTGAAGTGAGGAGTGCCAAGAGGGAGATCACAAAAGTACACCGCCTCCAACAAACACACAAAAAAAAGCAAAAGACACTTTTCCTATTCCCACCACCTCCTACTTTCCTGTCCTCAAACAGCCAGCCCACTGCATGTGTTGATGAAAAATGGATTGGATGCTTGTTAGTGAAGGCGGGTACAGGTGCCAGTGCAGTATGTATATCATCCGATGGCATGTTTGTGCTGATGCACTATGTATGAGGCGGCCGGGCCTCATGCAACATTCAGCAGGCCAGGGAGGACGTAGGTGAGGCCAGCACAGCCTGCAGCCAAAGACGCCTGCACCTCTGAGTGTGTGTGAGCTCAAACTGAGCTTTGTCACAGCTGGCTGGTGGATCCACACATTTAGAAACACAACTGGGAGGACAATCACGCAACTGCTTTTCCTTAAGTCAGTCATCCGCATTGTTACACTCACAAACACTTGCCTTGACACAGTGGGGCTCCATCACACACAAAAGCTATTTTTCCACTCGCGTCACAAAACACATGCAAACACACAAAAGTATACACACACTTTAGATGTTTTTTCTTGGGCATCCCATTTAAACTTTCACCTCAAGTGTCCAGCACACACACAAACTCATGCACACACACCCAACTGCTCACTCTTTGTACTGGTCTGCCTTGGAATCGCATGGTAATACTTCATTATGGCAGCACTGTAATTTGGGGGGAATAAGCACTTCAAACAAACGGCAACCCACACACAAACACACACAGACGTGCTTACTGTAAATGTGTGTAACCCAGAGTTCTGCTGGGACCAGTATCATTTTTTTATGGATTCCCAGAACAGTCCAAAATACACCAGGACAGTAATCAAAGGCGCACTGCGAAGTTATAATTGTTGGAGCTGATTACAAAGTGGAGAGTAATGGTTCAAATTTGGACAGGAGTGCAACGCCAACTTGTACACAGTGAAATGTGAACTCTGCAGGGTTCAGGTTTGAAGGTCTTCGGGGCACTACTGCAATTCAATCAATGATTCAAAAAAAAAAGCAGAAACAAATATAAGTATCTCTGGTATAGTGGTTAGAGGCTATTAATGCAAGGAGGGAAGGAAAAATGTGACTCACAACTGAAGGATTACATAAATTAGAAAGACAAGGATGAAAACTACAGGAGGTGTAATGTAATACTACCAGGATGCAATAATATATATTGTGTGAAAATATTCAATTATACTATAGGAAATACAGGGAAGTTTCAATACCAGTGTGTGAGAGTGTGTGCGCATCCCACAACCAGTTATTTATTTAGTTTAAACAAAGATCCCCTTCAAACACTCCTTCATCCATATGTATAAATAATGCAAAACACACATGCACACAAACACCATTCTTGGCTCCCATCGTGTGGACGCTGTCACACAAACACACTGCGCCAGGGGCCTACATGATGTGAGGTTGTCCTTTGTCCTCACACAGAACACACAAGCTCGGCGTAATGCTCAAATGAGCTGGAATTGAGAAAAGATGGTGTAGTGTGGGTGGCTTGATGCATGAGTCCAGGCACACACTTAAAAACTCCCAGCTTAAGGTAAAGCATGTACTGTTTAATGTAGAACTGACATGGCAACTTTAACAGCATATTTACATGTGAAATGATGTTTTTATACATATACGCAAACATGAGGAATGTTAAAAAGAGCGTTAACTGGCCTTATAGAGAGGATAAATTGGTTATTGAAAACAGTTAAACTAGACCTCAAAGCACAGCACTGAGCGGTCGACACAGTCTAATACAGTATTTGTATTTGACACGTATGTACAATAACAACAAGAGATAGAGACAATTGCTGCAGAATGTCCAACTGCTCAGCTCTTCCACTTAGTAATGAAAACACTATTCAATCTATTTAAACCATTAAATCCCCTCTGTGCTCCACACTTACATACATAAGTTCAGTCTACACTGTGCTGAGTGATCGTGAGCTCCGTATTAACACTAACATGAGATCTGAGAGCAAATTGGGTATGAAAAAGTAAAATAAACCATATAATCAGTTAATTAGTCAGGTAGTTCCTCTACAACCGAGGATGTCTTAGGAAGTATTTCTGTTCAGAAATAACAAATAAAACCTTCTAACCAGGGTTTGATTAGTTTTACTGTCAGATGTGGGCAGAGTCATGAGGGGAGCTGCTCATCTGTAAAGTCTTTCATGTTTTAAACGTAATGATCACTTTGAACCATGAGTTGATAAGTTAAACATTCATAATAACACAAATCATATAAACTTTCACATTTGGTTAAGGTTTTCATTACTTGATGGTTTGCTAGCATAATTAGCATCAGTCATTTCCCCCATAAGACACCATTCACTTCATTACCATTGTAAGCTTCACATTTGTTTCTCCCTCAGAGGCAGCTTTTTTGGTGGAAGTGAAATTTGCAATATGTAAGCGTATGATCAAAGTGCAGTGACTCTTCTTCCAGTCATTTTTGCAGCTTTCTTTCAATCCAAAGGGGAGTGTTCCCATGTTCAAAGACTTGGTGTGTATGCCCATGGTCACTGTAAGCCTAATGGCAATGTGGTCAACCACATGAAGACTATCTAATAAAGTTTAACAAATTACATTGTGCTTCAGTTTGGGCAGAGAGACAGAAGCTTCATCAGGCACCATGTAGATCTGCCATGAGTAAAAACACCAGGTCCATATGAAAGTCTATGTAAACACTGTAGAGATTTGCCCCAGCATCTCCACAAATCCAGTCACAATCAATGCTGATCCCTGTTATTTGACAGATAAAACAATCTACGCACAGTGGGTGGGATTACAAGTTCCACATTGAACCCTGACCCCATCTGCAGGCTGCAGTCAGGTACATCTCATCATGTTCAACTTACAAAAGATACACTAAATCATAAAACCTGTTTAAAATAGCTGTGGCACTTCTGCAATGCAATTCTCTTAATGGTCACCATACACACTGATATGGACACACCTGTAAATATGGTTTCCATTTAATAAATGTGGATTCTTCATAACCATGGGCCTACCTATTCCATGACATTTGACAGTAGCATTCTCTCACCTAGAGTTACTATGAGGTGCTACGAATTGAACGGCAGGTGTTATAATCTGTAGCTGACTTCATGGCAGCAGGCTAGCATATGGGAAATTGTGTCACTCAACACAGTGTATAGTATGTAAGATGTCAGCATGAGGCACCAGAGCAGACAATCACTGAGAAAACATGGGTGATTAACATATTTCCTGTCTTATCACTGGACAGGGAAACTCTCCAACAGGACAACTGAAGTGAAAGCTGAATTCATATTGTGCATTTCTTCAAAGTGATATTGTATGCATATTCATTTGTCTACAGTGTGACAGTGTAGGAGCCCTATATACACACCATGTTGCCTGATCTTCTGCATACACAAGTGCACTTCCTTCCTCATAATGTGACCCTGCTTCCCATCTGATCCTGAACTGGGAGTATAATATGTGCTTTATTCTCTGCCTAAAGGGCAAAAACTGCTAAGTGTGTGTTGACTATGAGTTTTTGTGAGCTGCTCCATTGAAAATCTGTACAGCGATCCGAGGGACAGCTGAGCCCACTGCACTTTGCTTCAGTCTCTGTTGTCAGCTGAAGGCCGGGAGGACCATGTGACTGCTGCCTGTGAGGCAGCAATTTTGGTTGCGAGAACTTTATCATTTAACATTTTACTTCATTTTTGGCACTGTACATATTTTGAATAAATATGGCACCATGCAAATGCCAGCCATATTTCTGATAAGATATTCAGTTTTTATTTTTTTATGTTTTTCTCTAGCTAACTCACATACTAAGAGTAAACCATACTAATACCTTGACAGTTTGAAGGACTTATTAATTGCCTTCCTCAGGATTTACATGAACAATGACATAATATACAGACTCAGTGGTTTCAACATAATGTTCATCTGCCAGCATACACCAACAGAAAGCTCACATGCAGACGGGCCGACTGCTTCAGTTATTGGTCAGTTGACTCTGGTCTCCTGCTCGTGAAGCAGAGGGTGGCTTCCTGTCCAGCACAGACCACTCTGACATCATTAATGCATGGCTATTGGAACTGTGTGTGTATTTTGGGCTTGAATAAAGCAATTCTCCAACTCTCCTTTTCACCTCCTTTCGTTGAGATAACGACTAATAATCTTTTATCCCTGAAGTATTTAAGTTTAGCTTCAGTCTGTATGTATGTATCCCCATTGTGTGTTTGGTGTTCTCCCACCACTAAGTCACCGGGGTGAGATGTTTCATTCTTTCTTTCTTTAGCATCAACAACCTATGGCACACAGTATGGCATGTCGTGGCATGTAAGTGGGTAGGACAGCTGCCTGGCTTGTTAACCTAGACGTAACAACAAATTATTTGTGCTATTAACTATACTGATGTGCAAAATTAGCAGCTCAGAGACTCCTGGTCACACAGGTGCTGCATTTAATTCATGTGGTAGCTAAACTGTAAAAGATCTTGGTCTCCCTACAGAATACTGTCAGCTAACAAGATGAAGCTACAGTGGAAATGTGATCATCAAAATTGGGTGACTGCTTTCTATTAAATGATCCTGCCTAATGTTAAAGTTAATGTTATGACATTAGTGATGTCAGCCCCTTGAAGACAACGTCTTAAGACAGCAACTGAGGTAGAAAGGAATACTGATATGGCCTCAGTAATATGATGTTATCCTTTTCATTGAATTTTCATTGCAGAAATGTTATTTCCTTTAGATTTGTTTTCCACGTTGTTATCAATTGTACTTGGGCTCAGAGTGGCCCCTTCCCATGAGGCCATACCTGGACAAAAGTGAGACAGACAAACAGACAGACAGACAAGTAGAAAGCTGGCCATCTTCCTCTCTTCCATTTTCTCCTCCTCTCGCCTGTCCTCTTCTCTCTCTCACACCAATGATAAAACAATGATTGGGTCGTGAGGGAGAGAGGGAA
>JBAJHX010000049.1:24746108-24757222 GCA_037176925.1 Amniataba percoides
CCCCCCCCCCCCCCCCCCCCCCCCCCCCCCCCCCCCCCCCCCCCCCCCCCCCCCCCCCCCCCCCCCCCCCCCAATCCACATATAAAAAGGCTCATGTTGGAGCCTTTATGAGATGAGCCCTTCCTCTGAACTTTTGCTGCTGGAGCATGTAACAGGGAGAGAAATGACCTGCTTCCTGTCTAATTCATGTGGTTCAAAAATGTCCAGCAAGTATAAATGAGCTAATTGTGGCTTTTTGATGCTGAACCTTTTTCTGCGTGTGTGTGTTGTGCTTGTATGTTATTCTTTTGAGCTCATAAAGCATTTCTTGTAGTCGTTAGTTGGGGTTAGACGGAGGCAAGCAAATCCGAGAAGAGTGGAAAGGCAGGGTATTAATTATACTAAATGGAGAAAGATGGTGCTCAACTTCTCAATAGTGAACAGTAACAATACACATGTGCACCAGACACGTAATGCTCAATCACATAATACGGTAAAATTTTACATATCAATTTACTATTCCAAGTTCCTGATCATAAACCAACCCTGTGTGTATTTCTCTCATTATATCAGACTGTATCTGCACAAACTCTGGAACAATGATGCTGCTGCAGCGTCAGACAAATGTCCTATTGGAGATTGGACTAGTGTTCCCGGCTTAGCGCCCCCACAGCAGATGTCCAATCATCCTAATATAATAGCACGAATAGAACAACACAGTGGCGAAGGCCTCAGATTAAAACTATCTGCATCCCAGAGGATAAAGCACAGCGGCAACGCAACAAACTAATACGAGGAAGATGACGTGAGATTTAGTGATGTGTAGCACTGCAAAACAAGTCATACAGCTGGCACCTACAAAAGTGGACAAGCAGCATGTGATGTTTATTGTTGTTTTTTTTATTTTTTAAGAATTCACTCATATCCTACATGATGATGTTTGACATCAGTATCTGTACAGTATCTGTAATAACACATAATATCGAAGTTCTGAAAGAACAGAGGAAGGTCCTCAAAGGTTAGTTGCCAAATGAGGATAAGTTAGGTGCTTCTGTCACTGAGGACCAATGACAAGTCTTGGCTCTGAGAAAACTTTCACAGGTAACCTGAATTTTTACAAATTAACTCTAATGGAAAAAGGAAGTCAAAGTAAAGGCATCATTATTCATATGTGGATGTCATAATTGTGATCAAATACACAGAGACTTCAGGATTCCTACAGTAGCCTTACTGTAAAGGTGGCAGGAGCGCTTCACGGTGTTGTTTTATTGTTCAGTATGCCATAGGAACATAATAATTGCAATCAAGCTCAATAATGAAAGCCTGTTAGTTCTGTGGGGTAAACTGTGTCAGTCCAGCTCGTACAGTTAGCAGTGTGGTGAATGTAAATGAGACACCAGCACTTGATAATGCACCGTCTTTGGAAGTGTCGCGCTTCCCCAGAAAAGTACAACAGCTCTGAGCAAAGGATCAGTTGGAATAATGTGTCTGCGTTATGCAGCGGTATGAGTCTGTAAATAGCTACGCCACACATGCTAACTGATTCATAATGCCATCTCCCACAAGTGTCTAAAGCTGGAAGAGAGTAAAAACAGGCCGGGGCTTCAAGTCCCTTTTGCACGGTCTAAACAGCATGTGGTTGTAGATTCTGACGAGGACAAAGTAACATCAGCTGACTTTTAACTGTCATGTTAGCTAGGTTCACTATCCAACTGACAGTTGTGTCCAGTATGAAGCAAAATGACAAGCTAAAGAGAAACATTATCTTTTCCTCCTCCTCCTCTTGTTCGGTCTCTGACCTTCTGCAAGGAAGGATCATCCCGCCGTCTGGCACAGTTTGCCACAGAAGCAGGATTTATGAAGAGGAAATTGCAACTGGCAAATGGGTAGGGTGGAAAAAAAAGGCCCCCCGGGGCAGAAGAGACGGGATGGAGAGAGGGAGGGACAAAGCCAAATATTTGACAGGGACACGGGAGGACTAATAGTTGGATTTGACCTCCTGGTGAACCTTCATTGTCTTTGGAGGGCAGCGCAGTCTGCGATGAGAAAGCCTCTTACCCCCAACAAATAGGTAATGAGTGGTAATGAGAGACAATGAGTAAGAGAGGGAGAGAAAGGGGAGGGGAGGAAGATGCAGATAATGTAAGCCAGACGCAGACAGAGAAATTACAGAGAAACAGAGGAGGGAAGAGAGAGCGAGAGCAGCTGCAGCAGGGCTGAAAGTGAAGCTGAGAAGGTGCCGGACTGCGGAGGGAGCATCCAGGGAGTTGGGTGACGAGAAACACTGTCCGTTTGTGGCCACTGATAATACTTTCCATTCTAGCTGGCTCTATGAGGGGGTCTGCTGTGTGTGTGTGTGTGTGTGTGTGTGTGTGTGTGTGTGTGTCTGTTTGCAGGCCCTGTGCAAGCTGCTGATTCCCCTGATTGCAGGCTGGCGCCCTGCTGGCGAGCCCCCGCACACTGAAATTAAATCCACTCTGCTCCGTTATAAATTATAATGCTTTACAAACAACACCCCCACCGGGGCACCCAGGAGGGGGGAGAGAGAGGAAGAGAGAGACAGAGAATGGATGATGTTGGAGGGGAGGGAGGAGTAGAGGAGGATTGGAGGTGTATACAGAGATGTGCGAACAAAAAGGATGAAGATAGAGGAAGATGTTTACCATAAGAATAAAACTATTTTTAATGCTAAAACTAAACAAAATTGTCAATTTATCACCTGACGAAAATAAAAAATAGCCATCTAAGATATTTTACATAGCTAAGCAAAGCAGTAGGTTACAAAAAAGATAAAAAACATTAAATGAGCATGGTCAGGACAGAGACAAGATTACACTTAAACCCAAGTCTTACTGAAGTTGTTAATGGACGAGCCTTGAATTTAGATTTAGATACTTTAAAAAAGAGAAGGAAAAGGATGAAAAGTTGTAATGAAAGTGAAATAAAAAGGAAGAGAGACAAATACAGAGGAGACGTATGCAGAGGAGATAAAAAAGTGAAAGAAAGGCTGTGATACTGTTGGGTGGGAGGGGGGTGAAATGGACTTTGTGGTGCCAGAGAGGCAGCGTGTCGTGCTGATATCCAGCTAGACTGGCACCATATGAGCAGGCCTGTGCTGTGGCAGGCGAGGGAGAGCTTATATGTCTAACCTGCAGCTCCTGTGGATGATAATAACCTGTTAACATGGTGCCAGGCTCCACCAAGGCAAATGGGGAGAGATGGAAAGACAATGATAGAGGGTGTCATCACTCCTTAGCTCTCAAGGTGAGTGACTGTGAATGCTGATATTTGTGCTCTTTTGAGGTTTGTTCAAGTAAATGCTAAATTCTTTAACACAAAGCTAAAAAGTCAATCAGTCAGTTGTCTGGCTCTGCCAAACTGTGATGGGCTTTTTCAAGAAAACTATTAATTGGTTTAATAAAATATTTTTTTACAGTCCAAAAAAACAACAAAAAACAAAAACTGGTTTAAGCTGTATCTGACGGCATACATGTGGTGCACATAATAATTTTATGATTCAATGATAAATAGTGCCTTTGCAAAAGATGTTCACTTTTTGTTGACTGGGTGGTGTTTTTCTGGACTAGGGGCCAATATTGGCCAAATATCTTGGCCTACATTTAACCGTAACTGGCAGACTGTTTTAGCAACAACAGGCCTATTCTCCATCCCAGCAGGAAGTCAGGTCATGTGTGGTCATCTACACTATCTGCCAATCAAACCTGAGACTCGGACGCCTTAACCAAAAGCCTCACTTCCGTCAACGCCTAAACACAAAGCCCGGGACACAGATACAGGACACAGCTGTCCCTGCCACCTACGAGCTCTGTCAGCCAGTGTTTGGGCAGCAGAACCATGGCCACACACTGTTAAAGAGAGTCATCGGTGTTCGCATTGTGAGCACATTACTGTCTACTTGTGTTAGAGCCTTTGAATCGCTGCATTTACTTTACGTAAGTCTAATAGTCAAAAACAGGACAGAGGGTGTCACAAAAGTAGAGTAGAGACAGTAAAGTCCTCAAAGGCAAACAATGTTTTGTGATTTTGGGCTTTAAATAAATACATTTTTGATTTTGGTAAAAAAACAAACCAAAAAAAAATCCAAAACAAAAACGGTACAATGTGTTTATATGACAGAACTAATGAGCAGTAATCTGACTACTTTCTATTTTTGAAAGGACACATCACAAACTAGTTCTGTGCTTCCTGCCATCACCACCAGTGAACAGAAATGTTCTCCAGTCATGTTTGTTCTGCATGTTAATATCAAACAACTCTGCAGAACACAATTTATGTCCAATGTCAATGTTGAGTACAAATGCAGTGAGTGATGTGACCTTGATTGTGAAGAGGAAAAGTAAAGGTTGGGATGGTGGAAGGGCATCATGCAATAGCGACCTTCATGCAGAGTTCAGTCAATTATGCATTTTAAGCAGGCTTTAAAAAAAATTACCATGTTATTTGCAGATATTGTGAAATAAATTAATTTACAAATGAACCATTGTTGGGAATGTGTATGCGTTGCCCTTGTGTGCACATATGTGTATCCTAGTGCTTGTGCATGACACATGGATGGGGACCAAGTCATAAAATGACTGCTCAGTAGTGTTACAGGAGGTCAAAAACTCTACAGGAAACCTTAAATATCAATGGGCATCTACTAGTGTGGAAAACCCAAAAGACACAAGAAAGAATAACACACTCCTTCAAATACACCAAGGTCTTAAAGACAAGACAAGACAGATTCTGATGCATGCAAAATAACTTATCGGCCAGCATTGCAGAGTCGATAGAAAACCACAGCCATACATGCAGACAGGTAGAACAGAGAAAAGACTGAGCCAACGGGTTCAGGTCTATTCTAAATGCTAACTCAGCTCTGGGTCAAACATGGCCAGTTAAAACCTAAAGAAAGCAGAGGTGACAGCTGAGATCAGTGCCAATAAGTCTCGAACACACCACGGCAGAAAAAACAGACAAGTTAAATGGAAAGAGAGAGACAAAGAGAGAAGGTAAAACACAACCTGACAGTAAGATGTATGTCTGCAAGTGTTCACAGGCAGCATCAAGCAGGTTATGACAAAACTGTAGAACATTACCAAAGCAAAATGCTTCAGAAGCATCAACAGCAACTTGTAGAGAGACTGTACACACATGGCCACGGTGTTCTGCAGCACTTCAGATGCCCATTTGTCCCACTGAACAGATGCTTCACTTCCTACCAGTATGTCAATTTACATTACATTTCAGCATGTTGGATGAATAATGACTTCCTTTTGTTTTTTAAATAATTCTTTTCTGTTGCAGTGACATCATAATGAAGGTCGGGATAGTTGTGGATTAAACAAATGCATGCATCGAATGTGGTTACCTGTTCCTGACATGTCACATTTGGTAAGGCAATATTTTAATGTGGGAAAAATAAGTCAGTGGACATGATGATCAGTTTTTTGTGTCTAATGGCCATAAAATTTCATGATTGAGGCTGTTTGACATTTGCTATTTTCATGGTCTTCAGATTTGAAAAAATGACATACCTGCTGCATCAACAGGACACTGTGGACAAAGTGTCTATCATATAGGAAGAAAATCCATAATCACTGCTGTCTCTGCAGAGTTTTTCTTGGCTACTAAGTATGTTGTCCATCAAGATCATTATCAGTGCACAGGAATGGAAACAGTCAGGCCTTCATTGTGAGGGGAACACAGTGAAGAGAGACTGGTCTGAGCTAGCATACCATCAAAAATAGTAACATTTAAGAGCACCAGCTGTCCAATCAGCTGGCTTCTGTTCCCCCTCCCAGCCAATTACAGTGTGATGGGGGCTTGAGCAAACAAAGCATTATGGGTCGGTTAAGTCTTCCTCTCATCTCAAGGAGTGTGCTGTCGCTTTTCCTGAGGCACACACAACATCTGCAAACACCTGATAGGCCCGAGCAGTGGCCTTCAGCCCTCTCGTTGCCCGGGTTAAATTGTTACCACCTTTCTCTAATCCCAGCTCTGACAATTAACTGTATGGCCAAGCACTTCAAAGCCCTCAGCGGCCAAAGGGGTTAACCCTGACGCTCCCAGAGATTTGTTTTTGATTTTGCTAAGATCCCTGCACACTTTCATCTTTGGCCCTTGCTCCTTCCTCCTCTCTAAATCCCAAAGGGCCAAGCCAAGGGCAGGGGGAGTTGCAGTTAAATTCAGTGTGATATTTGAAGACTAATTTTTGAGTTCCCACAAGGTTATCAATACAAACACAAGTGTGAAATGTAATCAGGAGAAAAAAGATGGTGCCTATTTGTGTCCCAAAGCAAACATTATATGGTTTGGTGGGAAAGAAAATGTTTTACTATGAAATCTGAGTGTTAAGTAGTTGACATATGTGTTTCATATTTGAAGCTTCTGAGTCATAATCCACAGAGTCAACAGTATCCAGCCATAGAGTTAATGGTGCCCAACACCAGCCTGGAGGTACAGAATGGATCAGTCATGTGAGTGGAGCTGTAGGGGTGGCCAGCCTCATCTAAACATACATACATATTACTACTGTTTTTATGCAAACTATCTTTGCTTACTGAAATGTTACTAACCTATATTTAAAGCACACATTAACTAAGTGCTGGTATTTTCTTCTGTAATTCAAAACAGAAAAAAAATGATAAATATATCTTTTTTTTTTTTTTTTTTTTTTTTTAAAGTGAACAAATGAAATAAAAGCTCTCAAGCTTTAATATAAAATGATGAAGTGTATGAGTGTATTTAGATTTGATCGGGGCACCTACCTCCATGACTTTGTCAGCCAGTCACAACGCAACATCCGACATACATGCTGTACACACTGTGAGTCTACAGTGGGCACTACCACCTTTCCCAGTGGGTGTGTGTTGGCTGGACTGGGCACTACCAGCCTGTTCCAGCCCGATCCCTTCAGCTCTGTCAACTTTAACTGTGTGTATGTCAGGGGTGGTAGATTACTCTGTGTGTGTGTGTGTGTGTGTGTGTTAGGGGTAATAGTGTGTGAAGAGCTAGTCCTCCATGCATCCTGCCCCTCCTCTATGCCCCAACAGTCTCCCCTGCAGCGCCTCAGCAGGAACTGGAGCAAATGCGTTTAGGAATTAAGACTGGGGAATGGCCTGAGGTGTGTGTGCGTGTGTGTGTATGTGTGTGTATGTGTGTGTGTGTGTGTGTGTGTTATCACAGAGTTGTGTTGCTCTTTTGCGGTGCGCCAGCTCCTGCCAGCTGCCCCAGGATGTGGCCTGTCACTTCACATAGCCGCTGATGAGCCACACAAGTGTCATGAAAGGTGAAGATGGAGATAAGACCAACACACACACAAACAAAAAAAAACACATACACGCTAGTGAGATAGGTGGGGGGGAAAGCTGGACAGGGCTACCTTCATGTGGTGTGGATATAGTAAGAGTCGTCCCATAATTCAAACCATTCTGACAGTTTTGATGATGCAATAGTAGCCAGCCTCATATCCCACAGATACATGAGTCAGCAGAAGCAGAGAGGGAAAAATTAATCCACAGAACTTCATCATCGTATCAAAAGTCTGGCTCCAGTCCAACTCTTCAGTTATTCCGTTTCCTACTATTGTTCAATCGTATTGTAACAGTTTGAATGAAAAACAAAAATGTAAAAATAACTGGAGGCACTAGTGTTTCTGGTCAACCCTGGACTATTGGCTGATATCAGAGAGAAAATGACTGAATTCACCACATGGGAAGTCCACCTGCACCTCATTTAAAGTTAACCTCAATGCTTGTACATTTATCAGCACAAGAGGACTTTTTGGAAACTCCAAATCCAGCGGGCTCTACAATTGGTACGGTAAGAAGATACTCTTTCCCCTTTTTCAGTCGTTTGTTCACATTTTCCAGCCAGATAAATACACACATGCACGCACTCATCCCTTTCTATTCTCCCGTCTTCTCCTACTGAACAATGAAGCATAGCTGATGTTAAGTGCCATGCTATTAGCCACAGCAGTGAGAGAGTGCCTGTGGCTCTGAGCAGCACCCAAAGGCTCCATATGCTGCCGAGCAACACTGTAAAACATGGACACCACACACACCCACACATAAAACATTTTTTTTTTTTTTTTTCAGTTTTTATTTTTTGGAAGCAGAGTTTAATCTTCCCAGCACATTTCTTAAACTAATACCACAGAGTGACTGCCTAATGCAGCGGTTTTGTCTGGTATCATGCACCATTTTATGGATATTGTCTAGGTGAGCTCTTAGTGTACGGACATAATCTACAATAATCTATGCATTCTACATCTATAATATGCAGTCAGCGGGCTTGAGAGCGACCCACAGATCCCTGATGTAATTACACACTATGCCTCTTCCCGGCCCACATACCATTCTGTCCCAATTCCCTGCTGTTTGGAAATCAGGGCTATGCTGGTGACAAGTTACAGTACACATGCCCCAGTTAACCTTTGATGTGAACATGTTCTTTTCTGAGGGAATGATATGGAGGCCAAAACCACGAGGGGCTACAGACTATCCCTGCAAACTGTATGGCTTCAAAGTCCTGTCTCTAATTTGAACCTTTTGTGCCACTTAAAAAGCCCATGGACTAATTTGACTCTGGCATGTAACAACCTTTGGAGGAATGTTTGTCTGTCGTGTGTGTGTGTGTGTGTGTGAGTGTGTGACCACAGGCCTACCTGCTTTGATCATGGCACTGGGAGATTATGACAATGCGCACACACATACACAGGAGATTAATCAAAACTACATGCAGCACCATGTCTGCATCACTGGAGAGAGTGCACAGACACAGAAACATGAGAAGTGAGGAGAGGCTGACGGTCACTGTGCTACTGATATTTTATTTACTTACAGTGAAACACCATTCAATTCATGCTTCTCACCAGAGGTGTGGCAAGTATTTGGCCCATTGTGGGCTTAATAGCTTAATAACTAACTCTGTGAGACAAAGGTTAAGTGTTGTGAGTGCATCATGTGCCATCACCCAGAGACTATCATTAGCAAAGTACTGAAGCACTGAACGCCAGCCTGAGTAAACAAGTCGACCGAGCCTCGCACTCTGTGGCACTATACAAAACCTCAAGCCAGCTCCAACTGGCTGAAGAAAATGATTTTGTCCACACTTTATTTCATTTTGTGTCCTGTACCTGTGCAGCATTGTGAGTAAAGAAGCTTTTCCCTGGTGGTGTCTGCAGCAGGCAGCAGTCCTACCTGCTGCAGACGGAGGCAGCTGTATGCTGTAACACAGTTCCTTCCTCATATGCAAGATTAAATGATTTATCTTGTGTCCTCTCAAACACTTTATGTGTGTTTCTGCTTGGTCAAACAGTGAGCTTAATCAGGACCTGTTCCATTAACTGCTGTGCTTCATATTGTAGTTTTGGTAGACTAACGAGTGAATGTTGAGGCACACTGCAATAACAGGTAACCAATAATCTCTCATTTGTAATTATTGAAAGAGTACCATAGTGACTAAGCATTGTGCTCCTACAATATTGTAAGACTCAAAATAAACCGTTTAAAAAAAGTATAAAAATGACATAGTAGAAAGAGAGTAGAGTCTAACCGTAGATATCCCGTTTTATAAATGCATATTTAGGAGGAGTTTAGTAGAAGTGGTGAGACACTGTACAATGAACTAAGTATACACATATATTTGTAACTTTTTATGTTACTCTGTTTTAAGAAATGTCTATTTAGTCATGTTCAAGATGTATTTCAACAGATTTCTGTTATGTGAAGTTCTTTTACATAAATCAGAAAAAAAAGACACTGTCAAACAAAATACTGGTCTTTAAATTGTATTAAATTTAAGAACCAATAAACATAACCACACTCTGGCACATCTACTGACACTCCTCTCATATCAAAGACAGTATAAGGAATTCCCTCCCTGCCTCTCCGTCTCCTGTGGTGACAGACATGCGTTTTCCATGATTCTAGCCAACCGTGGCCACGATGGCAATGACATCAGCAAGAGGGAACTACCTCTGGGGACCAATGATTAATTAACATGGCTACAGCCGGCAGTGCCGCACAGGATGTGATCTAATTGACAGTGGGTAATTATGTAATGGCCTCGCCTTGTAAAAGGAGATGAGCTGGAAGTACTGTAACCTAGAGTGGAAATGCAGAGGCAGCGTGCGCGCTGG
Organism: Amniataba percoides; assembly: GCA_037176925.1. NCBI lineage: Eukaryota > Metazoa > Chordata > Actinopteri > Centrarchiformes > Terapontidae > Amniataba > Amniataba percoides. Next base: position 24,756,235 of record JBAJHX010000049.1, read on the forward strand.
AAAACGAACACATACATACGCACACAAACTAGATGAGGCTGGTTTGTTTTCCTGTCGTTGCCCTTTTACCCTGCTGATGTGGGGGTGGTTTGCTGGGCGTCCAGGGGGTGGTGGAGGTAGTCATCCCTCACTCTGCTTGTTCGGTAATAGGCCTGCCTGTGTTTGTTTACCTCAGCTGAAATGTCATGAAGCAGCCGGCCCTTTGATCCAGCATTAATGTCACCACAATATGTGTCATTATCTGGGAGCTGGGCACCACTTCACATCCCGCTTATTGGAAAAAGCAATGTGACTAAGATACTGCTCACTAAATATTTTGTACGGGGCGGGGAGGCATTGCATGCCAGTGGAGGCCTGTGATTGGGTGAGTGTGGAAGAAACAAATCACAAACACAGTTGTTAGCAACACTGTGGCGCCTGCAAACATTTTTAATCTTTAGTCATGGAGAATTCAATCTGAAAAAATAAACAGAAATGACACAAGACAAAAGGACCTCTTTAACAGTAGGTGCTGACAAAATGGATGGAATTTTTATTATTTGAGTTAAACAATGTTGTGGTTGAAATGTGCGTGCAGTGCAGTTAATAGGAAGACAACAGCAGTAACCATAGCTTTAATATTTCTTTTTCAAACTACACACAGACTGACACACCAGTTTATTAGGATAGTCTAGCTAAAACTAATGCAGCCTGAAATAACATGCAACCTCATGCAACAGAGAGGTGGCGATATAAATAGTACTGGGTGGATGAACTGTGAATAAAAACACAATCTACAGACTTCAAAATGATTAGAAATCAGCACCCCAACAAAAAGTGAAAGTTACAACTTTGATGAAAAAAAGGATCCATTACAGTGATGTTGTATGTAATTTATTATTTTTTAAAACTTTTAAAGTATTTTTTACATTTACCGTATTTTCCGCACTATAGGGCGCACTGGATTATAAGGCACACTGTCAATGAATGGTCTATTTTCGATCTTTTT
>JBAJHX010000049.1:24775539-24778039 GCA_037176925.1 Amniataba percoides
CACACACACACACACACACACACACACACACACACACACACACACACACACACACACACACACACACACACATCCAACCAGATGACCTCATACTGTATGGCTGACCAGTTCTCCCATACACTACTTTCATTAAAAACACATGCTCGGTGTGTGTGTGTGTGTGTTTAGTGTGCAGTGGGCTCGCTCAGTACGTGTTATGCTTCTGAATACATTTCCGGCCTTGACCAAATGCTGTGTATGTATTTTAACTCAATCTTAGGCGCTGCATACACACATCGACACACGCGCACACACACATACATCAGCACACACAAATTACGTCTGCAGCTTGCATCAGGGTGCTGGTAGGTAAAGTCACGCTGTTTTTGCAGTGAGATCAAGGTCTGAATTCTCTTTCAGACAGGTACGACTAAAGTCTCCAAGAAATCCTGACTGGACATGTTGATGTAATACTCCACTAAGAGTGTTAAAAGGGTAAAGGTTAGGTTAAAAACATTAAAATACAACACATTTGTATGCAGAATTGTTGGGTTGAATTTAATTTAATTTAATTTAAGGTTGTCCTTCTCATTGATATATAACACTTTGAACTGAGACGTTCTCGTCTCTTAAACAGCTTTGCACCTTGTTTTAACAACTTGGTTTATGCAAATGTATCAGAAAGAGAAAACAACAACAAAAAAAGAAATAATGGAAACAATTACCCACATTGCCCATTGTTCATACCCATAGAAGTTTAAAAAGCCCCAAGCAAAGGCGACGGGCTGTGAGGTGATTTAAGCACAGCGGCCAAAGGTCACATCATGCCCACCATTCTTTTGTCACACTCATTGAAATGTCTGTTTGTAGCAACACAGTTTCACCCATTAGGAAGTCACTATTATACTATGAGTCATTATTTTTGTGGCATGCTTGTGTGTGGGGAGCTAGCACAAAGTCAGCTGGTTCAGCCGGACAAAAACTCTTATCCACATGCTTTTTGGGCACAAGAACACAGAGGCCTGACAGAACCTGAACAGCTCATATGACCACTGACAAAGTCACAGAGGAATGAATGAGTGGGCACGCTCTCTCAGCGTGTCTATCACGGTTTACAGACCAAATTCTTGATTTAACCTTGGCCTACTGTAGCATGTTGATTGTAGTTATGTGCATGGTGTACAGTTTTCTTGTGCAATGAGGGATAATTACTGACATTTTGGGTGCACTCACCTCTAAATAAAGTGGAAACTAATTTGGCTTCCAAACTGTTGTGTTGTGTACAACCTGGGTGATTGGCTGACTGCTCATGTTTCTTGCCCCGTCAGACTTCATAGCAGTGATGTGACTGTGTTCCAGGATTTCAGTAATGATAATGGAGGAAACCGTAAAAATGATATCCAAGCTGTGGTAAACTATAACCTGACTTTAGGTGCTATAGCAAAGATGGGAGTTTTGAAAGCACAGGATAAAAAAATGACTTAATGATTCATTCATTAAATGTGGACATTTGTGTGACGTATAATAATGTGAAAATGCAAATGTTTTGTCTGCTTTCCTTACTTTTACACTTGTCAGCTTCTAAAACCATATTTTAGGCCACTGGACACAAACTGTGCACTGAAACCAAGGATACCACAACTACATTATCAATCAAGCTGACAGGGCAGATTTAATCTTTAATAACAGGCCAGCACTGGTGCCAGAAATTGGTTCAAGCCATCAAGCTTCATGTCTAGACTGCAGGCTGTGTTACTGAGACACCAATCTCTGACGGGGGAAAGAAAGCTAATGAAAAGAAAAGAGGAAAAAGAGACTAAGAGAGGGAGGGACGGCGAAAGCGGTTCACATCTGGAGTCTTTCCTCTTGTCATCAGATAGATGGAAACAACAGCTTCCTGTGCTGCTGATAATGGCGATGGAGAGACTTGCAGGCATTGAGATGGAAGAATAAATCGAGGAGGGAGTGAAACAGGAGCAAAGGAAGGCTGACGACAAAAGAAAGCTTTAAAAAAAAACAACTACGAGTGAGAAAGAAGGAGATAAGAGGGGAAATATGGCAGTGGAAAGCTGAAACATATAAAAGTTGCAGCAGCGACAAAATGGCAAACAGGCGGTCTATCAAATGTACTGAACTACCTGCTCAGTCTGGCAACTCTGCAAAAGCCTCAGACACGCACACCCCCCCGTCCAAACAAATACTCACAAACTAGAGAAAGAGCAAGAAAAGGACAAAGGGAAGCAGCTCTGTTGAAGAAAGCTGTCACTTTGTCTCTGCCATGATCCTTAGCAAAAGATGCAAAGCTCTGCAGCCACAACATGCTAACGTGCACCAGTGCTGCCACTACTGCTGCACGTCAGTGAGACCTGTGTCTAAATGTGTGTGTGTGTGTGTGTGTGTGTGTGTGTGTGTTTGGGCCTGTGTGAGAGACAATGGTGTGTGTTTCCTGTTTGCTGATACACCCTCCCTTCATGGCCTCCTTCCCGTCTCTGCTATGGGTTTCTGTCTTTTTACCCTAGTG
>JBAJHX010000049.1:24780539-24787072 GCA_037176925.1 Amniataba percoides
TCAACAGTCTTCTTCCGGTGCATATGCTGTGTAATGGAGACAGTGTTTCTAAGCCACTTCAGACACATCTTTGTGATGTATGTACTGCAGATTCAGTCATCATATACACGATACTGACAATAAGTTTAGCAAATGAGCCAAAGACACTGCACTGATGTATCAGCTCAAACAATGTACCATCACATCACTGAAATGCACATAAGGCTCGTATTTGGCTGGATTACTCAAATGGGTGCATAACTAACAGATAACTAGCTGACTCCACACATCCTCACAGTTCACCAACTAACTGAGCAGGTAATTATCAGTGTTGGTAGGCAGATAGCTAAGTAGATAGCTAACATGTTTACCAGAAGCAACAGCAGTAGCAACCATGGCTAATATAATAGATACGTTTTTTGTATTTCCATATTACAATGACACGTTAGTTTCAGGAACAGACAGTGGAGTCTCAAGTAACTCCCAGATACCCCAAACACACTGAAGAGTCACAGGTTCAGAAGAACAGCTCAGAGCTTGTGTTCCTATAAAAAGCTGTACGAAGAGATATGTCATTTCACAGTCACACTCAGATAATTGATGTGTGCGTGTGCGTGTGTGTGTGTGTGTGTGTGTGTGAAAGAGAGAGATGTAGAGATGGTCTGAACATCTGTGACATGAGTCAGATGCTGAGGGAGTCAGATGCATATGCTGTTGAGTGCATTCTCCTCTTCCATCCTCCTTCATTTTTTACCACACTTGCCTGCGAGGCTCAGCCACATCCCATAATTATCTCTGTGTATGAGAGTGTGTGTATGTAAGTGTCTGTGTGTGACAACATCAGATGTGATGCGATGCATTAGGAGTTTCTGATGCTTAGGTGTAAAAAATCCCATTAGAGTGAGCGGGACGGCAGATCGATAACTTACGGGATCTAGAGCGATGCTGTACATGGGTGTGTGTGTATGTGTGTGTGTAAGAGTGAGTGTGGAAGTGCTTTAACACCTCTCAGAGGTAGATTAGTATGCGACAGCATGGAGACACTGTCAGGAAGGGTTAGTGTCAGAGAGAGAGGAGGAGGAACGTGTAGAGGGAGAGAGTTGGAAAGTAGGGAAGGGAGAGGAACAAATGAAAGAAGAAAAGCACGGAGGATGAACAGGGAAAAGGATGTGTCACTCCTGATGACAATGTGTTGTGTTTGTCCTTGGTGATTTTGGTTTGGAGGAGGAGGAACTGCTTGAGTGTTTAAACATTAAAGCGCTATAGCAGCCCATGTATGGAGCAGTGTGTTCGTGGAAAGGCTCACAGATTCAGGTCTGGAGTTTCGTCACACCCACATCGCTGATAAGAGCTGATGGTGGGAATAACACAGGGTCACCAAACTCCATTACCTCGAATGAATGATAAAGGTGTAATTCTCACAGGAGGGAGGGGGCGGTGTGGTGACAAAGGTTATTTAGAATGCATTATTTCCTTCGGTTCACTTCTTAGTATTTGAAGAGAACCAATAAACCTTATAGTATTTACATATTTGTGCAGCATTTATTATTATCAGTTGTTAATGTTAAATCTTACTGGTTGATCTATTTGAACCAAAGTTGATATATAAACATCAGCTCCATTCAAAGACCCATCAGTCAGACCCATAACACGAAAAGTTTCTGAAAATTTAAATAATTAGATATAGTTCCACCTTAAAGTGTCTGTCTTTGCCTGCATTTAGCTGTTGGGTGACAGTGGATAGTGTTTGTCTGTATCAGAGTGTGTGTGAGGTCACTGTTGTAGCCCAGCAGGCGGAGGGATCGTCGACCAGGCAGGGTGCTCGCCACCTATGAACATCACAGGAATGAAAGGGTGGCAGCAACCCCTCACACTGGAACACTCCACTGCACGGAAACATGCAAGTGTGTGTGTGAGCGTTTTCACCCTGTAGATGAACATTAAACACCAACATGATCCTCTGTCTCAGCAGCTGGTACACACACACACCTATCACCATTGCTGCAATTAAAAATACATCTATCTATATTCCTCAACAATACTATGAATGGTACATAATTATGAAATCACTGGGAAACGGAATGACATGATGACACACCAACACAGCTTCTCTCAGTTTCACACACACACTCCAGTGGGTAGGCGGTAGGGTGAACGCGTGGCAGATGCCCGACACATTGGTGTCCGTTCAGTCACTATAAAGAGCAGCTGCTCAGTCTTCACTGCCCTCTGGCAGAGCATGCACGCACGCACACACACACACGCACACACACACACACACACACACACACACACACACACACGCACACACCGTCACATGGATGCACAGGCACACATGCTGTATAACACTAATGCTGGAGGGCACTCCATCTCTCACAGATTAAAAGTGCGGCAACACAAAAACACACAGTGTGTGTGTGAGAGAGAGAAAGAGAGAGCGAGAGAGAGATAACAGCAGCACAAAAACCTGATCAGCCCTCACCCATATCAATCCATGTCACTCCCTGATCTCTCTCAGTCACGCACACACTTGCCATAAATCCCTACATGTGGCTAAACCATTCCCGCCCTGTAGTCCCAAAAGCCTCACGCGCACACACACATGCAAGCTAACACACTTCCTGATGTCTTAAAAATGAGTGAACGATAAATCTCAGAGATGTTAGAGAGAGTGTAGACAGAAAATGGAAAAAAGAGGTGGAAAGGAAGGATGAGGAAGAAGACGAGTTTGACGAGCTCGCCCTGTCCTCTATTTGACTCAGTTACCACTAATGATATAGTTAGCTGCTTAAACTATTACAGAAAATCATTAAGTCCTTTGCTGAACAAGGATGTCAAACATCCTCTGCATGCAGCTTTTATGGTAACATATAATATCTGGGCCTTTTGGACTCGCCACTCTGCTTTGGAGACAAACGCTGTGTGTGCTGTATATTGGTATAAATAGTTTGCACTGTGTTCAAGCAGGACAGCTTTTACTTGAAATCAAACTTCATTTTGAGATCAATGCAATGAATTCCATAATCGCAATTCTTTTGGCTGTCAGAGCTACAAAGACACTCCTGATCTCCTGATAGTGAGTCCTTGTTCTTCTCTGACTTCCGTAGAGAAATTGATCTCTGTCTGAGCTACACTTCTCAAACCACCAGGAGATATTCCAGGAATTCCATGACCAGCGGGTAAACCACATTTAAGTGTGTCACTCATGTTACTGGTCCTAACTTTGCTTCAGCTTCCTTCAGATTTCCAAACAGATCATTTTTCTCCCTCGGTCTCTTCTTGATAACAGCTCAGCGGGTCCTTTTGCCGGTGATGACAAAAACAAAAAGGAGCGGCGATGACTGTGGAGATCTGCTGTTGTGTCCTGTCACCAACCAATGGGTCACCAAACACACCCTGAGGTGATGGACACGATGGGTGGGGGGCAGAGTGGCAGCAAGGTGACAAAGGTGCCTATTGATAAAAATAAAATCAGGAGAGGAGGAATGGAGGGGTGGGGAGAAGGGGTCACGGGAAATGAGGGTATTTGTCTTTAAGGAAGAGATCGGATGGCTGGGCATCTTTCTGGCTTCACTGTTGTCAGTGTGGCCACTATAGCAAAAAAATACAAGGGCCCTTTATGAGGCTGGGAGGTAATTGTGGGGTATAGGTTACTGGGGTATGTGTGTATTAGAAAAAGAAAGGGAGACAGAATACCACAGCACAGGTGCCTAGTCTCTTAAATGGCTGCTCAAGTATGAAGGGGAGGAGAGAAGAGGGAGGGAAAGACGGCAGGCAAAGTGTGTCTGAGTGAGTGTGTATGCAAGCGGCTGTGTGTGTGTGTGTGTGTGTGTGTGTGTTGGGGGGTGCGCACCCTCCATCCTCATCTTTTTTACTCAGTCATTCATAGCCCTCTCTTTCATTCTCCTGCCGCCTCTGTGAGAACAATAATGGTGGGGAAAGCCCCTTCTCGCCTCAGGGTGGTGCTGATGGTGGTAAAGAGGTGGTGGGTCACTGGGACAAGGGGGCACTGTGTTGGTGATGCTAACAGGTGCATGCTTGCGTGCACACATTGACATAGGAGAATGGTTGGAACCTTCTAGTGTTTGTGCGTGCTTTAGTTCATTGGCTACCAATCATGTATACTTTAAAATGATAGCGAGCGTTTGACCAGTGCGGGCTGTCATGTTTTAGATTTTAGAAGTGTTTTCTCGAACTTCAAGGCAGCCATTAGCTTCCATTCATTTTACTTTGTTTAAAAAGTTTCTAGAGACACCATGACTACTTAAATCATGCAATCATCAGGTCAAATCTATCTGTATTTTACTGTATTCTTGGCAAACTAACCACATTCTTTATTTTCCATATGCGGTAGTCCTTATGGAATTTTTAAAAAAGCATTGAGAAAGGGGTGAAGTCATTTAAATTATTTGTCTGAATGTGCTCAAAATGTGCAAAAAACTGATGTCCAAATAAATGATTATAATGCTAAAATAATAATTAAATGTAAAAAGAAACATTTAACTGTGACTGGCACATAAATCTGAGTCCTGGCTGTGAGGGAAACATCTGATTTTTTGACTGAAGACACCTGAAGAGATTTGAAACATTTAGTGGATAGACTGTCTGAATATTGTGAAGAATGCCAATCTGCCTGACAATGATGTAAACAGAGAAATGGAACAAATGCAGGCCTCACTGAATGGTAAACTGAAAACGATGCAGATCATTTGCTCTGAGCCTCAGAGTCGCCAGCTCTCACCCCGATACACCAAACAAGGGAATTCATTTTGGAAGAATTCTGTTGATCAAATTGTTGTGGACGTCCGTGATGGAACACCACCTAACTTAGACGGTTGATTTCTTTGTGAAACTGACAATCCCAGCACACACACGCCCTCACACACTGAGGGTAACTGAGCTGTGATAATGTGGATGTGACTAATGGCTGATAGCTGCTGATCCCACACTGATTAACTCAGTGTTTTACAGGATGCTGCTGATGGACTGACACACACAGGGATGAGAAGGTGTAGAGTATACACATACATGTCTGTACACACGCAGTCCAAAAGGAGACAGAAAGACACCTTATGGATCAACAGAGGAGCTCAACACTGAATTTTAGAACTTTTAAATATTACATGAACATTTTTTTTTACTGAAAATGAAAAGAAATCAGAATCCGAGATGTATACATGTCAACAAGGCCAACCCTAAAACACACACACAAACACAGACTGGTGCCAAAGTCCGGCAGTCCTCTAAAGTGTCTTCAGTGTGTTGTGATAAGCCAGCTCCATCTCGTCCTGCCTGCTCTGCTCTGCCGCCAGCTAACACACTATCACTGATTCACCACTACAGATAAATCACACACGCATACAGACAAACAGTGAGGCAGAGACGTGGCGACAATGCAGGGATGCACGCTGCACACACACACACACACACACGCACACACACAGAGGATGACAACAAAAACAACAAAATGGCTGGCACTACAGACGCGGGTTTTGTTGTTATTTCCTGTTTTGGTGCAGGGTGGCTTTCTGTGCAGAGTCAAAACACAACTAAAGCAGTGTGGAGGAGGACTGGAAGATTTATCAGTGCATACACGCACACACACATACACACACACAGGTAAGATTAAATACTCTTTCTTTCAGTCTTGCAGTGTTATCTCTCTTTAAGGTCTGTCTCCTTTTCTTTCTTTCTTTCTTTCTTGATATGACCTGCTGGGCCACAAAATGTGTAGTCTAGCTGGGATTGAGGCCGGCTCTGCACACAGAGAGAGACACACATACACACGCCCCACAGCAAGGCTTGGGGTGCAGATGGGGGTATTGATAACAGCTACACATTGATCCTGTATGTTGCTGGTGGCGGAAAGTGAGACAGTGGCATTGGTGTTGGGCTCCTCTGTCCCCTCCATAAAGACAGATATGCTGAGTCAAGAAGCCATGACTGGAAGCACTGTACAACATACAGTGTGTCTGTGTGTGTGTGTCCCATGCAGATGGCGTCCCATCACCTCAGGGAAGGCAGAGATAAGCAGAGTGTATGGGCTGAGATAAGATGGGAGCAGACACTGGGGAGACTGACTGACTGTAAGTGAGTCACTGTAGGGAAAACTGCAGTTTTATGGCCTCGCTGGGCCCGAGGACACAGGACAAAACACATTCACTCTAATAGAAATAGCTGGAAAACATTCAGCCAGAGACTTTCACAAAATGCACACGTTAAATACAGCTCGTCTAGATGTCAGTGAATTGATCACATGTAAAACACATTCAACCCATTTATTGTTTTATGTGGAGCTCCAATCTACTAAAACAGCACATTATTTGTGATAAAGTACAGCTCTGTTGCTTTTGGGAATATCACATTTGAAAAGTAATATATATAACTGAATTTATATCCTGCATTATCCGGAAAATATAAGGCGCATTTAAAATCCTTAAATTTTCTCAAAAATCATCAGTGTGCTTTATAACCCGATGCGCCTTATGTATGAATTCTGGTTGTGCTTACTGACCTCGAACAGATTTTATGTGGTACACGGTGCTCAAAAATCT
>JBAJHX010000049.1:24787172-24807916 GCA_037176925.1 Amniataba percoides
TCATTGAAATTGCAATTTATAATCTGGTGTGATATAGCTCCGAAAAATACGGTATCTAAAAATCACAGGTGAAGTAACATTTTGTGTGGAAAATTTGTGTACCCGTGTTGAAAAACTACATATTATAACTCATATGTTTTCATACATTTCTTACACATTATTATATTTCCATGTGTAAATATGTATTTCACATTCTCAAAATAGCTGGAAAATATAACAGAAATGTTTCCATATCAATATACTATATGTCCTGACATGTATGACATATATCAGATTAAATATTATAAAACAAAGTGATGTTTAATGTAATAAAAGTGATTTCAACTGTTATGCATGATGTAAGACAATACTCTGATGACGTGACATGATCATATCATCATGACATGATTCCATTTCAATATGACATATGATAGTACTGAATTCTGAGTCCTGTGTGAACATATCAATGCATGAAATACCAGGGGAATTAAAATTTAAACAAAAATGAAAATGAGTACTTTTGAAGATTTAAAATATTGGCAAAAAATCTGTGTCTCCTGTGGCTTCAAGCCCCAAAATGTTGCCGCCATCAACCTTCAAAATCAGTTAAGTGTGACGAGCAACAACATGCTCAAAAACCTCAGGCTCAATTAAACATCAGTTTCTCTGTACTGTACTTTTACAGAACTAGAAATGGATGAAAATATTCCGTCTTACTCCTGTACTGCTACAAGTTAGAGAGCTATTATTTGCCTTTGCTTCAATCCAGAAATGTTGCTATCAGCCTCCAAATGCATTTTAGAAAGTTGTACCACACAGAAGTGTTCTTCAGAGGGTGAGACAAAAGTGATGTGCGCGTGTGATAAGAGGCGGCGCCACGGCAGTGGCAGGACACAACACTGAACCCTCCCTACGCACACACACTGATAAGCATCACCTCCATCCCTCGGCCTGGCTCTGTCCTCCTCTCTGTCTCTGCTCTGAACCAGTTAGTGAAGAAAAACACAGAGGACACTGACTGAGGACAGAAGAACCACAGATAGGATTTGGGGCAGACAGAAGAATACAGATAGAGACAGACAAAGCCAAGGTCACAGGGGCTGCTGTAGTTCAGCAGGTGAAGTTTTCTCCTCCATTCTCACCAACAAGAAGTTTGGAGCCAAGAAAGGGTTGCAAATATGTTTTTAAAAGAAGACGGAAATATGTCCACATTTAATAATTTACTTAAAGTACTAAAAAACAAGGGGAATTATTCGTGGTCCCAAGACTTGATAAAAAAAAAAACAGCAGGGATGCACATGTGAAAATAAGCACTAAGGCACAGAGACACTGCAGGGTTTTAAAAGGACAACAAAAACTTTTTTTAAAAAGTTTAAAAGAATAAAATGTATTTAATGGCAAATGTATAAATCATAATTATATTTTAAGTTAAAATCAGTTTTACAATAGATTTTTGTAAAAGATTATTAAACTTTTTAATAATGTCTTTTAATACATATCTATTGTTTTACTCATTACAAGTTAACCCACAGTAAGCAGAATTATTCCAGAGTCATCTGGATTTATCAAACAGAAAACAGAATATGGAATCCAGAATTCTCAATTAAAAACTACATAAAAAACAAGGAATAACACTGTATTTAAATAAAAGTTACACCAAGTGTATTAAATTAGTCAAGCTGTGTAATGGCTGTCATGGTGGAAAAGAATGGATGCTCGTCTGTGTTCAACTGAGAAGAAAACACGTGGTAAACAAATAATTGTCAGATCATATCTATATTTATCAAGCACGTCGTGGTATGTGTTGAGCAGCAGAGAAAGGTGGAGAAGAAAGACACTATCTGACTTATCAGACTATTTCCGACACACCCTTTTCTGACACAAGCCGTAAGTATTTCTCGACACCTGAGAGAAAAAGCCAAGGATGGCTATCTGTCAGTGTGAGGGCGGATCACATGAGCGAGGTCTCCGTCACAGGACACAGCTGATAATACCACAGACGCCACTTTTCTCCTTTATCTCTTCCATCAAACAAAAGGCAACAGGATACAATGTCACGCAATAAGTGACAATTCCCTCACCCGCACTGGCAGTGAATACCAGGCATAACCCACACATACATTCACAAACCCAGCATTAACAGCACTGTAATTTGACAGTAAAATACACATTTTAAAGGGGAAATCCTCTTGTCTGTGTGTGATTGGATTAGCCTAACACTGTAACCAGATTAAAGGAGACATGTAGAGGGGCATCAGAATCACTTGAAACCAAATCAATCTTTTCAAATGGCTGGTAGACTTTACAGGCTTATCCTCTCACACAGAACGACAGGAAGGAAAACTACAGGGATGCAGAACAACATTCACAGCTCCGCATGGTGGGACGTAGTAAAGCTGCTGAATGGCTTGTGAAAACTGACTACTTCTAATCCACTTGAACAGGATTGTGCTGGTGTTAGACAACATCAAAGGAAATCTCTTTCCCATTAAACTCATTTTCATTTCACTACAGGCTGGCACTGGAACAGTTGGAACAGGAGGAGACTGTGATGCACACAATATTTGAATATCTGAATTATATTTATATTGTTTTCATATTTTTGTTTTTCCTGAAAATTTTAATTTTACACTGTATCCACATTATCAAGCGTGCAAAATGCAAACATGACAAATGTGGCTTTTTTGAGGATGTTGTCTGAAGATGTGATATCCCCTCTTGTTCATTTTCACTGTTGACTTTTTAAACCCATTAAAGTGTCAGAGTCAGTCACAGGCATGTCTGCTATGTGCTAACACATTGGAATAAGTTATTCTCATTCTCAAAAGGTAGACTGGAGTCACTTTACACAATGTAGGCCTACTTTGAAACAAAAAGACTGAATGGAACATCACAACTGGGGAGCCATGGTGGCTGTCATTTTTCATTGTAAGCCTGACAGTTTCCCTTTCCCACTTAACTCCCTCCAATCAGGGAGTTTATAGTTGAGGCAGCTTAGACAAGGGTCCAATAAAATCATTTTTACTCAACTTAGTATAACAACTATAGAGTTTGCAGAAAAGCAAAACGCAAAGCAAAAAAGTTCTCTAATTTCTTGTGAAGATTCGGAACGTGAAAGTAGGTAAACATGACTCACAGACCACAGACAGCAACACAAAAAGGAGTAAAATCAACTCTGTCTGAATGAAACCAGTAGCAGAAAAATGAAACTGAAGGACCAAAGTTGTATCACAGAGCAGAAGAGGAGGGACTCAGATACAGCAGAGTCCATGAATGATGTTTCCTACCTGATCCTGCGTCCATGATGTTGGACTGTCCTCTACGATCAGGCACCAGACGGGAGGAGCCGGGCATGCTGACTGGCTCTGAACGTACCGGCTGGATCCTGCACACATACAGTATTATACATACTACTACACACAGGTACAGGATTTATTACTATGATTTTACTGAGAATATTATTCTTACATGATTGTCACAAGATATTCTTTATTAAATTAGAATGACCATATCCTAATTTGTTAAAAGAAGCATATGGGTTTTCCACAGAGCCGTCTATTTAGGCTGATAACAGTGTGTGAAGTCCAGACTAAAACCAAAGTACCTGAGGCTGTGTAGGTCCAGGTCGTCTGTGTCAAAGTCCAACAGAGGCTGCTGGACATCAGTGGGGCCCTGGGACTGAAGGACTGAGGATGAGGAGGAGATGACTGTGGTCTGGCCTGAAGGGTGAATGGTTTTAAACTGAAACTGGGGGCCCATCCATAAGCGCCGGTGGGGCCCGGTATGGGTCACAATCTCCACCTGAAAATATAATGGTTAGTGAAGAGAGAGAAGCCATTTATAGTCTAGGTTTCTTTGTAAACCATCTTAGTGTGACATAAGTCAAAGTCAGTGACAATGCTACACACAGTCAAAATCATGACTTCATGGTCAGTCTAGCCTCTGTTGCAGTAGTGAACACAACCAGCGAACATTTCTTTCATTTGTCCTCTTGAGCAGTTGATTTGACACGCTGGTCTAGCGTCAATTTATGTGCCAAAACTCAAACATCACACACAGCACTCAGATTAACTCAGTTCCATGACAGCCAACTAAAAGCTTGCTGCACTCCTGCACCACTAAAAGTCTGATGATGGTGTCAGAACTCGTTAAGGTCTTGTGTGTGTCGGGTGTGCTTGCGGCATGATGGGGAACCTTCCCTGAGGGTTAATAGATGTGTGACACTAGCAACAGCATGGCAGTGAGGCTGAGGTGAAGGCCTGCTGGGAGAATAAGACTGTGCTGGCATGGCAGGCGGTCCGTGGGTGCCTCAGCTGAGTGGCACTAATGCTGGCTGAAAGTAGAATAGGAGAGAGCTAGGGAGAGGGTGACTCATAAACATCAGACTATTACTGCCTTCTCCCTTCTCCGTCTCCTCTTCGCCTTGAATTTACTGACTAACCATCTCCTGCCTTGGACTCCCACTTTTCGCTGCTCTCCCACACTAACTCTGACTTTTCAAGTCCCTGCAGCACTTAACACGCCTTTTGGTGTCTGACTGTTCACATTTCATTATCTTTACTTCATACGCATTTGTCTCTCACCTCAGCCTGGCTCTCAGCTCACAGCCTCACTCCGCTCTGTCTGCCAGCATGTGCCAGGTGCTCAGGTGCCAACATGTCAGGCAAGAGGGAGGGCTTACACTCTCTTAATTCTTCTGTGTGTCTGTTTATGCACACATATAAGCATATTCACATGTAGAAAGAGGTGGTATGTCACAGCTGTGAAAATTAGGCCACAGAGCGAGGGAGGGGGATTGTCACTTGTGTGTGTGTGTGTGTGTGTGTGTGTGTATGTGTCTGTGTGAGCTTTGCCAGTTAACACCATCAATGTCACGCCCAGCCGCAGAGCTGAACAGCTGCCAGTGTGCTCTCTTTGCAGCAGGATGGAAGGTCCAGATGTTACAGTCCAGTTTCAACCCCCAACACTCTCCTCATCTCTCTCTCCTTCTCATCTCGTTGGACAGAGCTGATGACATGTTGCTCAGGTTTGCTCTCACATCCTCTATCCTCTCTAGACTGAGTAAGATCAAGTTAACTGATGGGAAAAACATCACAAACCCCCCAGTTGGTCAGCATCAAACAAAAATGTACATGCATCAACAATGTGATGATGTTATGTGAGCAGACTAGCACAAGTTTAAGCTTGAACATTCTACTTGTGAATGTGTCAGTCTTAGTCCATTACTGTTCTTTGATAGTTTCCCAAATTCAAGCTCATTCTAACATCAAGTTTATTCGACCTGAATAATAAGTGCCATCATGGACAGTGTCTTAGAACAAACTGATTCATTCATTATGAAAGACTAGAATCTTGAACAAATTGATAAATTTGCCAAGATCGATGTCACATCAGAATTGACAGATGAAGAGACCTGAGGTCGGCTGTGTAAGGACTGTCCACTTTCAGTCAGCTGAAGAGCAACTAACACTGATAGGCAGCAAATGGCTTGATGCTGCAGCGAGCTGAAGCACTGACATGGAGGGTCAGAAACCTCACATTTCATTAGGGGATGGCAATCAATCCTAAATCCCAACCCAACGCCGAAATGCCTGCTGGTAATCTAATGAAGGCCACTGATATGATACAATGAAATCCACAAGGAACTACTTAGTCTCTAATTCAACATAGCCTATACTGTATAAATGAAGCATTTCTTAGTCCAATAGAGGGGCTGAAATAAACACAAAGTACACAGTGTAACTGATCTACCCACCTATGTTTAAACTTTGGTTGGGCTTTTTTGTCCAAAATGTGTTGACACGTTGAAATTTTCCATAAGAACTACTTCCAAATCACCTTAGATACACACTGCAGCATGAAGAGCCACACAGTTAGATCTCCAACCGCTGACGAATGCATCACTACCACTGCTCTGACAGGAAGTCACCATAAATCCGGGTTAGTGCAAGGGATAGTTTTGCTCCTGGCAAACTATCATGGCAGATATGAACCAGGGCCTCTGCAAGCTAAGTGGGGTGCATTTTAACCAATCAATTATGCATGCAGTGGAATTATTGATGGTGAAAATGTAGTGGGTTACCTGCCGACACCAGAGATGAGTGCACTGAGGGTTAACCAGGCTGAAAAGACTGGGGTGTGCATGCTGGATTTTTCTTGCATGCCTAGACCAACTACAATGAAAACTTCAGCACCATTTGGGATGGTTTTTGTGATTACAGAGAAGCCACAAAGGATGTAATCCTGAGCATGAAGGCTGAATGTGAAGAAAACCAAAAACATTAAGATTCAGTTACTGTACCTGCAAATAGAAACAGACAGGATCACTGAAGACTGAATCATTGGAGTGGCAAATCAGGTATCCACCCATCTGGAGTGCTAATTCTCAATTTTATCTCAAGAGTAACCAGGAATCAAAGAGAATATGGGAGATGCACCAAATAAGGGTCAAAGTCCAGAGGACATAATGCCTGAAACTTGCAAATGAAACTTGGCCACTTGGTGAAAGTGGAACAGGCCAAAAACATTAACTGATGTATTATCACCTCATAAAGTCATTATAGCTATTTGTTTGTTCACACATTCAGCAGACACAGAGCAATATAAGAAATATTAGGATTTGCATCACATTTCTGTTCTGGTATCCTAAGTGGAAGTGTCCCTATAAGTTCACTATTAAATTTCACATTCTGGATATGTTGTCAAACTTGACTGGAGTTCTCTCAGTACCCAGGTGTCACAAACCAGATGAGAGAATGCTTTTACGTTATAAAACTTGGGATGTCCCCATTGGGGCGTCAAACCTATTCAAATTATTGTCAAAAGTGACACCAAACTTTTCAGAGGCACTCTGCTCACTGTGCTAATTATTCACTCTGCATGGCTATTTGCCTTTTCACAGCAACACCTAAATAAATGTTGGTGTCTGCCATTTTTTGTGAGCCATTTGGCCAAGAACAACAAAGAGTGTATTTGGTTTCATGTGGAGATTTTAAAAAAGTGCCCCCGCCCCCAGCCACCCCATACACATTTTGTTCTGTTCTACTTTAGGAACATGTATCCTGTTGCTCAGCCCTTGTTATGTCTCTATTTGACTCTCTGCTTCACCCTAATAAATGATCAATGTCATAAACAATTTTCAGATTTTCATCTTCTGCCTAAAATAAATAACTACAGAAAACATTCAACCGTGAGTCCTTCAGTCCTTCATTTTGTACAGTGGTGTTCAAAAGTATCAAAAATTGCTTACTTAACATCAGTTAGTACAACACTACTACTGGTTGGATGGCTACTGCAACATCGGGAAAAAACTTTATAAAATTAATCTTCAAATGATGAAATCCCAACTAAACTCTCAGGCATTTCCTTTGAGAATCATATTGTATATAAAACAAGTAAGGACTGAAACTACAGCAACAAATGTCAGTCAGGTAATGTCAGTCACCTGTCTGTGTCCCACATACCAACCTGACGTCACAGTAATGTTGCTTAAGGTAGAGGTCTGACCTGAGATAGCCACTCCTCGTCCTCCTGGCCACTGTGGCCTGACGCCAGGCTGTCTGACGACTCGTGACGCGTGATTGGGCCTGGGCTTCCTGGGGGCATCGCTGAGAACACAGACGCACAGACACACAAACACACACACAAATGATTATATGATGTTATACCCAATGATGACATTTGATATTTTAAGGGCTGATAATGCTCATGTCAATGTCCAATATCATCATAGCTTTCAAGCCAGGAAGCATCTGTAAAATTCAAATATTCAATTTTCCCTATTCTTGAAAAGTGTAAAGGCCTCCAACATTATAAAATATGACACAGATGCGGCTATCAGAGAGGAATATCAGTATGTGAAGGCTGACTGACGAGTCATAGCAGGCCAGTGAATCATATATTACCATTAACTATTTACACAAATCAGCCTGTGAGGGAAAATGATAACTGACAACTAGTTTATTTAAGTGTGTTAGAGTCATTTGGGATTGACTGATGAGGTCTTTGAAAGCCAAAACCAATGCATGTAGGCTGAAGTCCGTGGCAGCAATCATTTTGTGCTCATATATAATGTCTTAAATTTGATGAGTGACTGGCCAAATGAAACTTTTAATGTCTTATTTTGTAATATCAGAAACCGGTGAGCAGAAACGAATAACCCCATGTGTTTCTTTCTCTCATATGGGCATATGGATGCGTGCCAGCGTGTGTGAAAAACCAAGTGTACAGTAAAGTGTGTGAGAGGGAGAAATAGCATGTATGTGTGTTATAAAGAGAGAGAGAGAGGGAGAGAGAGAGAGTGACAGAGACCAAGAGACAGATGGGGCTCTTGCAGGCTTGAATAAGCAGGCATGGAGAATGAGGCCTAATGTGTAGAATCAGGCCTTTCCCTGTCTCCCACCTCAGGGATGAGGTTTGTTTAACACAGGAGTGCCTAATAAACTTGTCAAGTCCACATCTGGAGCACAGGAGGCGTTCCCTCTTTATCCACACTCTCACACACTTACACGCGTGCCAGGTGTTCATACGCCGCTGATGGAGGTAGTTTGGTGTTTGACACCTCAGTAACAAATGTCACATCAGCCCCCACCCCAGCACACTTATTCCCCTTATGAAGTATGAGGTTTGCATACTTCTTACACCGGCTTCTGGAGTAGTGCTCACTGTGTATATAATTATGTTTAAAAAAAAGAACTGGATCATTTGAGTGAGCAGCCACCAGTGTACAGTGAAACAGACCAAAACTGACAGGACAAAATGGGGGAAAAAATCAGTTCTGTGTGTTCAAAACTTTAATGTTGCTTCTTTGCTTGTAGATAATGTTGTGAGTGTGATTTGTCATATCAACTGCAGCTGTATAATCATATTTGAGAGGGAAACATGAGGATATGAAAAGAAGAAAATATAAATGTAAGAGAAAGGCACTGATATAGGTAAGTTATTCTACTTTGCAACACACGTCTAAACAACTCTCACAGCATACACTTTGAGTGGATACTGAAATATAATTTTCATCTAGTTTATTTTAAAGGGTCAGTTCATTCTAATTGCAAAATTTTACTTATCAAGAGCTATCTAACAAAAACGACAACCACATCACTGTTGATGTTCACAGTTCAACAGCAAAAGCTCAATAAGTATTTCCTTGATAGGATAGCTATGTTAGAGTTTTTAAATGTCATTGTTGTGAGCACCATAAAATATATCATTCACCTTCATTGTATTAAAGTGAAGGCAGAAAATGAACTTGCAGAAAAGTATCTGCGTGGCAAGATACCACCAAAATATATTCATATATTTTATAATGACCCACAGATGCATGCAGAGGGAAAGAGAAAGAGAGGGAAAGAGACGTTTCAGGACTAAACGTCTTAAAATGGAGGAGAGAAGAACAAAGCCGGTGTTGTCTTACTTATTAAACAAAATCAGGACTCCCTTATTTCCTACCACTGCCTTCCCTCCACCGCCCCCCACCCCCTCTTTCTCTCTCCTTGCTCTCTGACCCTTGGGGCCAATAGCTGTTCCATAATTAATTATTGATGTTCTGAAGCAGTTGGTGGACTAGCTGGATCGGGTTTCCAGGGGTGGAGGGGGGCCACTGGCCATCCCCATGGGTCAAGCAAAGAGACATCCCTCCCTGTGTCTGTGTGTGTTAGTGTGTGTATTAGTGTGCATGTCAGAGCCAGACTGACCCAGCAGTTACAGTCATATCTAGTCATCTTAGTGTCCAGCTAGCCGGCCGCTCGGCCCTCTGCTTTTACAACGCTCATTACGGGCTCTTAGGAGACAGAGCGTCAATGCAATTTCACAGACAGCAAATTTTTAAGTGCAAACTTATTGCACCCCACTCAAGAAAGAGACTGAATGTATGGTGACAGGCCCAGTAAAAATCCTGTTTTGTCACTGTTGGTTTTAAAGAAACATCAGAGAATAAGGGAGAGGCGTGGTGTCATTACTTGGTGAAAGAGGAACGGGAAAGGACATGCATCACTTCATAAGTAAAGTTAGCTGGTTGTAGAAATTCAGAGACTTTGTAAAAATGTATTGAATGTTTTGACCCTATCGCATAAAGTTTTTGAGGCTCCAATTATGCATTGTTGGATCATTTGCAGAAAAGCTCAGAAAGCATGAAAAAGAAGACAATGGTGACTCTCAGGGCAAACAAACGAAGCCATTCAGATCAAAAACTGCACTGAATTGAAAAACCTTAAGGGGCTGCATTGCTCGGATGGGTTGCTCCACTGAATAATAGATCTATGACTATACAGTTTATCAAATGACTCTCCAGAGAACTGATAATATCAGTTATCTCATGTTAATATCTGTAGGCAGATTTTTGTGGATTGAGAGGTTTATATCAGTGTTATATGTTCCATCTGTTGTGTATCACTGTGTACCTATTTTCTGAATGGCTCCATGAAAATAATAAAGAAATGACCTATTTCTTGCCAGCAATGGCAGAAAAGTCACAATAGAACCATGAGTCTCAAGCTATTTATTTACAATGGCTGACCTCACTGTAAGCTTCACTATCATTGATAAAATATCTCCAGCTAACTCAGTAATAACTGGCTTGTTAAAGAACAGGATGAATGAACTCTGATTTGTCTCTTGGTCCCTTTCGTTAATAACCACCCTGCTGATGATGTGCCTGCACCACATAAGCAGAAAAACAATCTTCTCTACACAGACAAGGAACAGAGTTGTCTGTGTCACGGTCTTTATTGACTGTGGAGAGAGTGGTGTTTTGCTGCGCTGAAGGCCGGTAGCCAGTGGCCTGTTAGCCAGAGCAGTGAAGCAGGGAGTCAGAACAAGAACAAAGGCTGCCTAGGTATTGATGTAGCCCGACCTCCCGGGGCCTTGGGCCAGGGGCCGGACAGGCTGATCTCCAGAGATAGATAAGGGGCTAACAATCTGATAGATCTGGAGAGCTGGCTGCACAGTGGACAGAGGATAGCTGTCTTGTCTGGGCAGTCCCCTCTGTTCACCTTTATCTCTTTCATTTGTATTTTTTAAAGATTCGTTTTGTTAGTCTTTTATTTTTCCCCTCTCTGCATTGACCTGCTGTATCTGCTGCCAGACATTTCACTTGCTAGGCTCCCCTCAACTGCTCCACCTGTCTCTCTTCTCACTTTCCTCTCTTCTCGCTTTCCCCTTTTGAGTAGTACTCTGGCAGATAGGTGCTGGCATACTGACAGACTGGGATAGCTTAGTCATTATATATCATTCAAGGCGTATTTGACTGACAGTTCCCTCATTCAGCCAGCGCTACACTTACCCCATCCTTTCTCTGCCTCTCTTTGATTACTGACCCAGTCATGGCGCCATGGTTTCTCTTTACCAAACGCCTGATGCTCCAAAGCCTTGACTCTGGCCCCTCTCTCAGAGCAATTAGATCTATTGACGAGGCAACTGTGGCTGGCCTGTCATGGGCCTCAAAGCCCCAAGAGAGCTGCTGAGCCAGCCAGTCAGTCAGTCTCCACAATTAGCACATTATATGACAGGTAGGGAGGGGAGGGCCGCGGCCAAAAAGCATGGCCTCTGTTGCTGCCATCATCAGCAGGCTCAAAGGAGCCAGCCAGAAAACCAGGTGGTAAATTATTTACCAGTTTGTTTGCTTCAGAGCAACTTTGCGGCAAGGGGAAGAGGTGTCAGGAAACGTACTGTGGACAGCCAGATAAATATCACCCAGACAAAAAAATTCCTAGGTGGAAAAAACTCACTCTAAATAAAAGTCTGAATGTAGCTAATGAGGGTGTGAAAACCTCACATTCATCAAAGTACAGACACTGTTATGATAGGGATTAGAGAAGTCATTCTGTTATTACTCAGTTCCAACACCTCTGGCCAAAAGAAAAAGAGCCCATTCACACACTTGCCTGATAGATAAATGGGCAGACAGGAATCCAGTGAAAACAGCTATGGATAGAGGATTCCCTAAACACTAAAAACTTGGCTTGACATGGCGCTTATTAAGCCAGATCGTACTACAGCATCTATTTGTGAGTATACTGTATAATGTGTGTCTCTTTCTTCCTTATCTCTCCGAGGCAGTCCTGCACATTGCCGTCCTCTGCAAGGCTGAGTGCTGCCAGTAGCTGCTACAGATGGACAGGTGGAGATAGTGACCATGAAGTGGCGCCACTGCTGCCTTTTATCATCCCGTCCTGGAGGCTCCGGTCTGGCCTGACCCCGGCCCTTCCTCTCCCCTTCCTATTCCTTTCCCTGCATACTGCATTTTTAATCAGCCTGGGTCATCCAATATAGAGCCACGAGACCAGAGACCATGGCCTGTCAATCAAGCACCGCCACCTCTTCTCCTTCCACCACCTTTCTAAAAAAATATAGTTTGTTAGACAATCAGCTGGATATTTAAATAGATTTCTTGCTCTCATTCATTGACTCTTTGCAGTACTTCTGTTTCTTATCTAACAGTAAAAACTTTCTCATTGTTTCCCCTCTTGCTAGTTGGTCTCTCTTGTGACGGTTACACGGGCAATGCAAATTAGACCTAGATAGCACAATTTGTTCTGCAAGTAAGAACAGTGTGTCTTTTCAGTTTTTGTCTGCAGCGGCAAAATCTTTATGCTCAGTAAGAGGCTGCTGGACAAGACGCATACGGCTGTGCTGTAATTCATCCTAAGGTCAAATTGACTCTTTCTCCTGGATCACTTCTCCGTTGCGTTGCCAAGCCCTGGAGTAAACGGCAGAGGAGAGGCCTGGCAAGGGGACGCATGCTGAGAAACAGGATGCTGAGAGTGTGTGCTCGGGTGCAAAGTGCAGAAATGGAAGGTGGCACTGCAAGAGCAACTCGGTGGGTGTTGGTAGTGTATAGGACGCTGACCCGGAGGGAAAATGGCAGGAGCACAAGGAGTGGGTAGAGGGCTTAACAATTATGTTTATAGCGTCATGACCTCACATCGGTTCACACTTGGTTGGTTTGGGGGATAAAGAGACACAGCGGTGTTTTCTGGCTATTGTTAATTGGATGTAAATGTTAATGCAATGATTCTCTCATTATGCAGCCAGTTCCACTGCCCATGTTGGCAGAGAGAATGGTGGAAAAAGCCGACGCCCGTGCCCGTCGCCCCAACGTGTCCTCATCGCTCTGACACTAGGAGAGACCATTAGCACTAATTTGAGAAAATATCCTACCAGTTAGACCTGGAGCACTGCAGAAGTCAATGGAGACGAGTAGAGAGATTAGGGTAAACACAGCTACCACTTGCCCTGGAGCAGCCGCAAAAGCTAATTACAGATTTTGTGTGTTTATAATTATGGAGTGAGCTGAAAACGCCGGCCTATTCCGGGGGGTGGATTGATTCCGTGTGTGGCCATCCGTGTGCACTCGCATTCGCTTTTGAGAATTGGCCTTTCAGAGGGCAACCTAAAGTGCTCACTGCTCTGTACTTGTTATTGAATTAGAGAGAGTTTAGGGTGTCAGCTAATTGGTCTCAGTTTGGCATCTTATAGCATTGTGCGAGCATGTCCTGAAGAAGGCATGCCGTGCAGCCGGCAAAGAATAGATTTAAGGTGCAGAGCTGAGCAGACTAGGATTACTTCTGACAGGGCTTGGAGGATAGGAAATAGAAGAAGTATCTTTCTCCGAAGTCTTCAAGAAAGGAAATGATGTTATGGCTGCTGACTGGATGGTCTCTTCTCAGCATGTGGCCCCAATAAGAGGATGAGGACTGGCTTTCAACACAGTCAACATGGAGAATCAGAAGGGATTAGGGGTCTTCCAGTTGAGTAATGATGCATATAGTACATAAAGAAAACATATATGGTTGTGTCAGCCAGCGCAGCAGCTGAAACGCACAGAAAGACCTGTCGTGAACGATGCGTCCATGTAATAAATATAGTACATGCTGTCCGTGAAATTCATCGACGCAATATAATTTGTACATTGAGATACTTTTCATGGGGGATTCTTCTCTGTCTACATTTTTATATTCTTTAGGATGTCCAGTAACCAACTAGAGACCAGTCCGGAGTCTACATTGCACCACCAGTTGGCATCAGCTCTCGCCCCACTGAGACCCGAGGATGAGAGTTCTGCTGATGGATGGATGGATTCTTCGAGATAATCTTAAAGCCACTGCATGTATAATTTTATTGTGAGCATAGTATCGTTCAAATCATCCAGATGGCTTAAGGCTGGCTTAGCTGTGTACACTGGTGTCTGCCACAATATATTATTCAATGTTATTAAGATAAGTTGAGTCAACGCATAGTGGCTTTAAATTTGAGTTAAAACCCTGAACCTTTTTTCCGTTTCTATCCTGACCATATTTCTGTCAAAAAAAGAAAAACAGGTGTCATACAGTGCCTCCTCAAAAAAACCCCATAATTGCTTGTGCAGTAGCACTATGATAATGTTTCCCTCTTTATCAGAAGCGCAGTGAGGTGACACCCGAAACACTTCACTTCTATTTGAGCTTCCAAGAGCCAATCTGCATTGATTTACATTTTCCCATTGACTGAATATCCATTAATGCTTTGTCGAAATGTTACTTTGCATTCTATTTGAACACCCTTGATACGCTTGTGTAAACCAGTGAACACAAAAAGGAAGATTTGTTTAGGACTTACCAGCCAGAAGGTACTGATAGTACTGCACCAGGTCTGAGGCCAACACCAAGGGGTGGTTAGAGTTGAAGGGTGGCTGCAGCTCATTCCACTGTGGAGTCCTGTTCCAAAAGACAAAACGACCATAAGACTGACTGCGTTAGAGGCACTTATTGGAGGATAAAGTGGTCAACACAGCATCACCTGGCAAGAGTCCAGCAGGCCCTTGGACAGGTGCTGAGTTCCAGAGGTGTGTCATCGCTAATCTTCTGAGCAGTGCTAATTGGACGAGGCTCCAGGACATGCTCCACCAAATTACCGTAGCAACTGATGATGTACAGCGATTCAACAACTGACTGCCTGGACTGATCTGTGTAGAGGGTGTGAAAGAAGGCAGTGATAAAACCACAGAATGATGTGCTACTTATAATAATTGGTAAAAGCCAAATGTATCTGTAAAGTTTTTTCATCCACTGGACATTTGTTTTTCATTTCTGGAGAGACATGTTTTGGACATTGCCAGGATGCTGACTCTAGAAAAATGCAAAAAGCACCTCTGTCCATGGTCTGACCTTTTTCTCTTTTCATGTTGGGGTTGGTGATGAACCAGGATCGAGACGAGGCAAAGATGGCAGCCACACAGAACTCTCCTCCACTGGACTTGCTTGGGGAGATCTGAGGTGGCGGCTTGGCTTTGCTTTAAAGGGGGAAATAAAGAGCACAACATTGAGATGAACAAGAAAATGCTCTGCAGTGTCTCAGGACTTGAAGATCTCTGCTTACGTACTGTAGCTAAATCAGCGTAGTGTAGAAGAAAACAGCTAAAATCATGCTTATGCCAATTTACTGGTTTGTCATTATTAATACCTCAAGACATTTCCCATAAAAACTGAGGAGCATATGAGCTGTTTTTTGCTGTAAAGCTTTCCTGCCAGTGACTGGTGGAAATGTGAACTACATGCAGTCTACTTATCAGTGGTGTCACTGGTATTAGTTAATATATTAATGCAACAACATACATTAAAGAAATTAAAATGAAATACTTAACATCTTTGAGATCAATATTTTATTTCGTGTTTTTTCTATGAAAAGTAACTAGAAACTGATTTAGAAGATGTGATTATTTTTAATAGTATAACACAGGAAACATGACATCTTTGATATATATGAAAAATACACAGGAACATCTATGCACAAACACAAACTGTATAAAAGTGCTTTGCATGCAAGAAGCTAAGCAAGGGGAAACTGAAATGCCTGCAAATAAAATGTCCACTGTGGTAGCAGAAAATGGGAACAATTATTTCACTGCAACAAATGCAACAAATCAAAAACAGACGTCTTACAAAATGTTCACCTGTCCGTTCTTCCCCTAAACACAGTTCAGCCACCATTCTAGCTTATCTTCCTGTCAGAAAATGGAGTTATGTATCAGACATCCATCCAGTTTCCAAGTAAAGGACGACATTTAAGTGTGCTCCAATCATAGGTTTACATTCAGATCAATAATAACACTGTGGCAAAAAATAGAACAGGTTTGCTTAAGGTGCAGCACGCTGCAACATCATCCAGAGATCTGCTGCATTAAGCAGCCAAATAAAGTATGTAGACCAGCTGTGTCCAGGTAGAATGTAACAATCTGCCAAACTGACATGTTCACACTGAGACAAAAGAGATACTGTAATCTAATGTGTGTGTGTGTGTGTGTGTGTGTGTGTGTGTGTGTGTGTGTGTGTGTGTGTGTGTGGAGTTGTACTGTACTCAAAAAAGTAAGCCCCGAGGTGGTTTCTCAGTGTTAAATGGCCACACTCGTCACAATGTTCACACATTTTTGTTCACTCATTTCAGTTTAGTTCATCAATATCATGTGAACACAACATCAGTGACACACCTGTTCCTACATATAGTTGGAACCAATAAACATTTCAAGATAATGTGATCTAAGGGATATCTAAAATAAAAACATCCAATATTTATCAGTTGTGCACCTCTCAAGAGCAACGTTCAAACTGCCTCTCCTGGCTGCCTCACACTGTATTGGCCACAGGAGAGAATTTATTGGGATTATTCAGCATGTCAGGACTGTTTGAGAGGAAACGGACACAGAGAGGGTTTTCAGCTGCAACAGGCCTCTCCATATGGTAATGATCAGAGAACAGTAGCAAGGTCTGGTATTATTGTCCGGTCTTATATCCAACCTGCACAGTAAAACGTGGTCACAGCAGATCAGGCGCGAGGGTGGCTAAGGGCTTGAAGTGTCACACACTCCCTGAGGGGTGCTTAACCTTGACCTTTGGAAACCACGCACACCAGCACACTCCTGTCTACATTTACTTGGTTAGGAAAAAAAGGACTAGGCTCAAAATGAGTAATAAATTGCAAACTTGCACTTTTACCATGGTCTGTGTAATTTTACTTATGCCCCTTTTCGACTAGTACCTCCTCAGATCACCTCGGCTCGGTTTGCACTCATTTCCATCACATGTTAGTACCTGGTATCAGGTACTTTTCTAGTACCTACTCGGCAGGGGTTCCTGAATCGAGCCGAAAACGTGATGTCGGCAGGCAGCAGGCGGCAGATTGGCCAGAGCGTGATGAGTCAGGAGCGTGACTCATTCATAAGAATCAGCCGCGGCATAATAACAACAATAACAACAACGAACACGATCAGGTCGCTGCACAGAAAACAAGCCTGCAGAGCAACAACGAGCTGCAGACGTTTCTTTGTGTTTGTGTGTTTGTTTCTCTCTGGTGGCCTCCGTAGTTGTTTCGTGTTTGTCTCACACAACAAAAGACGTCACTGGAGTTTTGGACCGCCTCGCTTTGAAGACCCCCCCACGCTGAGGTGGTACAGTGTTGTGATGGAACACGAGTCGAGGCGAGCCGAGTAGGTACTAGCAGGTACTAGTGGAAAAGGGGATTATTCTCAGCTCACGAAAGTCTTTCCGATGCAGAAGCTTCTCTGTGTTTTATACCTTTGGTTTATGTGGAACAAACATAAGCTGTAGTTAGCACAGCAAAATGTAAAAAACTTTACTGATAACAGGAAAACGCAGGACCAGGCCTAGCAAGAAATGTCAGACCAATCAGCACCATCTATACGAAAGAAGATGTTTGTACAGTTTTTGGCCACCTGGAGGCAATGACAGTTACTACTGCAGTTATTCATCTACAGCTGCTTTTTGTTTGTGGCATGTGAGGCTGAGCACTGGTCTCCACTTGTGCTAAACACCAGTAGCAGTTCACAGAATATATGAAGAAAAATATTCAGATTGGTCTGGTCTTGTCTCAGTCAATACAGTTAAACTAGAAAAGTGTGTGTTACTGAAATCATTGACATACTGTACGTGCTGCTTATGCACTGCACAGAGGCACCAATGTTAAGCTTGGTCCAACTTCATTTTTGAATCAGTGTGGACTAAATAGTCTCAACTCATGGCTGTTTTCAGAGAGGACAACACTTGAAAATAACAACACACCTCAAAAACACCTACATTTAAAAAAACTTCAATAGATAGAATTTGGTGATTTAAAGCCACAGGTCAAATTGTATTTGTATGAAAATGTTATGAGGATCTGTGAATGACTTTTTAAATATTTGATTAATTTACATATTTTAGGAGATTCAGACAAATACATGTGTTGAACCTGAAATCTCAAACAAAAAGAAAACGTCCATAAAAAAGAGCTTTAACATTTATTGCCTGCAGGTGGTGCAAGTGTGAAAATCGCAGCAACAACTGCTTTTATGTCTTCATCTACATCTGTGGATCTGAACTGCAACTCAGGCCTCACTGAGCATCGAGCAAATGAGTCGAAACCTACAATTCAACAACAACGCTCGTAGGAGCAGCCTGCACGTCCACAAACTTTCACAGTAAGAGGTGCTGAAAGAACTGTTGCTGGTAAAACTCTTTCTCTGTTGCCTCCTTTCAGACTGTCAGCACCTCATAAATTACTCCCAGGATGCAAGGAGATGTTGATGTCTTTGTTTAGCCAACACCGTGTGAAAGAGGGATCAGGAAAAAGGAAGTGGTGAAGGTAGTCATAAGAAAGGCTTTTATACAAGTTTCATAGCTTGAATTTATTAGTGCTAGGTCAAGGGGAGAGGGCTAAATAACCAAATATCCACAGTAAGCCCCGTCTGTGAAAGGAAGATGAAGAGGGAGATAAAGTCACACTCAGGATATTGCGTTGGCTAACTCCAGGGTGCCCTTGTTTTCTCCTCCAAGCTCTTCCTTGGGCCTATTTGTTTGTCAGTGCATACAGATGATAATGCATTCAACAAACAGGTCAATCAGCTATATGAGGGAATGTTTCCATTACTGAAAAAAAAACCTCTGAGCATATGTCCTTTCTTCTGCCTTTCAATCCCAACAAGCCTGAACCAGAGTAAGGTGAATTAAAAGGTAAATAAAATGTGAAAGAAATGGAAATACACATAAAACATGTACAGTATATACAGTCTTTAAACCTTCAGGAACCCTACTGTGACCCATTTAAGTGGAAATGCCTGTATACATATTAAATGGTAAGGGAACAGGGGAAACAAGAGGTCAGTTGATCACGAGACACCTTATAACTTCTATTCCTTGCTCAAGAAAAGGAACGGTATTCCTGACTTTGATTGTGTGGGAGTCCAAGTTCTTCTTTGGTGAGGTGTTTAATTGCCAAAAACTCTTGCTGGAAAATATGTTAAACCCTCAAAGGCCCTGTGGTTCGCTGGTTTCAATAACCCAGGAAACACAAATCCTATTTCAGAGCAAGCTGATGTTGGTTTTCAAGGGTGAGAGCTTGGGGCCGACAAATACACCACACAGCAACTTACAGTGTGTACCAGAAAATATTCTAACCTCCTCGTAGTTTTCAAGTTGACTTTGGACGCAAATGGAAGTCAAACAACAAATAAAGGAAAACCATTGTTTAAATCTGACAGGTTTTCTGAGGAGAGAATAACAAATCAGCGGGAAAGGACTTTTAAGAGGCACCGTAGAGATTATTATTTACCACTAGGTAAACAGGGCCGGACTGACCAAGTTGCAACCACACATACTTATCTATACACTTACATATCTCGACACTAAAACAAAGCACGTACATGTACATATATACAATCACACCCACCAATGCGTGGTCTGTGATGGATGGGAAAGCTATAATACGGGCTCTCCTGTGGTCTCATGGCTGATGAGCTGGGTTTGGGCCTCTTTGAAGAGGCCTCAGCTAGCTCCGGGCCTGCCAATAGGACCAGATCAGAGCTCGATTCTCCCCTCCGGGTACAGTGACCACTAAAGTTTATTCATCTGTGTTTTAAATCATCCTTTTCCTCTTGATCTCACAAAAGTGGCTTAAAAGTGTTGAGGTTTCTGCCCTTATGACAGAGAGGCACAGCTCCAGCAGAAAAGGGCCTAATTCTGCTCCCCATGTGGAGGATAGCAACCAGTTTTTGGAGTCAACCAGTTGTAGGAGAGTGGGAGTGGAATGGCACCAAGTTACAAAAAACGTAACCCAATATCAATAAATTATGAAACATAAATATACTAAAGGGGAATTGGGAGCGGGGGAGGGATGTCACTAAACAAATGGCAAATCTCTTTTTTTCTTCTCCCTCCACAAGATTTCCTTTTGTACGATTGCCCTTTAGCAGGGAGTGGAATCCATTTTCGTTGTAACTTTAATTCACTGAAGACTACTCACATGTCATTTCCACTTTTAATTTAACAAATGAGGACTCTTGACTGAGCTAATAGCTTTTCCTCAAGGGCATAATTCAATCTGCGACATCAACCATCAAAGTCTCTTCGCATTACTATGTCCGGGGCTAACGTGAGGCGCCTCCGAGGGGGGACAGAGGGGGGATAGAAGCGTCCATTTATTTTCAGGGTCCTTGCAGTAAACAAATACGATAGAGCTCACTTGAGCTGACAAACCAGTGACAAAGAGCTGTATGGCTGTCGCTGAACTGATTGTGGGCCATATGGTTCATTCAAATGAGAAAAGAAGCAGGTATCAAGACTGCAACCAAGAAGGGAAAGAGAGAGAGGGAGAAAGAGAAGGCAGTCATATGGAGGACACATCCTTCAACGTCACATTTATTATTTTACAACAGCCCTTGGAAAAGAGGCAGCCTCAGGGCTGTGTTGAACACACAGGACTGATGACAACCACTGGGGGAAACTCAGGGAGCACTGGAGAAT
>JBAJHX010000049.1:24808016-24833721 GCA_037176925.1 Amniataba percoides
GAGGCAGCCTCAGGGCTGTGTTGAACACACAGGACTGATGACAACCACTGGGGGAAACTCAGGGAGCACTGGAGAATGGGCATCAAATGTTCAAGGAGAAACTTTTTTTTTTTTCTCTTTTACCTGTTCCACTCCCTGTACTCTGCCCTGCATGCCATACATGGCATGTTGGTGAATCAAACAATCAGGAGTCAGATTGTGAAAGTAATATTACATATGATGGCATAAGCTCATGTAGTTGGTGTTTAAAATCCATGTTTCACTGATGAAATGGAAAATCAAGAGAAGTGCACAGTTCATGGTATCCTGGAAAAGAGAATAAAAAGTGGCTTTGTTTCTAAAATTTGTATTTGTAAGTTTTCAGAAGGCATGCTAAATGCTGAAGGAGAAATTGGAGAATGGACTGTCATAGCTCACATCTCAAGACGCACACTATTAGAGAAACAATATAGGCTTAACTAGCTCAAATTTGAGCGGAAGGCAGTTATTGTGAGGGTCAAGATTCCAATGCTAATGATGTGTAGCTTTGAAAAGTATACGGTCTGAAATCACTAAGGGCCTAGATTAAGCGGGAGGTGGATGAAGACAGAAAGAAAAAATCTTCAATTAAAAAGTATGAGTGACTGCCCACAACAAAAGACGAAACCCAAGACTTGGGGAAGGCACCACATGCTATTCATTTTCTAAAGTGAATGGAGTCAACAGGGAGGAGCTGGAGAGCAGGGAGCCGGGAAGGGAAAAGTTCACTTCACTGAGCCACTCAATCATCTCTCTATAAGTGACTCTGTCATAATGGGCCTTCTTTTAAAAGCTTGTAAGCATCTGATTTCACGAGACAGCGTTGACAAGAGACTTGGCTTCAGCCCTCTACGAGAAAATGTTCCTTGAATAGGAAGTTATTGCCTTTTTCTGTTTGGTAAGGCTTATGATTTTACCTCACTGAATCAGTAGCAGCTGACCTATCGGTTTATCCGACGTCACTTTAGTCAAAATGTTACCAAAAGCAGTCAGCAAGTTTTTGATGATCGAAGAAAAATGCAGATTGACGAGTTATTTCTGAAAATCAAGCTAAATCAATGAAACAATCGAGCCAAAACTTGTGGTCATTTTTGGATCCGCGTCATGGTTTCTATCTTTCTTTGGCAAAGACTTACCAGAACTTACTTCTACCACTGATTTACTCGCTTGGTTTGTGATGCAAACAGCTATCATTTAGCAAGACATCAGATTCGTTGGGAAAAAAAAAAGATATTAAGTGAGATTCAGGGGCTGGCGAAAGAATTCAAGTCCAATATCATCAACTGCTGAGAAAGATATCTTGCTCTTTAGCTGCTAAATTCAACGTTAATTCTGCTGACCAGCTAGTTTCTACCTTTGTCTGTCTGCTGTTTGATGCAGGCATGTAAGCTACGCTAAGTTGTAGGTTTAACATAAGGTGGAACAAAAAACACAAACACAGAAACATTGTGGCTTGTAAAACCAAAACAGTGAGCTGGAAGATGATCAATACACATTATTTCTTTTATATATTTTTAAGCATTGTTTGAGGAAGCCAAAGACTCATCACCATCGCTCCATGGAATTGTTTAGCACATGATAATAAAAGTCTTGAAACTTGAAAGAGGTCATTTTATCCATTGTTAATATAAAACTATCAATGAGTGCAGCTTTACATTAAATTATTTCATTGTTATCAGCCAAACAGGATATGTAAAATATTTACTTCACCTTGAGTTTTTTGCAAAACACATTTTGAAGAGAGGTTTAAATCACTCACATTTCTATACTCACGCCACACACTATCCACAATAATACCAGAATATGACAAGGGACAATTACTCCGTGCAAATACACAAAAAAAAGGAACCAAAGCGGACTAAAAGAAAATTTGAGCAACATGTGTCTTACACAAAGCATTATTGTTGGAAGAACATCATGAAGGGTCTAAACACAGAGAAAGAACAACACAAGAAGACAGAGATGTCATTTTCTAGTGGGTGGCTCAAAGAAACCACACGTCAACCAGACCAGAAAGCTCTCACATTGCCCCATAGTCCCAACTCTGGACCACCACCTTTGATTCAGACCTAGAGCATGCAATGTTCAATGTAGAAAAAGAAAAGCAAAACTTTATTAGAAATAGATCAGGGATTAATTACAATAACTGATCAACAAGATACTGTATGTGCATATTTTAAAAAAATATAATTAAATATAACTAAATTCCCCTGTAGCACTGTTGTGGCTTTAACACGACACATTCATCCTGCTAGGAAAACTCAACATACACAGAAAAATTGAAGGGTTTTCAAAAAAAAAAAAAAAATGCACAACCAAAAAAAGGCACAAAAAAGATGAGGAAAATAAGAAACACTCTTTGGGATTACCCCCCCCTGAGGAATGACAGCACAGGCTCTACAGAATGTGTTGAAAATATACCAGGAGACAAATGAGAGGTAAAGGAGGCGGTGTGCTGTGGTGGAGTATACAGTTGCATGCTACAGAGGGAGCCAAGGAGGGGAGAAGCAAAACTCACCATGGAGTTTTAATGGCAAAACATCCCGCCCCAAAGAGGTAGGGTCTTCATGAGAGGGGGGTGGGGGAGGGGTGGAGGGGTACAGAGATAGACGGAAAAACCATTATTAAACTAGCACACTTGAGCAAACACACTTTTCACATTACATATTTTTTGACGTGTCTGTTTAAGTGCACAACACATATGAGGCAGGAAACAGAATGTCTGTACGCTAAGATGGATTTGAAAACCTGCGGGATGGCTTGATGATTCATCTGCTCAAGCTGCTCTGTAAAGTGTGATACCATATATTTGGCAGATGCAGCATGTCCACAGACTTTGATTTTTTCTTCAGACATCTGTCATGTTTTTTTGTGCTTTTTTTCTCTCCTTAACTTTAAAGGGATCGGCTCCATGTGCAGAAACATGTAGGTCTGAATCCAACCGTGTAAATATGACACAGAAAAACGGTGGGAAACAGTTCTGATTGTTGAGATTGAGAAAGAGAATGAATAGTTTATCTAATTTGTATAACAACTGGGGACACCAATAAAACTAACAGCACTCAGGCACTGTAGAGTCCGGGAGTTGTGTGTTTGCATGCAACTTCTTTTTTTAGTGCGAGTGTGTATTTATGGTCGTGCTTCTTGTGAATGTGCGTGCCTGTTTGGAAGCGAGGGTGTGGGCAAAAGTGTACTCACTGTGATTATGTTAACAAGTACACAATGTGTGTGTGTGCAGGAGTCATCCAGAGTGTAGTATCTTTTCTAGGGTGTATGTCTGTCTGTCAGTTTGTGCGTGTTTCTAATGTTTACAAGACATTAGGAGTGGGAGTGTGTTCCTGTGTTTATTCTGCATGTCCAGAGATAGTGACAGAGCTCCATAAACAGTTTACAGTAAATAAGCCTTTTCCCTATAGCAATAAAGGTCCGATGAGACTGAACTCTGTCCCCGCCAGCCAACCTCCCCCAGTCATAAAAAAACAGAATCCCCGGCCAACCAAAGCACTCTGCAGCACTTCTCTTATTTTATCGCTTTCGCCGCTTCCGCCTGGGCCCTCCTGATGATAGCAGACAGTCTTCAATTAGTCTTGGTACATGAATGTGTAGGAAAATGTTACTCCAGGAGACAGGGAGCAACAATTTGTCCTGGAATGTCTTACTCCTGGAGTGCAAGTTGACAAATGAACATGCTGGTTGGTGTAATGGTAAACTGCCACTTATCAAAGAGTTGCAGAGGGGGGTGGACGGTCTCTACTGTCTACCCTCCGCTGAGCCTATTGAACCTGCTGAGCCCCCACTCTGGGCCTCCAGCCGGGTAAATGGTAGACGTCGGTAGGAGAGTGATGGAGGAATGGGGTGAGATCTCCATGGGGGTAGCAAAGGCCACGTTGGCTTTGGGGTTTACAAGATGCTACTTAGACTTTCTCCTTCCTACTTTCTCGGAACATATTGTTGGTGGAGTTTATTGTTAATGGCATGCGAACTGTTACGAAGAAAGTTGAAGTAAAACTAAATATCCAATCAAGAACTATGCTGGAGCATCCCGGTTAAAACGTCTCCAGTGCTACTTATATTCATCTTTTTACAGGTACACTGTGACCACACAGTAAAAAGTACAAAAAAGCCATTAAAAACAGCCTAATAGTAAAAGATACACAATAGAAATTGGAAAGCATGTTAGTAATTCCGTTTTACAAAAGAAACACTTTACTGCAGACATCAGACACAATATGAGCAAGATGTTAAAAGGCAGTCAGTATTACTTTCTACCAAAATAAAAATACATACATTGCTCCAAAATACTAGCAATCAATTGCAAAATTCAGCTTTCTAAAGACAAATACTTTCCCATAGGAAAAAAATAGGTCTTGCTTGTTTTGTTTTGTTTGTTTTATAGATTTAACAGCAAGTATGCGTTTTACACAAGGCTGGCGAATGTCAGCTGGAAATTGCTGTCTCACGTCAAACAGCTTACGCAGACAGCCCAACTCAGGGTCAGGTTTGGACCCATGCTACTGTTGCTTGGTGAAAGTAGGTCAAGGTGGGCTAGACGATGGACTGCCATGTGTCGAGCATGTGGTTCTCTTTATAGATCACTGTCAAAAGCTCCGACTGCTGAACAGAGCCTGACCTCTCTTTACCTTCATTAAACCCCACCTAAGGGCTGCTCAGCACAATATGCTACATACCTTTCTCCCCCAATATTTCCTATATGTCACTACTGTCCACTGCCAAATAAAGGCAAAGATGTAGAAAAATCATTTTAAAAGAAGAGCAAAATATTCTCATGTTTGGTCTCAATCTAGAGTACAGGCTATGTATAATCATTGCCAACTAAATCAAAAATATTTTACAGTTGTGATGTTGATTTCAAATAGATAACAATTAAAAAGGCTGCTGCAGTCTACACCATCTGAGTTGCATGATCCAATCAGAAATGTTTCCAACAGAAACATTCTAAATCTTGATTATGTCTGGGTGTGATTTAATATCATAAACTGGAAACAGAGCTCACTTTTTTCAGTGACTGACTATTTGAGCATTTTTTGTGTGTTTTTTTAAAATCAGTTTATAGCAGCAACTGCTGCAAACGACACAATGTTTCAGTCGTGCAAATCAAAATGTCAACTGGCTCGCTGCTTAGGATAAAACAAAAGAATGGGGTCATGTTGGGAAACTGTCCACCATGGTGAGTTGGCAGTAAACAGTTCTGACCACAGTGTAGACAAAGACCGCCCAGTTATGTGACGCAGTGCCTGAACCAGCAGGTTTGGTGGAGGAGAGACCCACACAGGTCAAAGGCATGTTGGGAAACATCGGTTAAACATGGGTCAGTGGAGTAAAAGGGGTACAAGACTGCGAGTGGGTGTATAACTAAGAGGAGGCAGAGAAAGAGGAACAGAGGCCGGAGAGAGAGAGAGAGAGAAAGAGAGAGAGAGAGAGTGAGAAAAGAGCCGGCGTAATCGACCTGTGAGGGTGACGACCCCACTCCCGCGGAATAATCGTTGACACATTCATCTCTTAACCCGTTGGCCCTAATAGCGGCTCTGTCGAGGCCATTAAAAAGGGAGGTGATTTGTGCAAATGGTTTAGTCTTGCTGCCATGTGATGCTGGGCATTGCATTCTTAAAGCCCCTTTTCTCGCTCTCCTCTCAGTGAGGCTCTGTAAGACAATGGCTCTAGCACTGGACAGGCTCTTATATATGTATTACAGTAATCTAGGCACATCTGCAGCAGGTCACGGGTCTCAATCGTTCTATGAATGTAGTCTTTCTCGTTACCTCGCATGCACTCCATCTGCATTTGCTTGAAAATGTCATCAGCAGGATTTGGTCAAGAGTGGTGTTTTGTTTGGTGTATGACAATCTTTCCATTTGGATTTTCATATGTCTCTGTTAAAGTCAGGCAGTGTGTAGATGGGATAAGTGTGCAAAGGCTTGTCTGCTTGTAAATCCTAAATTTATCACTGACAGGCTTTTTGACAAGTTAAATCTATCCCCATACAACTGTGCTGATTGTAGGGACACGTAGACTGCAGACATAGACTGGATGTTTCTCTCTTAATCTGTTTCACAGATTACATTTCCACTGTCACATCTTACTGAGAGAGAACTTTTTGATTTTGTGATTGTGATTTTTTCGTCTTGGGATTTTAGTCATCTGGGGCCAGCCATCCTGCCAAATTTGGCCAACAGGAAACAAGAGGTCGGGTCAGAGCCGGAGCCGACGCCGACCCCCCCCTGTTCGGAAGTGCTGGGACACTTTGAGGACTAACAGACGTTTGGCTGAGCTCCTCCACTCCCTGACCTGGCCTTGTCTGGAGGGGGTTATCAGACAATGCTGAGCCACATCCGACTCTACATCGGCAGGGGGAAAACACCCCAGTCTAAATTAAAGAGGGGTGGGGGGTACTGCATGAACTTCTTCAGGTTTTTTGATGTGGAAAAATCAGAGGCAATTGAAGACAAACAGCAGCATTTTAGACACTGATGGTCTGTGGGCGTGCTGGCGTCGGCCAAAGGTATCCCTGCAGTTGGCCCGGTCACACAAAGGGGCTAAAAGCTTCATCAGTGTGTCTATCTGCGTGTGTTGATATGTGTGTGTGTCACGGCACAGTGCACACAAAGACAGCCTGGTAGGGAATGTAGGTTAAGCAGCTGGTGTGTTCCTCTGCCGCCCTGCCAACAGGGATCTGCTCATACAGGTGTAAATACAGCTGCCGGACGCTCCTCACTCTCTCTATCACACACACTCACACACTCACACACTCACACGCACACACGCACACACGCACACACACACATAAAACAGAGAGAGGCCTGGCTGCACAGACAGACAGATGGTGCCTGGGCACTCCTGTGCAAGTATAGCGTGAAAGCATATGATATCACCCCCCACTCTAGGGGCCAAACCTGCTGCTTCATTCAGTGTGTGTGTGTGTGTGTGTGTGTTTTAGGTGAATTGGTGCAGCCGTGTGCATGCAGGAGCAGGCCGCACAGCTGCATGTCCTGATGCATTAATGCTGACGCCTCCTGTGGACTGGATGGATGGAGTAGCACTGAGGTGGTGAGCCTATCAGGTCTGATAATGTCCTAAAGAGACAATATAACCGTTTGAGTTATGTGTAAAATATGGAAATGTTATGCAGGCGGTTTAATGGTGAAGGATAAAGCTGACTATATCTTTTATTCTTCATATTGTCAACAAAGACCAAACAAACAATGACTGTATCCTACTAACAAGTACTGTGAAGGACATACTGTCATTACTCGTACCTGTTTCATACATCTTGAATTGGGACCTGTGAGTTTGGATCAGTGTCACAGATGAGGATTTAGCTGACAGCTCTGGTGGCACGTAATTGCCAAACAGCTTCCTAAGATGCTTTATGTTGTTTTTCCTGTAATTTGGCACATGTCTTTATATCACTTACTCACATAAACTTAGTGAATCCTATGTAACTTTATAACAAGGGCTATCTAACCTTTTAGTATTAACTAAAATAATAATACTATAAAAGAACATTGAAAACTTTCAGTGTATTAAAGTTGACCCTGAATGTTTGGCTGGACAGTGGAATGAAAATTCTGCTCATTTCAGAACAAATTTTATGAAGCCATAGTTTGTTAATACCCAGGCTCATACGTTTCAGCAACGCTAAACTGAAAGACAGACAAGGAACATTTTGGAAATGCAACACCACAGAAATGAGCACTTAGCAGCAGAAAAAAATCAAAGTACCCATTATTGCTTTCAACCAAACATGGAGGAAAAATAATAAAACTACACAGCAGTGACAGCTTGGTGTCAGGCTCAAAGGAAATGCGTCAGCAATGGTAAGTGATAAGCATGGAAAAGTATAGATGAATGAACAAAAATAAAAAGAATCAGAGTCTACTATAGGATGAAGAACATGAAAAAAACATAATAGCAAAAAATGAAAATAAAAAAGACATAAAACCAAAAATAAACATATCCCAATTTGAAAAGAAAAATAAATACAGTCCCTTTTTACGAAGCATAGCACCTTGGATAATTATAACACACAACGATAATACTAATAATAACACGTGCAAACCACCAGTACCAAGACATCAAAAAGAAATCCACTAAAGCACCTCACCACAGCCGCCTATAAGCAATGGCACGTTTTACAAAGCAAATGAACTTTGCAGGTCATCTTAATGATTTGGAAAATGGCCTGATGTTGTTTACGTTGACGACAGGATCAGGTCTTTATTTTCATCCTCACAGCTCACTTATCAAATATCATGGGGGAAATAAATCCCTTGCCGTCTGTTTGAATCATTATAGCATTTCCCATTCAAACAGGGCATGAAAATTACATTTAAATGAAAATATTAAAATCTACCCATATTTGTGGAGCCACCTGTACTGTATGTAAATGTACTTAGCAAAGGCCTGTATTTGCTGATGGTCTTAAAACTACATGATTTCAATGCATGGCAAAGATCCAAGTGAAAAAAAAAGACCAGACAGAGTTGCATGACAGCAGAGCTGCCCTATTTTTTAAACTGAACTTGTTTTCATACTCAAAGAATAACAGGCTCACACTGCATTTATATAACTAATATGACTTGAATATGACTTCTAAATTATTACAAGCCTATTATTTCTATTCTTGTTATGCATGATATGTTTTTTCCACTTTGCAAACAGCCCACAGAACAAGTTCATGTGTGTGTTGTGCTTGATTACCCTATGCAAAAAAGTGGTGGCCTGAGACAAAAGGAGACCATGGGCAACAGCTGGATGTGAGAGGAAACGCACTGGCCTACACAAGGCCACTGTTGACACAATACAGTGTTTTTACAATGTGATTAATGTGAAA
The DNA here is from genome assembly GCA_037176925.1 of Amniataba percoides. NCBI lineage: Eukaryota > Metazoa > Chordata > Actinopteri > Centrarchiformes > Terapontidae > Amniataba > Amniataba percoides. The sequence continues at coordinate 24,816,886 of JBAJHX010000049.1, forward strand.
AAGCAGCAAATCACAGGCCGAAGTTATATATGCAGCACAGTGTGATTTAAATTTGATCAACAACGGCCAAACAGTAAATTTATTAGAGTTTGTGACGTTGATGCCAGCCCGTTACACCCCCCCCTGTGAAGACATTATTTTACATTAGAAATTGGCAGGAGTATTCTCTGTGGTACATTGTACCTGGATTCATTTTATTAATGGTAGCTCTTCTTTAAAATGCCTACAATATCTCATTTATCAATACTTCTTGTGATTTATTGCACTTGTATATTTTATTGAGTCTCTTTATTCTGCTGTAGTTTATACACCATCAATAAAATACTTACATCCTATTTGGCATTACTATGAAGTTCATTTAGAATTATTAAATGTTTTGTTATGTTCAGTAAGACACAATATGTTGTTTCAGGCAAATATAAAAATTAAGAATTATTAATAACATACACATAACACATTTCTGTTAAATGTCTTATGGATATGTATATATATATAATATTCTACAATAAAAAAAAAACATAAATCATGAGTAATTTCAGGAATAATACAAAGAAAACCATCGCAGTCATACATTGTAGATTACACATTCTGTGATGGGATTATTTTATTCTATAGCTGTGTGACACATGGGCTTCATAAAGTGCAGCTCCTGTGGAGAACAAAGACTGAGGTGTGTATGCGTGTGTGTGCTACCTACCCAGTGCGTTTGGTGATGGTGCCCAGGGTCATGGGCTGTTTGATCTGAGCCAGCGGCAGCACCACTGTGAGGCTGGGCAGCGGGGACAGCCGAGGGTTCCCCATGTTGTTATTGGTGAAGTTGTTGTATGAATCCTGGCTGCTCAGTTTGGCTGGAGACACACATAAATACAGGATTATTAAAAGTCTTTTCACTGAGTAGCACTGGATGTTCCCTGGACAGCAAGGTCAGAGAAATCTCCTTTTCACAGATTTAGATCAGAACATAACAGACACATATGTCAGTCAAGGGGCTTCCTGGGTAATGGTTTCACTATAGTCACATTGTGAAGGCTTGTTCAACCTTTTATACAGAATTCATTTTTCAGTGCTCAGTGGTTCCTTCTTCAGCTCAGCAGTCATTCAAGTTGCCGAAATCAAAAATTCACTCTTTTACTTTATCATTCGATTGCAAACCACCACTGCAACACCTTTTACTCCAAGAAAAAAAACCTTGTTTGAAAACTGTTTTTTTTGTTCTACAAATCATGCACGCGCACACACACACACACACACACACACAACCCCAGGTTCAAGGCCTCCTGTTGAATGATTGGAAATAACCAGCTCAAGATGCTACATTACAAAGGCTCTAGCTCTGCCTCTAGTGCCTGGCCTGTTAATCAAGGCCAATCAACAGGCCCTACACACTGGCGCAACACACACACGCAGATGATCCAAAGAAACACAGCTCATCTCACATATCCGATGCAGCTCCAGCCAAACATAATCAGGCCATGTCAAAGGGCTTCTTAAAAGGCCTAATGACCCTAACCAGCTACATCAGGAGAGAGCCTGCAAGTTCACTTACTGTTTAACTTAACACTCACAGTTAGCCTCTGTCTTACTGGATAATACTTCTCAACTTTTTCATTTTCCTTTTTCTGCAAGGCTGATAATATTGACTTTTTTCCCCTTTTTTAAACAATAAAGTCAAATTGAGTTTTCTAATGATCAGTAACAAATAGCACAACATCTTTGACAAGCTGGACAACCACTGATTTAATTTTTTTTTTTTTTTTTCTTTTTCTGAGGCTCTTAAATCAGGACAAAGATTACTGTGGAGCTTCTTGGTAGACCGGAAGCTACATTTTGACTAAATTACTAAATTAACTAAATTACCCAAGAATTGGGCCTGAAATGATCAAGAATTGATTATATTTTACTGGAACCACTTTCTATGAGAGCAGCATCCCTATAAAACTGGTCACAGGCTCTTTTTGTGGACACGCTGCTGCTGAATTGTTTTCAGCACAGTTTTTCCTCTGCTCCATTTACAACCTTTGTATTGGGGTGTATGTACAAATCTCAGACTTATTTCTAAACTTGGACAAATGAACAAAACTACAGATGGGAGTTAGAACACAACTTTCTTCTGTAAATTTAGTAAGGAGATGCTTCAATACAATAAGAAAAGCAACAGTCACATGTTACACAACAAACAGTTACATAGAAACATTTGACTATAGAGGATAAAAAATGTGAATTATTAAACAAATATGTTTGTAATCCCATGACAATGGCTACAACAAATGATTCAATGGGCAGCCCAAGGAAAATTCCAAGTTCAAGTGCTTTCAAAAGAAATAAAGAGCAAACCTGTGGGTGCACCACAATACACTCTCTGAATGTTTTCCTTGTTCCATTTGTTGCCTTAATAGATGAGTGACAGCCGCGTAACATAAAGGAATGAAAAGGAGGGAGGGGGGACGTGGAGACAAAGAAAACAAGGCGGACATCAAAGGTTACAATAAAGGTAGAGGAGGAGAGTGCCTTGTCATTATTTGGAAGGAGCGATCAAGAGGAGCCTGAATGCGAGCGGAAAGGGACTGCTGAGTGTTTTGGTCCAGTCTTTTAGATCATTAACGTGTAGCTCTGAGTTTCATTAGTCCTGCCAAACCTCTGCTTTGTGGTCCTCCAAAGGCCTGTCTTTTAGACCTCCGCTGGCCAACAATGCTGCGTGACCTTCAGAGGGGGAGAGGAGACCATTACACAAACCTGTCCTTCATTTCCCTCTGCTCCTCTTGGTCAGACTAACAGAGGCAGCTCCTGGAAGCCCTTCACATTTCAAAAGTGCTACACCCCCAGAGCCTGGGCAGCCACCTTTTGTGTTGAGGGGAGGGGGCAGAGAGGAAAAAATGTACAGGAAGCAGCCTGAAAAGCCTTAATGGTGCTTCAGCTAAGAGGGGAGCGGTGGGTGAGGATTCAAGGTGGGGGTGTTGATGAATTTAGCATCCACATCCAAAACGGTCATTTCACTTTTTCTCTGTGGCGTTATTGGCTGTCATCCACTCCCCCCTTAAAAATATGCCTCACTCTGGATTGTAGAACAGGTGTGGCTGAACTGAGACGGGGGGTGACGATCGCTGTTGACCAAACCGTCATACCGCGCTGTCGTTCAAGGCCAAGGGGTCCTAAACTGTCACAGCCCCCCGTGAAGACAGTGAAGACAAGTTGGTGTGGAACGTGTTAGAGATCACGCACCGGCAGAAGAGGATACATGAAAAGACAGCTTGGCTGGCTGAGAGACAGCAGGGGTGTGCAGGAGTGTGTGTTTGTGCAAGAGCGTACTGCAGGTTGTGTGATTCAGTCAAACAAATCTTAAATAAATTTAAGCACATTTATAAATGTATAAATCAGAAATACAAATCCACCCTGAAATGTTGTATCGTGATAATTAAGTCGTAATGACTAAAAAGAACAGTTTACAGGGCACAGACACCCTTTTGAACAAAGTTTAAAATGTGACTTTCAACTAGACGAAAAACAAATGAAAAGAATTGTTATTGAAAGTGTAGATTATTTATCCTGAAACAAAGGATCAAACTATTTCCTGCACATCAACTCTGATCCAGTAAAATGTGCATGCCTCACAAATACATGAATACTATCAGTGAAATACATTTTTCTAAAGACTTCAATGTCAGATGGTGAAGTGGAAATGGAAAAATAACATGAAAAAGACTAGATACATAATTGTTCTTCAAGGTTATTCAAGTTAGTATTTAAATGTGATATAATTGAAACAGTACATTGCATTGCTTTGACTGTTATGTGCTTTAAGCTTATCAATCATTTAGTTTTTCCATGTTTCATTTAAAGTCCTTTTCATTTTATACTTTATTGTAGACAAACAGATGTGAGTGCTGTAATTTAACTCATTATTGCTTACATTTCTGACAAATGATGGCCAGTGGTTGAGATCCTGCTGCGGGCGACGGTACACAGATACAATTATTGTCACTTCCTGTACTATGATTAGTGCGGCCGTTCAAATAATGGCAGCGGGTGAGGATGGCTGCTTTGGTTTTGTTAAAAGGCTTTGTCAAAGCAATTCAGCGCAATTGCACTACATTGTTATTTTCATAGGGCGAGTGGCGGAGCACACATATGCAAAGAACCTATTGAGGGCGTGTCTAAATCAACCTATGGCTAACAGTGTGAGTGGAAGTCAGGCCTGTGCATGTGTCCACAACTTCACAAAGACAGAAATTTAAAAACAATAGAAAAAGAAGTTTTATACATTTTTAATATATCTTTTTAGAGTGCATGCATATTTTTTGCATTTGTTTACAGACTACACAGTCCATCAGAACTGATTTAGCTATTAAAGACTGGTGTTTCTCATGTTCACTATGCCTCATGGACCTAAAGAGATACGAAAAACTTCAGGGCACTAAATCAGATCTGAATACTAAAGCTCTTTTGCAATAAATATCATGTAATAATTATGCAATAAATATTAATAATATATTTCTAAAGTACCATCATTGCCACCTAAACTATGACTGCTATTACAGTGCTGCGTGCAACAATTCTTATTACTGCTACTAATGTTGAAGCTTAGGTTTCTTTTGAATTTCATGTTGAAATGTAACTCATTGACTTATTGTATCGAAATCTTGGTCTCAACTATTATTCTTTGATAATAAAAGACTAAGTTGTTTCCAAAAAAAAAGGTGAAGAGGAATCCAGAGAGAAAAACACTGACCAAGGCGACTGCAGAGAGAAAGAGAGAGGGAGTGAGAGTGCGAGGTAGACAGATGAGAAGCGTCTGGCAGACAGATAGCTCTAGAAGGAGGCCATGATTTGATTAATGACCAGGGCGTGATGTGCCCAAGCACTGATACATGACATCCCCATGGAAAGAAGATCCATCAATGCAAATCCAGCTCCGTCGCCGTCATCCAGAGAAAAACTCTGACCCTGCCAAAAAGTCACACCGTCACCTGACCCCCGTCTCTCTTTCTCTCTTAATCCAACCATCCATCTGTCCATCCATCCCTTCCTGTCTCAACAGCATTTGCATTCTTTTCTCGCATTAAGCCTCTCGCTCTATCCTTCGCACTCTTTCTCTCTCCTCAGCCGCCCCGTGTCACGCTATCTCATGTTCCTCTCCCCTCTCTTAATACCCAATTTGCATCCAATACAGGCAGGAGGCTTCAAATGAGGAGCCAATGTGCAAAAGAACAAGCCTGAAGACTGTGTACGTCCACACAAATACTGTGTCTTATTTGAATTGTTCTGCCAGAGGACATCTCAGTCAAAGGTAAAAGGAAAACAAACAACAACAACAAAAAAAACTTAGCAGGACTGGAGAGCAGGGTTGGGGAGTGTTAAGAGGCAGCAGGTTAGGCAGGTGACATACTGAATGATGCTCTGGGAATTAGGAGTCCTTGGATGTAAGAATGAGACTGCAGCAGTGAGAGAGAGGGCCAGACAACCAGTACCGAGCATGGAAGAAAAGAAAAAAGCTTCCAGTGTTCCTAGCAGGGGAATACTTCATGGTTTTGTGTAGGCTTGTGAAAATATCTTTCTGACTGAAGCAGATATTTTTTCTGACTTCCTATTTTCATGGTCAAAAAGATAAAACCTGTCTCTGAATGTCACTGCCAATAGTACGTTGTAGAGTGTAATAAAAACTGCGTACCTGCTCATCTGTCTGTTTGACAGAACTGAACTCTACTCAGAGTGCAGATTCTCTTATTAGGGTTTGATACGCAAACAGCAGAACATGCTCAAAAATGAATAAACTGCCACCTCTGAGGGCGGGATGATTTTTCTGCTCAAATGTCTGTAAACAGAAAGAGCACCATACTTATTATTGGTAAGATGAAAACCTAGGTGATGCTCTCCGCTTTCCTCTCCAGAAGACAAACCCACACACACGCTTTACACACATCTGAACAAAAAGAAAGTATATGAGAGTCTAAATGAAACGTCTTGTGATTTTTACATTTTCAATAATACATAGGTGCTTTCTGAAATCATAAATAGAGAAGAAGAATTATATATGCATCTAATAGATCATGATAGTGATGGGAAATGTATTGGGATCTACAGGATTGATTTAACTAACGGGAAATGAGAATAAGCATCCTATTATTTCACTAAACCCAGCATTCAACATTCGAATGCAAAGTCTTTTTTAAAATCTATTACTGAAACATTGTGTGGAAGATCTCAGAACATATTCTTTTCTTTGAAATCCTCTTTAATATCATTACATCCCCTCACCATTTTCAAGCATGACTACCACTGCAAGAACTGCAGCTCTATAAGCTGTTTCTTACTGTACTAATTATGCAATAGACACTTAAAAAGTTAGAAGAGAATTCTTTTTTTTTTTTTACTAGAAATCTGATCCAGTTTCACCTAATTTTAATTTTAAACCATATAGTTTCTGGATTAATCTATTACGAAGCCTAATAATTAACTATAAAGAGAGGTTATACATACTCAAATTTCCCAAGGTAAGGTATTGAGAAATAAAGTAAAAGTACTGTTTTTCCACAATTAAAAAAAGTATACATTTAATAATTTCTGCACCCCCTCTTAAAATTTGATGACTGACTAGTTCCAGAAAACCTGTATCAGTCCAACCCCTTTCTACCATTTCTTCCTACAGTCCAAGTTTCCCAGACATGTTTAAGGAGGGAGGGATTAAAGCAGCGGAGAGGAAGAAGAATCAAGAGCAGAGCGGCGAGCTTTCTGTGCAGTAGAGGAAAGCTGTTCTGCCATCCCAGTTCCCCAAAGTATCATTATTAAAACACTCACTTCCACTGGGGGAGGAAAGAGAGGGAGAGAGAGAAAAAAAGGGAGGAGAAGAAAGAGAGATGGACGGCGGGCAGGGCTAAAAAAGGGCTGAACACAAAGGGGGAAGGAAAAAAAAAAGAAGGAGTGGGGATCCCCCACTGGACAGAGTAAAAACAAATTAAAAGAGCCCTTATAAAACACAGATGCTGCAAAGAAAATAAACTTCACAAGATTTACTGTTTTGCAAAGGAATCAGAGGACTGGTGGAAAAGCCATCAGGTCTTTTTTTTTCTCGTCCTCCTTCCTTTTTTCTTTCTCTCTCAGGTAACGCTGCAGCGGAGGGATCCATCTCCTCAGTTTTCCCTTTCCCCCTCTCTTTTCTCTTTCTACATCGATCTTGCTCGTCTGCTATTTTCAGTCGGAGTTAAGAGTCAGGGTCAGGCCGGCCTGTGTGAAAATGGCTTCCTGCCCGGTCCCCTGCTCCCAAACCGCAAGCTAACTGGGAGGTTTTATTAACAGCCCTATTTGGGAACATTTTTTGAAAGTTTTGTATTTTTATTGACGTTTCTCATGTCAAGCAGCTAAAACAACAGACACTCCACAACAGTGAAAAAAAAATCCCAGGACATGATTTTCCTAATTTTGTCATAAAAAAAGAGAAAGAAACTAAGATATCAAGTGTGTGACAAGCTGTGTGTGGCAAATGTAAAGCATTCAGAGCTCCGAGCAGTTGGTGTTCAAACCAAGATGAAAAAGCAGCAGCTGAGGGGAAAAAACCAAACAGTAAAACAGAAGCATAAAATGTCTACAAGCAAAAACACACGTGCGCATTCCCGACAAACGTGATCACACGAAAACAATCAGGTGAGAGGAACGCACGCAAACACGAAAACACACACACACGCGCAAACAGCACCCTGAAATCAGATCTACAAGTTTACAGCATGTCAGTATTTACAAGGCTTCATCAGACAGCACTGAGTCATCAGCAAGAAGAGCTGGGAGGGGGTCAGACAGCTCCACTGGATCAGATGACACCCACACGCCAACATATGTGTGTGTACAAGAGTGCGTGTGTGAATGTGTGTGTGTTTGTAGACATCATCTGATTTGGGTCAAGGAGCTAGTACCTCACAGTAAAGAGGGACTGGTTAAGGCCAGTGACTGGACGTTTGAGAAAGCAGGAGGGTGGGAGGTGGTGTGAGGAGGCGAAAAAGCAGAGGAAACACACAGATGAACATGAACAGCATACACACACAGCGACTTAGCGAGCAGGAGGGGGAGATTATGAGCGATGCATCAGTTGGGTGCTGTGCTGCTCTCGATATGTCTAAAGATGACTAAGTGAGTTTTAAACCCTGCAAATCAGATGATGACACTAAAATGTGTGAGAGAGCAAGTAATTGGCAAATTTGAATTTTCCAAAATAATTTACCTTCAGATTAATTAGAAAACTGATCAGCTAATGTAGATGATGAAAGAAGACATATGCCAAACTGAAGCAAGGCGTTTTCTTTTTGTTTGTTTTTTTTCAGAACTGATATTGGGTTAAATTATTTTAAATACACACTCACACACAAAAGCTTTTTATCTCCCACATTTTATCTGTGTGGCCAAAAAAAGCAATAAACAATTGTAAGGATAAAACAATGTTTAAGGGAGGTTTATTCATTTTGTTTGAATGATTTAAGAGATGAAAAATGTTTGAACATTAAATGTGAGCTATATATGATAGGTCTGACAAATACTGCATTTAAGGTGATCATTGGTAAAAAAAAAAAAATGAAAAGAAAACAGAAAAAAGAAAATATTTGATTTTCAGTTGATGAAGTGTTTTTAAGATTCAATTGCACGTTGGAAAATCGTAAATTGAGACGATGTCCCCAAAGAAGCCATCATCAACAAAATAAGAAGAAAAAAACACATCATTTCATCAGAATTTCCCACTGCCGGCACACAGCACAAAGAAACCAATCACATATTGCCATACAAAATATTTGTATTTCTAACTTTTTAAAGTCTCAATCAGAAATAAGACCCTCGTCATCGGATGTGATTAGGAACAGAGAAGAAGCGCGCTGAGCCAGCCTCGCGGGTCAGACAGGAGACGAGCTGCTGCCGTCTCTCCATCTGGACACTTCTACTTTTATAAGCGTGGTCCGAAGGAGAGGAAACAATCAGAGACAGTGAGCAGATGAAAAGATGTCTGTCACAGGCATCCTTCACTGTCTTTATGGGCAACTGGATGAAAATGATCAAGTCAAAGGAAAACATTCATTATGTTCTTCATGATAATATTACACTGCGACTAACAGTGATTTTCCTACAGTTAAAGTTTTGTCCACTCTTCTCTTTAATGAGGTTGGCACACGGCAGCCGTCTCCTTTAATCCACATTAATAATCAAACCTCCCAGCCACACTGCATCAAAAACACACACGCTGAGGCTGCACATATACATCTGATTTGATTTTCCCCGTGTACAGATGACCCTGATCTGATGCTGACTGACGTTACAGTTATATTCAGCTGTGACAGAATCTCTGTCTGTATGCCGCTGTGATCCAAATACAGGCAGCACACTTCAGCCCCGTCCAAATAAATGTAAAGACAAAAACACTTAAACATGATACGAGTTAACAGGATATGAAAGAATAAAGAAGACGGAGGTGTTCTTACATTTTATGTTTTAGAAAAGTGTAAATCTATAGATGCTACTTCACCCTGTTCAAATTATTACTAGTGGAAATTCACCATTGAAAGAATGCATGAATATCAACATTTTCATCTTAATTTCAGGTGATCATATTATTACTAAAAATGTGTTCTCATACTGCTGTAACTGTTTCAAAGACCTTGCAGTGGGAAACACACATGAAGAATAACATCTCAACACACCCATTTAACACAGGTGTAAAACAAATACATCTAAAAGCTTTAAGTTTCAAGAACACAAAAAAATAGAACTGAGATGAGAGAAAAACAAAAAAAATGTATGAAGAAGATCCACATGCTGCGGCAGAACAAAGAGGGGATGTAAAGCCTATTGATGCGGTGACAATGGAGGTCTTTGGCTTTTCAGAGCATGCACTTTTCACATGGTAGGCAATAAGCTGGAAGCCACAAGTGCCGTCTGTGTGTAATGGCAAGCCAGCTTTATTTCTTTATCTCTACCTTCCAATTTTGCAAATCAAATAATGATGAGTGCAGCGGCGAGCACCCAGTGATAAGAGGGTTTAGTGGTTGTGGAGATTGAGTTATTAGGGTTCGTATAAAACGGACAGAGGTCTCAGGCGGAGCCCCACTGCTGGCCAAGATACATATTCCTCGCACTGTGTATTTTTGGTCACTTTAAAAGCCCTAAAGTACAGGGGAAGGCTAATTTTCAGGGTAAACAGCTTGTTCGATTGCAGTGTGGTTTTGCGCTGAGCTTTCCGTTTATTGACTCAAGCCGAGCTGGGCTCTGGCTCCTCTGCCGACCACAGGGAGAAGCCTGCAGACGGAGCCGGCAACAAACACAAGCCGCTAACACTAGCTTACCTTTGATGGCACACAACTGTTAGATCAAATGTACTGAGTAATGTATAAAGCCTAATCCTCTTGACTATATGGCAGGTTGAGTGAAAAAAAGCTTTTAAAGGAACATCTGCACCTTTTAAAAAGCTATTTGTTTTTTCCTGTAATTTGTAGGGTTAAATTATTAAGATACATACAGCAGGATTTTACTGTGATGCCATATTCTGTGTGTCCACTGAAGTACATGAATTATGAGAACAGAGCTCAGAAAAAAATCTTCATTTTCATAATGTAGCACTTAAAAAAGCAAAAAAAGGTCTTTGCTTTTTCTACCATCTTCTAAAGACAACAATTGAAAAAAGAAAATAAAAAGACAAAAGAGTAGAACTAAATGTTCTCTAAAATCAACAAAAAAAATTCAGACTGCCTCTTTAAAACTCTGAAGTGCTGCAAGTTGTTTTAGCTGAAGGAAGTGACCATTCATTTAAAAAGCCTGAGACTTTTCCCCGCTCTTTCTCTGTTGTTAGGTTAGTATCAAAGCCGTGGCAGCACAACTCTGCTTTACAAGTCCTTTCCTCTGTCTGCACAGCCTGGCTGCTCTGCTCCTCCCTCTCCAACCTGCTGGGAATCCTGACCACACAGCGCCACACGGAGGACAAGTCTGGTACTGAAAACAGGGCTGCCAACCGAGCTTTAATGCACAACCTCAGGACTTCGATTAAAATACTTCTATGACCGACTCTTTATATATTGTATCGGCTTTATAATGATGTCCTTAACATTTTTTCATCCCTGTTAAGCTGAAAAGCTCATGTTTTGAGAGACTAAATAAATATTTCTTCTTGGCAAGTTTATTTTAGCATATTCAAGTGACACATTTATTGATATCCCCGATTTTCCCCAAAATTCTTTTATGTTTCTGTGGATCAGTGGCTTCCCACTGAGGCAAGATAATACAAATGCCCATGGATAAGGAAAAAAGGAAGCAATGCTGTTATCACTGATAAAATGTCTGAACTACATGTCAAGGGTGAGTGGCTCGAGTGTTTAGGTGTGTATACAGATGCACAGATACAACAGTGACAATTAGACATTTAATGTTTAAATATATTTTCCTTAATTTGTCTCTGCTGCCTTTTCTGGGTCTCACCATTAAATGTAGCGTTGTGAACAATGTGTTATTCGTTGGTTAGTTAAATTTTATGTGCTGTTGTACTTCATTATTGAGAATTTACCTTTTGTTGAATGAATTGAATTTTGAATTGAATTTTGTTGTATGAAAAATCAATTAGGAGCCTTTAGGGGATGCTGAATTTTTTAAATAATCTTTGCACCAAATTGATGAACTGAACTGAATCTTTACAGATATTTAACTCTCTTGATTGACCAGAAACAGGTTTGGCTATTTTATCTATGAACCCTCTCTCAAATGCTTTTTAAACTTACTCACCACAAGGTCAATGTGGACTGAGTGATTTGACTGAACACTCACTGTTCAAAAAATAAGTTTAAAGATAGAAAAAACATTTCTAAATCGTATGTAAGAAATGGGGGGAAAAAGAAGTAGCAGAGTTCAAAACTAAAAAAGATGGTGAACACATGGGCCTTTGGTGACTTTACAAATGCTGGTTAGTTCTGTCTCAGGCTGGACACTGATCCAAGGCACACAGCTCATCACAATGACTGATATCTGGACAAGTGATCTATCACACTGTTTTGTATTGTCAACACATTTTGGAAATGAACATGCAAACTTGCTCTGTTAAATCCATCTCCTATCTGGGTGAAACAGAGATTTCCACATCTTCCACTGTACTCTATAACTGTTTAACTTACAGTAACTATACTGTCAAAAACAGGGTCACACCGAGGTCGTGTACATACGTGTCACACACCAGCAGTTATGAGGTAATGTTTCCTTGGCATCGACCTCTGCAGAGCGTTGGTGTTTTTCACCACAGGACGATGACTGACGAAGGGGAGCGCGGGGGGAGGAGGGAGCCGAGATAAAACAAAAGTCCAAACCCAAATAAGCAAGCCGTCATCCACTAATAGCAGAAAGGAAGTGTCCCTTTATCAACAAGTGAATTAACAGTTTCCCGTCACACCTTGTTTTTCGCCTCCCCCTTTCTCTCTGAACCAGCGCCAAGGCCCAGATGGCCCCGTGATCGGACCACCAGGGCTTCTGCTCGGTGAGGAAACAAATCTGTTGCACTGACTAATAGCTTTGTGTTGATGTTTTATGGTTGGGAAGTGTATGACCAATGCTCGGTATACACACGACAGGCATTCATGCGTGTTAAAATGTACAGAGCAACTTGTAACTGTCATGAGAGTGTCGCAGCAAAGGGAAAAGCAGCACTTCATGCTGAAAGTTGAAATGTGGATAGATAAAAGCCTCATCTCCATGTAACGCCCTAGAGGGCAAAGTACAGCCCTTCACAAAGAAATATGAACACAGATCAGATGAAAAAAAAAAATCAAAGATGGTTTTAAAATTGTTATGATCAAGTTGTTTTTGGAGTGGTCAAGAGCAGCACACTGCTGTATTATACAGTACCGAGGTTGGATCTGAAAACAACAGAATAATAAAAGTCTACAGTGGCTGCCATATGCCTGGTATAGCCTCAATAACCTCTGCCTTGTGCAGAAAAACTGCACTTACTAATCAAGCCTTGTATGCGCTGGGCCGCAGACAAACCGCACTTTACAGCGTGGGACGGTCACATTATGGGTCATCACCTCAAATGACAATACATTGATCACACAGAGGAAAGTCTTTGGAAAAAAAGGGGGAGGAAAAGAAAATGTACTGTATACAGGGACGTAAATAGCCATTCCAGATTTTAACAGTGACAAGAAGACGGCCAATTGCAGCCTCTATTTTTAGGTGAGCCGGCGGCCTGGGCTGGCAGCTTTAAGAAGGATGTGTACTTTTCTACAGTTCCTTCCCAAAAATCAACGCTGTCCTCACTGGCGACAATCACAGAGCAGCTGTTGTGGCTAGGTGGCCCGGCCCCGGCTTGCCTCACCCTGCTGCTTTCTGCCAGCCTAAGAAAACCGCCTTCACTGCCCAAAATTCACACCCGGCTCGCAAAAACAGGCGGAAGGCGGACACAAAAGCAAATGTGAGTCAATGTGTTTGCATCCGGTGAAAATTGCACAAATTATGGAGTTTTTATCAATGCTGGTGGCAGCGGTAGCGGTCGAGGGGGGCTGGATTTCTAAATTTACATGTGGCAGGATGTCTTGGAGCCCATTTATCTTCAAAATAACAGACACACAGAGACCTACATGACCTTGCCCCACAGAGATCTCACCGGTGAACTGATAATGACCTACTGCGACATGCACTTTTTAGGACTTTTGCACTGTCTAAGTATATGCTTCCTCTTGAGGGTGACGATCATCTTGTTTTGGTAAAAGGGCTCGTCTGACAAGACTAATTTATCATTGACTAGATTTTCAACAACAGAAAAGCCCCACAAAATGCACTGTACAGTATATAAAATTGCAGAGTGTATAATCTTGAGAGGACTCTCTGTCGTGGCCGTACCATTACAAATGACTGTACTGCAACGAGGCCAATTTAAGAAGTAAAAAAGTCAAGTGTTGGAATTCCACTCCATGCCTAATTACCTCCTAAACTTAGGATGAATTAGACAAATACTCCTTTCAACAACTTTGACCTTGAAATTCTGAAAGCAAGCCTTGTTTAGTATTTTGAAAGTCATATGTGTTTTGTTGCTGCCTTTATGCAAGTGTTTACATTTTTTTCCTCTAAATCTTCTAAAAAGCCGGCACTCTACTACATTCTTTCTAATGTAAATTTTAACAGCACTTCATCACATAAAAGACAGCTAGTAGAGCCAGGCTGATATTAGCTCTGCAGATGTATCAGCCAGGCAGGTAGACATGTCAGATTAATGATAAAAAGTGAAGTGCAGACATTCCACAGATGCGTGTTTAAACGCTGTCACCACTGTCCATCAGACAGTAGTCTTTATTCTCAACTATGAAGTGTCCTGCATGCTACATTTCTTCATCACAACGGTTAGAAAAATAATAATTTAAGGGATTATTCATAAAAAAGTTAACTTATTATTGCATTTTTGCTTGATATATATCAATATATGTATCAGTCTCAAAAATACACAAAAAACAAAATACAATACTTGGAGTTTAGTAACTAGTAGTCCAAAACCTGAATGTCTCATCAGGAGGAAAAAGGAGGAAAAAGTGTCCAAAAGAGCAGTAATGCCAAACTGTTTGTAGAGTTCTCTGCATTGTGGGTCAAAAGGTGCAGGTGCTCTCAGAAAAACATGTCTGATGTGATCAAGTGCAGATGTATCCCACTTAACACAATAAGGGAGCTTCACTGTTACATATTGAATTAAAAAGTGCTAGACGCTACTATATGAATAATGTTGTAACACTATGTACAGTGACTGACCTCTGGCTCATACAGTGAGCTTTGTGCACCAGTGTCTGTATGGCATAGATTAACACCTTGATAAAAGCAGTGTGAAACCTGACTTCAATTTCCTCTGGATTATATTGTACACTGTAAAATATCTGAGTTATGAAAACTTCAATTTTCTCCTGAAAAGAAAACAAACTCTCCAGTGTAGCTCAACTGTAACCTTTCATTCTGGCCTGCTCCTTCTTTGTATTTTAAGCTAAAACAATGATCTCTTCTGTAGACAGTATATCTTCTTCAAATGTACAGACACACACATGCACACACACTCAATAAGGTATCACTGTGAGGACTAATTGTTGACAGGTGGCCCTAATGCTCTCCTTTGAAACCAAAGTGTGATTTATGAGCATGCTCCCAGAGACCCTGGCTTTCAGCGCTGCTACTACAAACTTATCTTTCTCTCCCTCTGTCTGTCGCTCCCCCTTCCTTTATTCCCCCTGTTCTATCTCTCCTTCATTTTTCTCAATTGCACCTCATTACTTTGCTCACTCACTTTCACCTCCTACCCCACTTTGATCTTTCTGTCCCCCTCTGTCTCTCATCGCAGCAGAGCGGTGACTCTCCAAAGTCAGACATCCTTTTAATGTTTGATGGCCTATTTTTCACAGTGTGCAGGAATGTGTGTGTGCCTGTGTGCATTTTGGTTGTAGGGGTTACGGAGGGGTCTGGGTCTAGACACTGAAGACAGGAAGAAGAGGAAACAAGGCCGCTGTCTTTCAAGAGTGTGTGTGTGTGTGTGTGTGTGTGTGTGTGTGTGTGTGTGTGTGTGTGTGTGTGTGTACATGTGCATGTATGTAACTGGGGTGCACTCTGAGTTGTGGGGCAGGAAGACGACAATATGACTTGACCCTGACCATGTCACCTCTTCTGAGCCATATGACACCTGAAAGAACAGAGCCGGGAACAGCCTAGGAGAAAAGTAGATTTTCACTATGAAAGGAGGAAGAGGAGTGCTATAAATTAAATCACAGTATCTGTCATTTTAGATTTTTGAGGTGCTTCATCAAAGTGATACAAAACTCTGTAAGGAGTCATACCAATATTCTTGAGGCTCTACTGCTCAGATTTTTTTCACAGTTCCAAAAGAGTCTCTGGGAAACAGCAGAACATCCACCAGAACTGGACCATAACTGTCCCCATTAAACTAAATACTGAACTAGAAACAAAGATTTTAAAGGACTTGGTGTGTGTTTTAAAGTGTTGGTATGATAAACTTCACACAGAATAGCATTATATTGCCCAATTTATCGTTAAGTAATTTCGCTGACCTTTGCATAGTTGAGTTTGATCACAATGAGTTTGAGTTGTATTGGACAAAGATCTGCAGAAGACCCAGATGAAATGTCAAGCTTGGGTAGTATGAATATAAACTTTACCAAACCACCCTGCATGCTGAAATTGTGTTAAAACTATTGTAGCAATACAAACTTTCATATAGTTAAAAGAGTTAAAGAGAAATACTTGAAGTCACATTCAACAACTTGTTGAGACAAATGTTATTTCATTTCTAAATGCTACTTTCATTTCATCAATGACTTCAGTATTTTAAAAGGGTAGAGATCTGGTTTCTACTCTAGTAGGAAGAAAACCATTTTGTCCAATGAGGATGTAAAATATGTTGTAAAATACACTGGTATACATAACTTTATATATAATGTAAAATCAGCCACTGGTCATTCAGTCATTCAGTTCTGTGAAGTGTTTATCAAGATCCTGACTTTATCCTGGTTGCAGTACACCAAACAAAGCTCAGGGATATTCCTGGAAACTCATGACTAATGAGAACTGTGATATTTTACACTGAGTAACACCTCTGGGGTCAAGCAGTGCAGCTGACAAAAAGTGTGTGTTTATCAGTGTGTATCTATGTCAACTAGGGACACACAGGCAGCGTGAGCAGTCTGTACTGCTGTTTGACAAACAAGGGAGACAAGGTTGTGGCAGACAGATCAGAGTCCCTGGAAATGAGCAACTGAGATGACCAGTCACTGGAAAAACACACACACACACACACACACACACACACACACACACACACACACACACACACACACACACACACACACA
>JBAJHX010000049.1:24837316-24863423 GCA_037176925.1 Amniataba percoides
GGATTGTACAGATATCATGCAGATATCAAACGTTTCAAAATGTTATCTCACAGAGGTGGAATGTAACTGATTTCAGTCACATGTGCCAGTGTGGAGGTTGCACATTCCAGAGAGGCTGGAAAGCTCTCCCGCCTGTCCTCATACACAGAGTACCTGATGACATACCTGGCAGTCCGAGAGATGCCAAGGAGGCATGTTTAATGTTTCTGACTTTTTTTTTTTTAATCGGTGCAACTGTTAGAGAGATTAGGTCGCACTGTTCACCTGAGAGTAACTCAGAAAGAATGACAGGAATGTGACAAAGATGGACAGAAGGATAAGACTAAGGAAAGAGGACAAACAGACACTTGGAAACAAATTTATTCAAGTTTTGTCAACAGAAAGAATATATTACTAGTTAGCAGTGGAGGATTTAATGACTTTTAATTGAGACCAATTTATGCTTCTTAATGTAAGTGTAAACATTTCTTGGAGCAAAGAGGTAAGTAGGGCTTGTTACTGAACAAATTGTGAGTTTTCGGGCTAATGCTTCATGTCTCTGTAGATGACAATCACCACATGTACGTTGCTAAATATTGGCAAAAGGATAGCGAATGTCAAACCAGGTTATTCTGAGAAATCATGTTACTTAGAAAATCATGCAATGTGTTTTCATGTAATCTACTGACCTGGTTACTGTAAAATCTCCATATACATGTCATTTGCCCAAATTAGATATCTTACTAAGGGGCAGCTTCTGCTTTTTTATTTATAATCAAATGTTCAGCTGTGGAAACTGTACATTACATTATATCATGCACGTGCTTACATGTGAAAAGCTGATTAGAAACCCAGGTATGCATACATGCATAGCCAAGCAATCATCATTATCTAGAAGATATCTGTTGGGGGAAATCAGTTTTCTGTATTAACCAGGAACCAGATTTCTAATTTACACAGAACTTGAGCGATCCTGTTTCTGCAGAACACCAACAGGAGCCGGGCTACTAAAGAGCAGCTAAACACATGGACCCCCCCAAACCAAACCCCATAACAGCTGATGGTGTAAGGCTTCAAATTTAACAGTAATGGAGTCCCACCCCTGGAACCTCAGTGACCAGCGTTCTCCAGTTTGCCCCGTGGCTCCGCTCTCATCTACATGCTGGTCCTCCTTCAGCCCCTTACAGTTATCAGCTGCAGGTCTGTTTACCTGGCCTCGGGTCACTGACAGCCAGCCGCATGTTTGGCCGCCGGAGACAGATAAGGCGTCTCTCCACCCACCTAACTGAAGACTTTATCACTCTCTGCTGTGTGTCCGAGTGTGTGTGTGTGTGAGTGTGTAGTGATAACCTCTGGCCCTAGCACTAGGCTAAGGCCGGCTTTCAGTGTTTACAACCGGTTGGATCAAAGCAGGCTCAGTGTGCAGCCGGTCAGCGGACCTGCCGTTTGGTCATACATTAACTATAGGCAGCCTGTGAGTATGTGTGTGTGTGATAGTGTGTTTTAACCAGTCAATAATCCTGAACCGAACAAGGCCTGAAGTAGTTTTGCTGAGTAAGCACTTCTTGCACTGCGAAACTGGATGTCACGGCTGAGCACGTACAAGAAAGTTCAAAGAGGCATCAAACATTTTAAAATGGAAGGTGACTACATTTGATAACAAATCTAATAATGTGAAGTATTTATTTTTCATTAAAAAAACAACATAAGCAATACTGTTTTTACAGCACTATTACAAGAGTATTTCATTGAATTACACTATTCATACTATTTAGATACTATTATGACTATACATGAAATCCACTTCATAGATGTCAGTCCGATGTATGTCCGACTAACATCCATGGCTCCAGCTACACTTGATGTTCACTAGCATTATGGAGCCCTTCCTAATATACTGTAGACCATGTAAGTTGTGCCTGAATAGTTTTACAATCTGTAGAAGGAACTCACGTGAAACTTGATGGTATAAATGGTAAAGAGACAAACAACATGGAAAAGGACAATACCCCAAAACAGTTACTGATCCTAAACTATTTTTATAAAATGTTTAACTAAACAGATTTATGAGGAAAGAGTTGATACCCTTCAATATTTTCAATTGGCAAAAATCTCTGTCTGGATGAGTGGGCAGATTACAATGTTGCCACAGGTGCTAAGCAATCATAGATTTTAAGTTCAATGTACAGTAACAAAGAAAACAAAAGTGGAAACAAAGAACAGTGGCATTCAGTTGCCACCTTGTTTATACTTCATGTCATAGTGGTTCCTTCTTTATACTATGCTGGATAGTTTTACCAAGAAATATGATAAGCTGTGAGCAGACCATAATCTAATTTTTAAAAGAAGCTAGGTATTTAAATGATTAGTTGTGCTACATCTCCACACATCTCTGTGTGTGTGTGTGTGTGTGTGCGTTCATGGTTTGACAGTCAATGAAACTCGACCTGTTGAGAGGACCTTTGAATCTTCTACCACTGAAAGGAAAATGTGCTCTCTGTCAACTTCTGCTCACCTGATTCAGTTAGGTGTCAGGAAACCATCTCACGGTGTGTGTGTGTGTTGTGTGGGAGAGGAAGAGGAAGCCAGGCAGATAATAGTGCTGATTTACTGTCTACACAAGAGAGGTTTTGGTTTGATCTCAATCTAAGCCCTTTGCCTGCTGCTCCATGCTCTCTGATTGCCTGTGTTCTCCTGTGATGCCCCGTTCACAGTGCTGAAATATCAACACATGTGGGATTAAAGTGCTGTTGTGAACTAAAGTACCGGCTGATAATCCATGCTGGCCGTTGGATGAGCTAACCATAGCCACAGACCCTATTCAAATAACTGCATTTATGAGAACTGGAGTATTTCTAGGTAATTGCTCTATAGGACTACAGTTGACCTGTTATCCGCTTCACTTTTAACTGGACTGTTATGTGTTTTATGGAGGCGGAAGCAGCATCAGCAACGGAATATCATATGTTTAGTTGAAAATGCTTCAGTGTTATTATAACTTTTTTTGTTTGTTACAACATTGTTTTCATGTTTCTGTTATGATATGATTTTACCTCAGTGCGGATGTCTGATGGGATGCAGAAACCGATCTGCCAACATATTATCTACGACAACAAACACTAATTTGGAGTAAGCTGTCTGCTGTAAACGCTCATTACATGTCAGAGCTACTTCAGCTAGAAGAGTGTGGTATGCATGCATGCATTTGTGCGTCTCAGACCTTAGCCTCGGTTTCCCCACGATGCAGGGTATAGAGATGGTGAACAGCGCTCTGTGAGGACGCCCATGGGTGGGTGAGGATCTGGAAGACGTGAAAATCGTGGCCCAAAGTGTCAGCAGTGACCAGCAGCATTCCTGCAATAAACACACACACACGCAGTCATCAGCATTAAGAATCACTCCCACCGCTGGTTATCATCATCACAGCTGTTTCATTGTGCTAGGAATTTATTGAGTTTGACACGAATGTGCAGTTTAGCCTTACTCATTTACTCTTCTGTTCTGGATGCTTCACTGAGAGCTTGTTGGTAGTGCTCAGTGCAACCATGTCTAGTACATACAGTACATGTCTATGTGCAGTGTCCAGAGTAAATGAGACGAGTAAATAATAGTAATAATAAGTGATTTCTACAGTGAATACAAAGACAACAAATAAAAGATGCTCTACAGTTCAACAGTTCTACAGTTATAACACCTTTTTCAAACTAGTCTTAGTCGCCTTCTGATAATCATGTGACTCCAAAAGCTCAATACTACACCACTACTACTACTCTTACTACTAGAGCAATGTTGTGATAAAATAATTTTACTTTCAAGGTTAGATTCTAATCCTGCCGGCACACACACATATAGCTGTATAGATTGTCCAATTCGTATTATCTTTACTTAATCAATGTGCTATATCCACAGTGAATCATAAAATAATCACTTGATTGTAAGATAAAAAAAATGTCTTTGTCTTTCAAATTTGTCTTTCAGTCATCATGTTAAGTTTTGTAAAAAATTCAAATAAAACCTCTACCGTTATTCTTGTCAGAACTAATCAAACATACTTAACTTGTAAAATGGTAAATTGTGCCAGTGTGTTTAAACTTTGCCACTGGTAAAGTGATACAATGTCAGGCCACCCAAAATATTTAAACTGTATTTCACTGCAGCGGCTCACGTGAAGGCAGCCGATGCTACCAGCTGTGCAGGACACATGCTAGACAGCATGACAGAATTACTGTGCCTTTAAAACAAACAAACCAAGCCATTAAAACAAAGCCAGCTATCGTTTGTCGCTGTCATAAAATGCAGCCTTTCCTTGCATGATAGCTTGGTCTGGTTAAAAGCGGTGCTCCAGTCGTGTGCTACTTCTAGGACAGACAAGATGATGAGTGTCTGTAAAAGAGAGAATCTATGTATTCATACATCCGTGTATGGCCATGGGTGTGTGTGTGTGTGTGCGCACTGAGACTCACAGAAACAGTGAACCACAGCTCAGCACAAGTGTAACCCCCACTGACAGGCCTATTCATTTGGTCCTGTTTTATTTGAAGCTCGTCAAAACTCCAGAAAGTATAGGCCCTCACCATAAACAACATGCTCAACAAACCACACCAGAACAAACCCAGATCTGAACTGGCTCGGTCAGGAAAAACGCCGCACTGCTTTTCAAGCGCAACCCAAAACCCATCCCCAGAAGCCCTTTGAGATGTTACAAACAAACCCGAAGATCGGGCAGTAACTCAAAATGTTGGAAACGCATCACTGATACACTGAGTGTAAGATTAAAAAAAAAAAGCCCAAACCTCTGTCTTTTTGACAACTCCCAGACATAAATGATATTAAAGTAATTAGTGATTTTCCTCTGAGTTTTTCCCCATGGAATCTTTTATGTGGAGGCTGCAGTAGGTTTTAATTAGTGGCCGGGCTTTATTGGGTGGCATGTCAAATGTGAAAAGAGGAGGCTGGAATGGCATGAGATTAAAAGGATTCAGAAACACGTGCAAGGAAGATGGAAAACACTCCCTCTCTGGAAAAAAAGCCCAGTGTGCTACAAAATTTTGCACATTCATTCAGAGTTGAAAGAATTCTTTTTTTAAGACTTGTGTATGGCTAAGGACAGTTATGTTTAAAGATGATGAAGAGGCGGAATGAGGGAGGTACAGCGTGGATGAGCGATGGGGTCATGCAGATTATCAGAGGTGGAGGGAGCAAAGCAGAACAGCAGCCAAGTGAAGTGTGCATTAAGACAGTGGTTAGCTATTCATGCTGTATCAGAGCGACCAGAAAGCCATAGAGCTAAGGCCCAGAGCCTGTAAACTCTTGAAAACCCACGCCCCAAACGAGGTGCCAAGCCACAAGAAGCATTTGCGTCAACTGGGAATACAGAGAAAAAAGGGACGGGGCCCTTCTAATTATAGAGTCTGGAAACGGAAGCGCAGGGTGATTAGGAGTTGAGGCGCTGCGGTCTGTTTATCTGGGAGCTTCCTCTCGCTCTCGAACCCTCTCTCCCCCACACTCCACTCTTTCTTTCTTTCTTCCTCCTCTCTCTGTTTTGGTGGGGCCCCGCCTACCTGGTGGCTGGAGAGTCTGGCCCCTGGTTTTCTGACAGATGAGACTTGGCCACGGTGTTCTGGCCAGGACCATTTGCTGATGGTAGAGTCTGGACTCCAAAAAAGTAACAGCTCAGAAAGGCTGGAGAGCTTTGTGAGCGCGAGTGCCCGAGGACTGGGGCTTTTGTGGCCTTGTTGAAATACAGAGGCCCTCGCCGAGAGGCGTCAGTCGGTTAGCCCGCGGGAAGGCCAAATTAAAAAGCAGCTGAGCCACTCGGCGGGTGAAAAGAGAGGGTTTCGGGGAAACCAGAGGCCTGCCGGAGCAGGGTTTGACACGTCCTATTTATAACACCTCGTCCCAGGGGTTACAGTGTTATTTACGATGTTTTAGTACCAAAATCGCTGGCACACGCACTTAGACATGCATTAAACTCGAAGGGATGACCTCTAATTTGCCATGTGTGCAAGACATGCGTCCGTATGGGACATGAGGGAAGTGATATAATCATTTCCATAAATATCTGCTTTTGCTTTCTGTTTTTTTCTTTTTCCTCCCCCCCAAAAAATCTTTCTGTTTTGTTTTGCTGCAGGCTTTACTGTCCCATCTCTGACCATCCAAACAGAAAACATCTGCTCAATCCCATTAATAGTGGGAGGATGTTTCATTTACAAAGTGGTTGGGCTAGCTTTATTCTTGACAAAGGCAGATGGGACAAGGGAATAGGAGAGAGAGAGAGCGAGAGGGAAAAGAAAAGAACGAAATGGAGAGAGCAACAAAGAGGGCGGTGATTTCCCTACTTGGCAACACAAAAGGCCACAACAAAACTAGTCCACTTTTTAATTAACAACACTAGGCTCAAAAAAAGCTTTGAAAATCAGGAAAATCTCAAATTATAACCATGTGGAAGGCATAAAGCTTACAAGATGGAGTACTTGGGGGACTCAGATAGCTTTACTGTTAGCAGGATGCATAAACTTCAGAGCAAATGAGCCCAATGCACAAATGAAAGACTATCCATCGTAAGACGAGGCTTTGTCTTCGGGGCTGCCAATTTGGGGGAAAGGACAGTCTGTATGTACTTACACATATGCTGGGCATATACAATACAGAGTCACTCTGCATTCTGTATACACAGCTAACCAAAGTGTTAGTGCTGTTATGGGTACTTTGACCACCTAGGAACTATTCTCAAACATTCATCTTCCCACATTCCTACCACTACCTACATAATATAACTGCACCTCCACATCAACCCTCTCTACCCAACAATCCATCGACATGCATTGTCATCTTTTACTGTTTAAAATTGAAAAAACAACGAAGCCTAACCTATTCAATCTAGTCAAGAAGTGTTTCATGAAGACTTTCCTCAGTGGAGAGCCAAAGAGTTTGGCCTTCAAACTATAAAACACCCTGATGGTTAGATAAGTAAAGTGATAGATTAATGGCATGTGTTCTTTTCTTAACCAGTGTAAATGCAGTTACTGGTTACAGTGCTAACTGAAGGAGGGAGGAGAATGGCCAACTAATCCTCTTGCCACCACAGCACCACACTAATTTATGAGCAGTTTTATTTCCACTGGGCAGCAGGGTAGGCATTAGGGTTAGTCCGATGTTAACAAGCCAAAATCAACCACCTCTAATAAAACAGAGAGGCTGCAGTCTGACTAATTGCATATTTAGTTTAGAAATTATAAACACAAACTGGTCTTTATTTTAGCTGAGAATTTAATTGGACTCTATTCAAGTTTGCCTGTGTTATTATCTTCCTGGTTTCTAATTAAAAGTTTCAGTGTTGCTTGTTCCTAATGTTGTGTCAGAGACTTTTCAAGACTGGCAAGATTGCCACCAACAGCATGTTTTTAAAGACAGCTCTAAAACAGGTATCTGAGTAAAATGTTTTTTTTAAATCATTTCTATCGGTTATGATAACGTTATACTACACCAAAGGACTTCCTTCTCTCTGGGAACATGGCAATGTCACTACAGAAAAGGAACCAAGGCAGTAAAAGAACTACAGAGGCTCTCTCAGTTACATATTTGTCTTAGTTGTAATATTTATATCTACTTTCTTTACTCTGAATTCTTGAACTATTATTTATTTCTATATTTTTTATTGTGGTATTATCTATTATTTATTCTTTATTTCTATATTTCATTATTATTGGTATTATTAGTAGCATTAGTATTATTTTATCAATTTTCCCTTGTTTGAGTGGTTTATTTTATGATATTCTTAAAAACTGTTGCAGGGAGCAAAAGACTTAAGAATTTAATTGGCAATAATTTCATCATGTTATTGTTGTGCAATGACTAAACTGTGATGGATGTTTACAACAGACATGACAAGTGTCATCAAGAGCCTGCGCTGATCATCTCACTGCTTGTGTTTCTTCTCCTGGCTGACTTGATACATTCCTAAATTTCAGAAGTGAACTTGGTGAAGATAAAGAAAAAAATAACCAAAGTTTTTCAAATCAAATCTGAGCTGTGACATACTATGCATTTTTGGTTATTGTATCATTTTGTTGAGATATATGTAGACCTCAGTGTATTAATAATAAGCTATGACAAGTTGATATAAATGTGAATATCAGTCAAGTCAATTATTATTTATATAGCTAAAAATCATAAATCTGTCTGCTTAAGGCACCTTAAGGGCCTTTTATCATTTGTACAGCATACGACATTCTCTGTGAAACTCTCCCAAAAACAAATGGCAGATGTTGCATACAGAATAGACAAACAAAACTGAATAAAACACATTATGGACAGTCATGATGACATTAGCCATGGAGATGTATTAGTTGAATCCTACTCAATACTGAGGTGACGCAGAAATGTGAGGTATGGTGTAGCCATCAAGTAGACCACAGTATCACATGAACATGAAGTAGGCACATCTATTTAAGTTCGAAGAAGAAAAAAATCTGGGGGAATGATTGTCATCCTGAACAGAGAAAGGACACAGGCTGGGAAGGAGGGCAGACAGGAATGGGGAGATGGAGGAAGGGTGAAGGCTGCAAAGAAAAACAGAGAAAACAACAGAGGAAAAAAGGGGAAAAGGTGCTTATGTTTCATTTCATGTACAGCGGGCTGAAACCAAGGGTTGTGTTTTTCTATGCGCTTCACAGGCAGACCACCTGTGAGCACTTAGATATTAATAGATATGAAAAAAGGTGTGTGTGTGGCCGACCTATCTGAGAAGCTGCCATTAGTTTGATATTACCATACTGGAACGCCGGCTCTTTTAACGGGGCAAAACTCGCCGGGCTTTAAAGTTGAGCCGACACAGTAAGAGCAGGCACCGTAGCGGTCAAGTTCACAAAGCGTGACTGTTCTCAAGGCAGAGCTCCAGGCTTGTTCTTTCATCACCTTAAGTGGAAAACACACTACTTAAATCTGTTTTTATGGAGCATTTACATATTTGCACACTTCCTGCTGGAATTGTTTAAAAGAGGAGCGAGTGGTTTTCATTGTCATTCACCAGAGCCCATTGGACGGCCCTGTACAACACAGGAGGAATGGGAGGTGAAAACGTTGCGGAAGCCTCTGTTCCTACTTCACCTGCAAGAGTTCATCTGCCACGACTCTAATTTACTGCCACTAATCCAAATTCCCAGCAAATCTTAATACTTTGACTTTGTTTTCTTTCTGTAGCTGTCTGGCTTGGGACAAACATGTTCTCACAGCAGCTTAGAGAGAACTTTAACGCCAGGCCTCTTTTAATGCCATGTTAAAAAAGCCCCAAAACAAATTGCTCCCGTACGCAATCTCCTGATAAAGAATTTGGGACTGTGATCAGTACTTAATCCCCTTTCTGAGCAAACAGGCAGACAGTGAGGCTGGAGAGGTAAGCTCCTTGCATTTACACGGTCTCCTTTAAAAATTTCTTAGAGTTTTATTCAGTTGTATTAACTAATGAAATCCCTTTACACATTTACAGCCGCTGGTCACAGGTAAGATTTCACAGTGCTCCAATTGTCCATTGATTTAAAAGAATAATCTGGAAAGGGGCAAGAAGAGGAAGAAAAAGAGGGAAGACTCTCCATCCCTTTTAAGGCTGTATGAGCAAGTTGTTTAATTAGTATTTAGGTTTTTGCACCGTCTACAAGATCTAAACACACAATTTCTAAAAGATAGTAAAATCAAGATTCCTTCATTAGAACATCAGCAAACACAGTATGTTGTTGCTCTCTGTCAAACTAACAATGGCATGGACCATCTGGTAAATTAGATCACAATCGTGAGTCACAAACAGGAACGTAAACAGCCATGTGAACATGCGTGCAAACTAAGTAGTTGGAAAGTCTGCCAGTCATGAGGGGTTTTTTTGGGAAATAAAGATGCACAATAATGACAGCCTTGTAAGTGAACAGGCAGAACAGTCAGAACGCAGTGGGAGCTGAGATGTTGGTCAGTTTGTCTGTTCTGTTTATATAATATTTAGTCCGTAATATAATATCTCAATATGAAATGTCCAGATTGGTATGAAATATCCTGTGTGCATGATGATAAATATTGCAAAACAGCCAAAAACCTTCTTTTAGGTTAAAAAAAAACAAACATCTAAATAAAATTGACATATTGTTTGTCATGAAAAGTACACACAGCCCAAATGATGAGCCAATGTCCCTTTGTGCAGATTAGGAAAATATATATTTGCCTAGCAAATTAATGCTCTAAAGGGGATAACAATGACATATTAAAAAAGCTGCAGGCTGGGGTTAGCACCATTCGCTCCCATGAAAAAGTTTTCTAGTGAGTGCTGAAAAAGCTGTCTAGACTTCTATATTTTTGAGCCCAAAGAGCACAAATGCTAGTTCTCGTAAAGCAGCTGTGTTGAGTCAAGTTGACTTAAACTTCCTGAATATATGGATTAACGGTTCTCTTTGGTTAAGAGACCACACAGTCTAGCCATTTGCTAGTTTTGACCTGTTCAAATCTAAATGGACCAGATTCTAATATAAAGAGTCATTTGAGGCTGTTTGTGATGCCAAGAAAAAATAATTGCTCAACACTTCTTTCTTTAGAAATATTACGACATGGTGTACTCAAGGCAGTGTGCATCATCTGATCATGAAATACCATGAGTGGCTACAATACTTAATCGTCTCACAGCCCAGTGATGTTCCAGGAGGGTTGGGGAATAAACCACTTTGATTTTACTGTGTCATTGGACTTTCCTTTAGTAAGTATGTGTTTCATTTGTATAAAGAAAATTAAGAAAATAGCACTGTAAAATAAGATCAGTCCAGCTCACACATTTAATTCCTCTCCATGGACACTGGTGCCACTACAAACAACCCAGCGCTCAAGTCATGGGAGCAAGAAACTTCCCCACCAAGCCACCCACCTACACACATACCGTAAAGATGTTACAAATGACCTGCGTGTTACCACACTGTGTGGGCTGTGAATGACTCCACACTGCTGAGGTGTCTGGTGTGTGAATGAGCCGCGGGCATTGATGGGGGGGTTGGTGTGAGTCTTTGCCGACCAAGCTTTCCAGAGGCCTGAGTCACGGTCACTGGCCAATCCCCTTACAGCCCTTTGCTCTGGTCATACAACCACTTATCACTTTTTTCCAGATGAAATCTACTGTATTTTACATTGTTTTCATGAAGCCTAATCTCTGCTGGGTTACAGAGAACTGCTGTAAACAATCTGCTTTCAATGTTCTATGGGTATCGGCTGAGTCAGTGTCCTCACTCCGGCAAGTAGTAGCAGCATGCAGCAGCAAGTTGCACTTTTTCAGGGGCAGCTGACATCTCTACATCTCTATCTAATGTTGTGTTTGAATAATTTAATTGTTTAAAGCTGACAGATTAATGGATATACTTGCACTTTTGGGTGCATTGTCAGCACAGAACACTACTGACTTCTTCATTGAAAGTGAAACATAGGTATGGTAACAGCCCTGGCTTTAACAACTTATTTAACAAACAGACAGACACTACAAATCAAAACTTTGCAATCACTTCCCAAACCATTCCCCACCATTAGAATAGTTTAATGGCCCTTTTCCACTAGTACCTATTTGGCTCGATTCGACTGCAACACGTTTCCATTACGTGTCAGTACCTGGTATCAGATACTTTTCTAGTCCCAACTCGGCCGGGGTTTCAAGTCGGCTGAGTCGAGCTGAAAATGTGATGTCGGCAGATGGCAGGCCACTGATTGGCCAGAGCGTGACATCACTAGATGAGTCAGGAGAGCGACTCGTTCAATAGAGTCAACCCTGCCATTTTTAAAACCCAATAACAACGAACATGATCAGAGATCGCTGCACAGAAAACAAGCCTGCAGAGCAACAACAAGCTGCAGACGTTTCTTTCTGTTTGTTTGTTTGTTTCTCTCTGGTGGCCTCCGTAGTGGTTACGTATTTGTCTTGCACAACAAAAGATGTCACTGGAGTTTCGGACAGCCTCGCTATGACGACTCCACCCACACTGAGGTGGTACTGTATTGCAATGGAAAAAAAATGAAACTGAATCGAATCAAGGCGAGCTGAGTCGAGTTGAGTCGAGCTGAGTCGAGCCGAGCAGAGGCGACGTACTAGTGAAAAAGGGCCATAAGTAAGACTCCGAGTCGGAGGAAGAAGTCAAATCACTGGATAAGGCAGAGACACAGAGCCCTGCAGAGTAGCTGTTGTAAATCACATCAGAGTCGGCTGAGAGTGCTAATTACTATCTTGGTGTGAAGACACAACTCAATCCATGCTAAATGTGTGGCTTTAAATGTGTGGCTGAGTGAAGCTGCCTGTGTGTGGGAATTCCCCTCGTGTTCAACATGTGCGTGTGGGTCCAGGGTTTTTCAGCATCTGCCTGGTTTCTTTCACACATCAGTAAGATGGAGAGACAGAGTTATTACACCATGGAGAGCTGCCTTCACGGCACAGATGCCTCAATGGTCAGGCTCAACGGCCAGGCTATTCATTAGACTGGCCTGTTACTAAACCAGGGATATGGTTTATGGGACAGTTCCGTGTGGGGAGAGATTCAGTCTTGATTCATCTGCCATTACTGCTGGCTTTGATGGGGTATTCAAAACTTCCATATTCCGAACATTTAGACGGCTGCAAAAAACTGTAAGTCCTGATTCTGTGGTAGCCTGCTGTGTTTTATGGGACGGAAAAAGGTAATGAAAGAGACTCTTCATAGCACATGGATGGAAGTATACTGTACCTGCATCCAATTTGAAGAGCATTTATTTGACTGATTCATGGTGAAAATACAGACAGCATGATAGCTGAGAAATCCTCTCTAGGCACGTGGAACAACCATGTCCAACAACGGTCAAGTACACAGTGATGTGTGTTTAAGAGAAGCTGTCCAAGCCCACAATTCTGACCAACCATTAATGTACCTATCCACAGTAGAGGAAACTATATAGGTATATTTCTTAACCTAGCCATTGTTCCACTACTTTAAAAGTCTCCTACTACTTTTAATTTTTTTTACTTTTACTTCAGATACTCGTATTTAACAGCTACAGTTATTTTGATTATTAAAGCGCCTTTTACACATGCATTAAAGATTAAATAATTTTCTTTCACATGTAAAACACGGTGGGTGTTATGTCTGCCATGAGTAATCTCTCTGGAGCTTTCTCAAAGGCACTGAATCGTCAGCCAATAGAGGTCAATCTGTCCACAGTTCTGTGCAATGAGCTGTTTGCTGTACACTTATTGTCTAACAATAAAAAACATTCTTTTTAAGCACTGCAACTAATGACTACATTTTCTATTATACGGATTATTTCCCAAACCATTCATTAATTAGCTAAAAAACAAACAAACAAAAAAAAAGAAAAATGCCTCTTACAATGTCCCAAGTCAAATCACTGAATCTCTGGTTTTGCCCAACCTATCATCAAATATAATCCAAAAATATTCAATTAACATAACTTAAGACAAACAAAACCTGCAAAGCAACACATTTGAGAAAATGTAACCAATAAGAATTTGTTAATATTTTTTTCTTTGCTTGGAAAAAAAAATATTTCATCATAAAAAGTTGCTGATTATCTTTTTATCCACTAAACAATTTTATGCTTACTTCTCATTCAGCTTCTGTATTTTTTATTCTGGATTTTAGAGGCTGAACAGTAGCTGTAAAGTTACAAGGGACAAAAAATAAGGGGAACATGTGGAGGAGAATTTTCAGTTAAGTTTTAAACACAGGATTAAAACTTGTAATGACTGTATTCATATGGTGGTGTTTCTACTTTTACTAAGAGTCTGAATCCCTCTTTCAGCAGTGCATGTAAAACACTTGATCCTTATCAAACTGAGTAGAACTGGGAGAGACATTTGAGAGAATAAGGAGCAGAGGTTGCATGGTTGCTGGATCAATCACTCCATCTAGTGCCAGTCATAGTCAAACATAATGCACAAGTTGTTGGACAATATCTCTGCCATGAAAACATGAGTGTATTTTGACCTTGGCATCGTACCTAATAATCAAGTCAAGGATCGTTAAGGACGAGTGAAGAGGACGAGACGTGAAAGAAAACAAGCACACACACATTGCAGCTGTTAAAGAGAGCACTTTGCCACTGCACTTCATCTGCGTCCCTCTAATTACACCACTAGGAATAGATCCACAGATCCACCGAAGCGCCGCAAAGTGCCAGCCGCCACACCAAGAACTGGCGGCCACTGGTCTGCCCTCTGTAGAGCTTCCAACACACACAAGCCACTGGGGTTTCTTACATAACTCTTCCGAGCCAGAACTTCTGGGCTTTCCAGGCTCTCTTTGAGTCATATCATTGTTTCCTGCTAAGTCTATCTTTCTTGTTTCTGCTATGTTGAGCTTGACCACTGTGAAGGGAGCCTCAGTATGGCCAGGAAGGTCGTTCAGTGAAAGCCACTTCCCCTAACTCCTTGGAAAGAGTTCACTAAGAGCCAGACCAATGAACCCGTCACTCAGGATTTGGGCTCTGATCAAATCAGGAGGCCTCTAATTACGGGACACTCCACAGCAGGCAGCAGAAATGAAAACGCAAAAAGAATAAACAATGAAGAAAGGAGTACTGCAATCACAACAGTGGAAAAGCGGAGTTGGTCGTATGGTCGTACGAAGACTCACTAATCTCATTACACGCCCTAGCTGCAATGAAAGAAAATGGGAAATCTGTGTTTTTTGGCTCCACGTTTGGCCCTGTTTTTAGTTGGAATTTAAACATTTATTAGCTCTTTAGATTGGCAGTAAATGAGTCAGAAAGATTAAAAGTGTGTTTGCAACTTGAAAGGTGACAGTTGAAAGGGTTACAAAAGGTCCTGCCGGCTTACTGACTCAGCATTTACCAGTGAAACTAAGTACCATGTGTACTGCATTGTGTGATGATGATGATGGTGACCACCAAGAATCTCACACTTTTTACTGAAATCAAGCCAACCAAAGGCACCTTCAGAATCTGCTCTAGCACTGTGACTTTACTGAAGTAGAAACCTGATATATATGCCAACAATATTCATTTTTCTTTTAACTCTTTTGGTATACATTCAATTTTTGTTAGGGACATAGCAAGTTGCTAACTTTGTCTATCTGCCAGTTGGTGTCCAGCAGGAACCATGCACTGGGTCAACAAGTATACCTTCCAAAACCACAGTCACTCTACTACGAGATACCCACTTTGTGTCCACCACATATTGTTTCCTTGCCTTGGGATCGTAACAGGGGGACAAAACAAGGAATTTTTTTTGTACCAACTGCCATTACTTGGTCTGTCTAACTAAGGCTGCCAAAACCTAATATAATCTCAGTGGATTTTGTCCACTTATCTTGTTCAAGTGATTTTTTGACAAACGTTTAATTGTGTTACCAAGTTTATTTATCCTTTATTTAATCAATATAATTTTTGGATTATATTCAACATTTAGCTCCCTTGTATCATTTATTTGTTTGTTGGCTCAATAAATTTGAATGAACATTGTTTGCATTGTCTCTTAGCTTGTAGCTGGGAGGAGATCAAGGGAGCTGTGACCTTTGATCAGCAACCAACAACGTCCATTTTAAGTGTTTATTCTGAACTTTCCATTCAAGTATTCCCTCTCTATCGATGAATATCAAAGCAGTAAAGTTTGCACGGTCAAGTGAGTTAATACCAACTTTAAAAGCTGTCAAGCACTGTTATGTTTTGTCATTTAGAACACAAGTACTTCATACTGAGAGGATGGTGGTATTTTGAGCAGTTTTTTTGTCAATAACTTTTTTGGTGAGGTCAGAGTGGGAATAGGTGGGGTGTAGATAACTGGGTCTTGTCTGTCTTTGTCTGAAGTATCATCCTGTTCCTGTTAGGTAAGTGAAGGATTCTTGGGGCTTGGAGGTCATGGGGCGAGAGACATCTCTCAGCAGCTCCTTTATTAACCACACATGCACACACATCAGACCCAGCGTGAAACAGATGAACACACGCGCTTACGCACATACACACCACAGGAGAAACACGAACGTACACAAGCTGACACATCGTTCCCACAGACTGACGAGGTAGGCTGTTCACACTTACAAAGCATCTACTGTCCCTTTCGTTTTAGGTGGAGGTCAGCAATGCAAGTAAAGTGGGAATGGAGATGCCAGAGTAAAATAATGTGTTGAGAAGACAGTGTGAGATTTGTACATGAAAGCTAATTTCAGCACACTGACTGATGCGCTCAGTGTACATCAGCACAAAGGTATCTATTTTACATTTCTTCAGTGGCCTCAAGAACCCAGTGGTCACTTGAGTGGCAGCAGGTGAAAGAAGAAAATCTATGGCCATCCAGTTCTTCGCTGTCTGCCTGCATGCATGCATGGTCAGCCTTGGTCATAACAACTAACATGAGGCACTCAAGGTGGGACAAAAATTTTGTTAGGCTGCCATAAATGCTACAGTCCATGTTGCTACCTCCACTGGTCACTGTCAGAATCCTGCAGCGCTGACCAGAAAGGTCAGCCAGAAAACAAAATGATATTTAAGTGTTCTGCTTCAAAGACCTGCGGTCGGGGTGTCATTCTTGTGTTGTGCTGTGGTGAATATCACACGGTAAGGTGAACATGTGAACAACATAACCCCAAAGGTCAAAACATCACTGAAGAACTGAAAAATATGAGCTCATTTACAGTGTTTTACAAAGTTGTTTGTTTCTTTGTTGGTTATAAGCCCCTTTGACTGATACATATTTATCTGTTAAAATACCTTACCCTGCACAAAATATAGAATTTTATCATCCTTAATGAAAACGTTCATCTTATTAGTATGTTACAAGAAATCAAATCCACGTTCAGATCTTTTATTCTGATTCACATTGGGTATAGATCAACACTATAGGTTAGTTTCTGTCTCTTGTTTAACTGAAACATACCAGTTCCTCTGAATTAAAAGACAGACTGAAATGGATAATATTTAGTATATACATGTAAAATATTAGGCATCACCATGTGGATGTATACTGGGTCCATATGTCTATTTATTGTATGTGACATTTCCTCACCTCTCTTGAGGTAGGTAGAGGTGTGCTGGAGAAGTGTTGGAGAAAGTTAAAAACGTGCACTGTGTACAATATGTGTACGATAACACACTCTTTAGGAATACTGTTGGGGCACCTGCGGCCAGATGAGGTGGCATTTATGAGCCAAAGACATAATGCTACACTTAAATGGAGGTTTAATGTCTCTCCTGCTTTCAGTGTTTTCTGAGCTTGCGCAGAGCAGTCCACTCCTTCCTAAAAAACTAAATGTGTGTGTGTGTGTAAGTGAGTGAGTGTGTGAGAGTGTGTCTTACCACTGGGGTTGAATTGCATGCAGGATATGGGTTTGTCATGAGCTGGGAAGTGAGCCACCACTCCCTCTCCGTCCGAGTCCTCACTCACCAAGACCTGGAGTATATATATACACACACACCACACGGCCGCCGCCACCGCCACACACACACACACACACACACACACACACAAAGAAAGTCCAAATCATTTTCTAACAATGAGAACATTGAACCCAGATCGGGACTTTCCCCTGCTGAAGAACTTCTCTTCACATTTTGGTTTAGTCTGATATCATCACCACACGCGGCAATGGTCTTTGACATCAGCCCATAGTAAGATTGCTGGAAATTAAAGCTGTTCCAAATGTGCCATTGCCCTCTTGTGGATAGAAAATAATTAGCATATTACCTGATAGGCAAGAAATAAAGACAAAAAGGAGTCTGTTAAAAAATCCTTCTCTTTGTGTTACATCCAAGTCATGAATCATCAACATTTGAACTATACTTTATTAGTGCTGGTGCTGCAGTAAGGGGCTGTTCTGAGACTAGTGTCAACAAGGTAGGGTCCAACAACAGAGACAAGAATATGGACAAATTTACTTTGGCGACGATGTGGCATTTCACATGTGGCTTTGACAATACCCCATGACAGCGGATTTTCCCGTAAACAGGCAGAAACTGGCGTCAAATTCAGCTATAGCTCGCTACTTCGGAAACTTGCCTACGAAAATAAAATTATATGTCAATTTGCACAACGAGAGGCTGCTCTTAAATCTCTGTATGAGGTCTGTTGTTAAGACTGGGACAAATCTAACAAAGGCTGAGCCGAGACCAGGAGCTGGCAGAAAAGCCCTTTAGTCACGAAGAGAGATTAGAAATAAGCCCAGACATGAGGCCACTTTGTGCACGAGTGCATGTGTGTATGTGAAAGAAAACATCTACACAGGGTTAAATTTAGCCCCAGTGTTGCATTAACGATGTCAGGAAGGCTGGCTGAGCATTTTAAATAGGAACTAGTCCAAACAAGAAACAGCCTTTAAAAACTAAGGGCTTCGCCTCAGACTACAAGCAAGAAAATAAGCAGAAAAAAGGGGAAGAACAGAAAGAGGCTGGTGACATGAAGCAGATCACTTTTATTATGGTGCAGGCAGACAATGTTGTTCTGTGAGGGAATCCTGCTGGAGCCCTTTGAAGCAGGAGTGTCCTCCAGAGAACCAAGTACGTTACACAGGGGAAAGTGTGTGTGTGTGTGTGTGTGTGTGTGTGTGTGTGTGTGTGTGTGTGTGTGTGTGTGTGTGTGTGTGTGTGTGTTTTGGTTGGGGAGGCTTGGATGAAGTCTTGCATGTAGCTTACTGGCAACAAAAAGAGAAACCAACTTACTCCCGCGCTGGCGTCTCTTTGCTGTCTTCCCATATGGTGTACAGTTGATTTTGAAGTCAAACCTGTTTGGTTTCTAAAGCATCTTCATATGTTTCAGACCTTTCAAACTCTCAAATGTCATCTAAGGCTTGCAGCCTAACACTGTCTCTGTCTCACAGAGTCACCGATGTTATTTCAGACTGCCTCAGAGCATTGTCTGTGCTCCTCTGGTCAACTTGTGTTGAAAGCACATGTTTAAAATGACTTTACTAAACTTTTACTGCCCTAACCCACATTCTCTTAGAGCCTGCAGGTTGTGAGAGTCCCCCACCTCTTGAGGATGGAGACATCAAGTACACCATGAAAAGTCAGTACGGGCATAATGAAAGCGTTGAATACACGTGTCAGACGTTCTACACGATGGAGGGAGAGCCTTACAGAACCTGCATCAACGGTCAATGGGTTGGACAACTGAGATGCCTGAGTATGTTTTTATTTGGTACCCTCCTCTACTTTGCATTGTAAAATTTAATATCAATATTCATTCCAACATTTTTCTTTGTGGTTGTATGACAGATTTAAAATGTATTCAACAGTGAGTTCAGTGAAAGATTTTACTGTGGGTCAGGCTAGAAGTATTTATAATGTGTTATTTATAATGCATATTTTGTATTGCTTTAATCATCCATATTTGTGCTTGCAATGGGAAACACCAGGCCTTAGAATCATCTGGCAAAAATATGTAAAAACTATTTTCCAGCATCATTGACAACGTGTCCATCATCTTTTGCAGAACCCTGCACTGTGATTGCTGAAGACATGAGGCAACGTAACATTGCGTTCAGATATGACGTTGCTGATCCCTCAAAGCTCCATTCAGCCCATAATGATGTAATCGAGTTTCAGTGTGCCAAAAGAAGAGCTGACGGCCCAATGCGTCGCAAGTGTAACAATGGTGTGATGGTCCTGCCCTCATGCCACTGAGTTTGCAGTGACTGGCAGCCATTTGACACGACCACATGACCATGAGTAATAAAGACTGTATGATGTAGTGCACTGTGTGGCCTACTTTATTTTATGCACTGCTTGTCTGTGATGCACAACCAAAATTTTATTTGACAGGTTCATTGATGTGATGATTTCTTTATTCAATATAATCCCGGAGCTGTTATTTAGATTATTCATCTGATTATTCAAAAGTGCCTTCCTTCACACTGATGAATATCAATTTTAGTACTTTTTTAATCCTAATGGGAAATTCATTCACTTTGGAGCAGACTGAGAAATCTGCTAACAGCTTTTGGACGCATTGCCACACAACTTAAATCAAACACTCCTGGTTCTGAAAAGTTGAACAATATTTGTGCTGTCCTCGGTATATGTGCTGTATATAACTTGACAGCCAAGTTATATACAGCACTATAGCACTATATTGATACTGATTTTAGTGACTGACTTTTCAGCTAGTTCAGCTATTGGTCATACTATTCAGATTTTTCAATAGAAAAAAAAAAGAAAACAGTATTGTTCACTAGAAAAAGAGGTGTGAATACAATGATACAGATGTATGGGGAGAGGATAAAATAAATTAAAGTCTTTAGATTTTTAAGTGTGGTTTGATGCCATGTTAACATGGAAAAAACATATTCATAAAAAACACTAAATGTAAGAAAAAAATGAACTTGATATGTTCAACAAGGTCAGAATATGAGATGCAGAACCTGATAATGAATTACTGTTCAGATATTCAAAAGCATTCTGCTGACCAATACAAATAAACAAAAAAAACTTCTTACACGTGGGGATAGAGAAAGAGCCAAACAAATATTTTCTATAGAGCAATGAGAAAGTGACTGGTCAAGACAAAATGACCAAGAAAAGATATATCCCATTTCCAGTAACTCCACACTGGTTGGACTCATACATACAGTGTTCCCTCGCTCTATCACGATTCACCTTTCGCGGCCTCGCTGTTTCACAGATTTTTTTATTGCAATTTTGCATACGTTTTTTTTACAGCGTATGAATGCGCATTGTGTTCTGCGTCCTGATTGGCTAAGGGACGTTGGATCATTGTCAATCAGTCTCCTCCGTGCCGTTCAGCTTCCATATTTACACGTTATAGATCTACATAGGTTTGAACTTTGAGAGTGTTTAAACAAGAGAGAAGTGCGAGAAAATATTAATGCCTGTCTGAGAGAAGTGTATAAAGTGTGTCTTAAAACATTTAACAATTGTAAAAAATCCTACTACTACTTTCACCCATTGCGGGCAATTTTTGGGACCACTGTATTTTGGAAATATTGCAGTCCTGGCTGAAGATGCCTCACAAACATTAAACCAAACATCTGTCACAGTACACAATGATGGATCCAAAGATCCAAAGCACAGACTTTGCTTTCAGTATACTGAACATACTCACATTCTTTGTACAGATTCATGTTTGGCATGAATGTCAATGCAGTCATTTACATTTACATTTACATTTACATTTCACTGAAGAAAGGATCTATGGAACCAGCTGACTGAGGGATTAAAGGAAATGAAACTGTTGATGCATTTGCTAAACAGACAGTAAAGATGAAGAGATCAGGGATGAAACGAGGCTGAGGGTCGGACACACCAGACTGAATACCACAATGCACTTAATGGACAAAGATCCCAGGTCTATGTGAGCACTGTCAAACAGAGAAATCAGAGGAACACGTCGTTTTAAACTGCCCAAAGAACGGCAAACAGTAAAGAGGGAAACAAAGGAATCTTTGCAACTTGGACAGATGGAAGAACTTGGCAGTTGTTGCATCATGCATTAAGTAAAGATAAGATAGTATTTTTTTCAAAGATGGAAATAGATTTCTTAATGTCTGTTTGACTGTGTTATAAAGGTTGTTTTTTTTTTAATTAATTCATTTTTTATGTATGATTCAGTAATGATCCAGTGATGATGTGAGTGATGCTCAATGAGGATGAGAGGATTTTAAATTCTGTGAAAGTACTGGACTGTGGTTGGGTGGTTGTACTTTACTGCTCCGCTGCTAATCCTGCTATCACAATAAGGGATTATAAGACTGGTTCCTACAATTTAGTGGTGTGGACAAACACTGTAACTGAAAAAAAATAGATTAATTTGTCAAATCACCCAGAGTTTATCCTCTTGTATTTTCAGTAATTTTGGGCCCATTTTCTTTTCATTTGATTTTATTTGTGTTGTTCTTTCATTGAGAGTGTTTAGTGTAGCAAACAAGTTAAAAGCTAACAAGTTGTGCTGTATTTGCAAATGACCCAGCATCCAACTGTGCAGTGGAATTCACACTCTGTCTGAGTTGGGAGTTTGACTTTTCTGAGAGAAACAAATTGGGCTGCAGTTGCAGTGTTCTGAGCTTTCCAAGCAGACACGTAGAAAATTCTTTTCCCACACTGTTTCCATTTTATCTCCCTGTATTGATACCATCTGCCAACTAAAATCAGTGTGATTATTATTATGTGTGCAGCACACGAAAACCGGTAAGTATTGAGTTTCACTCTTTACTCTTTACAGGACTAAGATGGTATAAGATGGTATAACTTATGTGCAAGATTAAAATTATGGATGCAAAGATCAGACCAAGTGAAATATGTTTTTATTTCAGTGTGCACACACAGCACTGAAGTATAGACCAGACTGGACCGGAACTGACATTAAGTCTTTTCCTCAGTTCATCATTTATATGTTTGTCCAGTTGGCTCATGTATCACATCCAGCTGACTAAAAATCTTCACTGGCAAGTGGGCAGGTTCATCACTCCATCAACACAACTCTGACGCATTGCAACTCTGCCAACATGTCGAAGCCTAGAACTGGAACACTTGAACTCAATCTCTTGATTATGGCGTGAATAAAGTTTATCATCATCTCTATATCTGAAGGCAATGTTACGTTGGCTCATGGCTTCTCTATCCACAGTGCAGGGCTCTGAAAGAGATAAAAAGCATTTATTAGTGAATGACTGCAGGTTCTGTTACCTTCACTTTCACTTTTTGGACTGATTAAAGAACCTACATTAAAAAGTGTGGATAGTGAACTCTACAACAAGACAATTTTAAGATGTGCTCTTTGACATTGTCCATTTGAACATTTTTTTTAAAGGAAATAAACTTTCTTTAGATTTTTATTTACAGACCTGTAACCACTCACCAGTATCTTGTTTCCTTAAAGTGGTCACCCACGTGACCTCCTGTCACTATATAGTACAAAACCTTTCAAGTGTAGTATCATTCATTGCTGTGTCATCAGTTATGTGGTCTTCATTCATTCATTCTTTTTTCCATTTATACATCACCTTCATTCATGGTTTTCACTTATCTAACTGGCTGTTTGTGTTTGTGTGGGATTGGTCACTGTTTTGACAGAAGAACTTGCTGAAAACTTTCAGATAGAGACTAAATCATTGAACAACAAAAAAATAATTTTTCTTATTTTATGAGTGACGCCTCCTATGAGTGATAACTCTTTGTTGTACAAATATTAATTCATTCTGACATCCAAAGGGGGTGCACATTTACCACTACATAATTTACTTTATTTCAAGGTATTTGTGCTAGACACATGAATTTCTGTCATGGCTATGCAGTCTTTAAAGAATGCAATGTGGGAATATACACCTCCACATACATGTTGATACATTTCTGTTTTGTTAGATATTATTATATTATGATACCATATTATATACTATTTTTGCTGTACTACATAACAGCTATATGCAATGTGTATTGCTGTACTATGTTATATATTATATATTCAGAAAGGCTAAACAGTAAAATGAGGCTATTTTTTCTAAATCAAAGAATACATGTCTTTATCAGAGTGCTCACATAGGAATGGAGAATGAGCAGAGCACTAATTATCTTTCTTATTTATTTTCATCAATTGCTTAGTCACACAAAACCTGATACTACAGTGTGCAGGCTGATCTATTTTAAATTTAACCACATTAGTTACTTTACTAGGTAATTAATTACTTTACCAGGTAATTTTGTCCCCAAACAGTTGTGTTGTTTCTATTTTTTAATCCATTTTTATTTCATTTCATGTCTTTAATATCTTCTTTTTTTAAATGTATTTTACTTTCTGTACTTAAATGTATTTAATTCTGTCCTACTTTTGAAACAGCCAATTTTGCCCACTGGAGATAAACAAAGGTGTATCTTATCCTGGTATGAAAAACATGAAGGGAATTGTAACTCACTGAGGCATCTCATCTCTCCAGTCCATTCACCACTGATGCAGGTTTTGTGACGAGTACCCTCCAGAGTGTAATAAGACTGACAGACGTATTCAACCCGCTCAGTGTTTCTGTACTGCTGTCGAGGAGTTTCTGTGGTGTCTCCATTTTCAAGTGGTGGTGGTTTCCCACAGCCCACAGGAGCTAAAAGAATGAGGGCAAAGTAAAAGTTTATTATTGTTGTGATACAACTGTGACATTTTCACCTTGAGGGACAGATCTACACCAATTACACAGTATTTACACAAAAATAAACATCAGAATCAGAAGAAGAATATGGTGTATATAT
Organism: Amniataba percoides; assembly: GCA_037176925.1. Lineage (NCBI taxonomy): Eukaryota > Metazoa > Chordata > Actinopteri > Centrarchiformes > Terapontidae > Amniataba > Amniataba percoides. The sequence continues at coordinate 24,861,494 of JBAJHX010000049.1, forward strand.
CTATCTGTATCTCTATCTACATCTATCTATCCATCTATCTGTATTCTGGACTGTGTAGAAAGGGTTGTTTGAAGCCCTCTGCTGACAGTTTGTATGTAGCAGTGTTAAGCACATGCGTCTTGCCTTATTTCCTGTTTAGAGAGGATGTTGTCACCTAGAAAGCTGAATTGCCTCGTGTGTGCAACAGTGATGGACAGTAATCCTTCTCCACTCTCTTCACATCCTCTATGTCTGTGAGTATATGCTTTAGGTGTGACAATCTGTCTTTTGCTTGTAGAGGTTAAAAGAACGTTAATACAAGATGAAAATTGCTTATGGTAGAGTCATTTTCATGAAACTTCAAAATCATAACAGCATAACTGTAGTGATTGTAGATCTCTCAGTGCACTGTGGGAGACATCTGAAAGTTGGGTTTCTCATCATTTCATGAGACAAAGAGTGAATGTACAGGAAAACAACTGACTTACGTCCACATGTTGGGAAGGGATGACTCCACTGTCCATTTCCTAAACATTCCACCTCTGCTTTTCCCTGAATAACATGGTCATTTCGATGACAGAAGAACCTCAAACGTTGTCCTTTTTCCAGTAGATTGTTTGGTCTGTTGATGCGTACACTGTTTGATACACCTGTGACTTCACATTTGTCTGTTTTGAGGAGGGAAACATGTTTAATCAAGAGGTTTAAACAGTGTAAAGGGTTATTAGACTTGAGTTCCTTTCGGGATTCATGAACCCAAATCTGATGTAAGTTTGTGTCTCTGTAAATTTACCTCTGTATCCAAATGTATATAATTGTACTGATTATTTTATTTATATGAAGATACAGTAAGGACAGTTACTGAAGTTTCAATCTAGATGTTTCTTTTTTATTAAACACTGAAATCAGTATTTAACAATTCATTTCAGGGTTGTTTAAAAAAGTGATACAATTCTCTTATCACACCAAATGCAAAGTTTGTCATGCAAAAATCATATAATAACAGAAAGTTGCAATAATCATCTCACAGTTTAGAATCAAGATATATATTGAATCAAATTGTGACTTGTGAATCGAATCGCCAGATACTAGGCAGGGCATAGAAATATGGAGAATGAGAGTGAACGTACCATTGCACTTTGGAAAGGGTGCACTCCACTGCCCAGTTTCTAGACATGCAATTTCCTTGGACCCTTCAAGTGTGTAACCACTGTCACATTGAAACTGTAAATTATGTCCAGTCTTTATTGGTTCAGTAGATGGTGTTATAGATACAGTTATATGAGGATCCATTTTCTCAAGTTTACAAGTGATGTCTGAAAAGAATAAAACTATTATTATTATTATTATTATTATTATTATTATTATTATTATTATTATTATTATTATTATTATTATTATTATTATTATCAGAATATCATCAAAGGTTGTGCCACTCTGGACTCCCTTATAAAGTATGCAGCCATTTTAGCTTATTCTAAAATGTTCCACAATATGTATCATGATTATTTTCTTATTATTAATAGTCCTACCTTCACAAGTGGGGAATGGATTATCCCACTGTCCATCTTTACCACATATCAGCATTGAACTGCCATTCAGATATGTCCCAGGACGATCACAGCTGAAGGTTAGGAACCGGTCAGGAAGTATGGGACCTTCATTTTGTGGTAAACCTTTTACAGTAATGTTTTCATCTGCAAGCGGGGGGTCACAGCTCAAAGCTGAATAAACACAAGCAGTCAGGACACCGAAGGAGTAAAAAACACTGCTGAATAAGGCAAGAATTTGATACAGTCAAAACACTGAAGTAGATTTTCAACGGACATGAGAGCCTCCTCACAGTCTCCCAAAATGAAGGAGACTTAATATAGATAATATAATATAATATAATATAATATAATATAATATAATATAATATAATATAATATAATATAATATAATATAATAT
>JBAJHX010000049.1:24863523-24873545 GCA_037176925.1 Amniataba percoides
TGTGTGTGTGTGTGTGTGTGTGTGTGTGTGTGTGTGTGTGTGTGTGTGTGTGTGTGTGTGTGTGTGTGTGTTATGAGGCTGCTGTTCCAAATAAGGAATTTCAAAGCCTGGTAGAGATGGGAATATCCTGGACTGCCACACGGACACAGGAACTCACCTCTGTCATATTCCTGCCTTTTCCCTTTATTTAGAAAAAAAAAGAATCACACTCTCACTCCTCCCCTCATCATCCATTTCTCCTCCACCCCTAGCTCTCCCCTCCCTGCTTGACCTAGTCAGTGTTTATGACCAGTGTACGGTTACAGTGTGTCGGCTGGTGACAGAGTGCAGGCCTGCTTCTGAAGGCTTAGTTCCAGCTTATAAGACAACACACTGGCTGCAGAGCAACTACAGTCACTGTGTAGGAGAGAGGGAGACGGCAGGGAGTGTGTGTGTGGTGTCTACATTACTGACAAACTGTACTATGTATGCTAACACGCCTCATTAAAAATGTGACAGCTACTGCAGTGTGATTAATCATGTCCTGCAGTGGCTGAGGAGAATTAAGGGGATAAAAGTTTTTAGTATTTCTTCAGAGGTTATGGGGAAATCCTGTAAACCGGAATCAACCAATCTGATATTTATTTTAATTATTTATAACATGCCAACAACACTTTTTTGATATTATTCAGTTTTTCTAAATTTTGAATTACCAGTCTTCCAATTTACTGTATTGCATAATTCACTACTTCACTTGAAGTCAGGTGTTACCACAACTGAACATTTTCATTAATATAAGTTTGTAATGCATTTATTAAAACATGTATACAGGCCTGTATACCGAGGTGTTACCATGATGGGGACACTAACAATCAGTGAGTGTGTCGTGTGTCATGTTCCATGTTCCTGACATAGAAGTATCTTCCTGTGTGTAATTTTATAACAGTATTGCAATGTGTGGGCTCATTTCTGTAGCATCTTCTTACAGCAGCAACAAGCAGGCATGAAAGTTAAAGTAACACTGCTGCCTACTATGTAAAAGAGAGCGTAGTTTTGGTAGGGTGGGGGTAACTTAAAAATGGCAAAGAAGTCCAACTACATTGTGCTGTCTACAATATCCAAAATGCTGGACAATTGTACTCTGTGTGGCAGAAAAAAGCACACATCATTATTTCATTGGGTTAGGATGTGGACATAGCTTTTCTGCTGCTGTAGATCTTAACTTTCAGTATTCTCTAATATTATTCTGAATAGTGTTTCTTCAATAACATGATGTTAATTTAGCCTCTCTTCTTACTAAGCACTTGCACATTTTTGGTGAAAAAAACCTAATAATAGAATAAATGTATAAGGCTAGAAACTTACTTCAGCCTCACCTCCCAACCCCCCAACAAAACGGTTAAATTGAATGTTAAGACCTTATTTGACGTATGGTGCACTCACTCAGCCTTGAGCTTCATGTGAGGTTACAGACCAACAGCTGACTGTTTACAGAGTCTCTCTTTCCAGGGCTGCTAAAACAGACAGGGCTGTGGCTAAAAGCTTGGCTGTTAAAATATGCAGCAAATCTAAGTCACACCTTTCAGTGAGTTGTGCAGAGTGAGGTGAATGGGCTTAAGTGTGTCCAAGCCACAGGAAGAAAAAAAAAAAACACAACCTCGGAGATTTTCTTATTTCCCACCAAGCCACATAGGCCAAAGTTATGTTTACCTGGGTCATACATGACAAGACCAGAGAGGCAAAAAGCCCAGAATAAACCAGTGCCAATTTAATCTCTGGTGTGTGTGTGTATGCATTATGTATATAAAGAGGCCCAGTTTGGAGGGACATAAGCATTTAGAAGTAAAGCCTGAAAAGCTGACACTATTCAACAATGATGGTCACCTGGTAGCAGTTTCTGGTTTACCACCACTTGTGATCTAAAAAAGGAATACTGTGTGGGTTCAGACCAGTGTTAGTCTGAAGGGCTGCCAGGATAGAGGCAAGAAGGCTGGCAAAAACCTAATCTACCTTGCTTTATGCATCACTGTACAGACGATATTGTAACTTTGGGCTCAGTTGAAAAACTGAATGTAAACTAATTTATATGGCTACTAACTAATATCACTAGTGTTGCTCCACAAAGAGCTTCTAGATTGGCTCCAGTGCTCCCTGTGTGTGCTGAACCCTATTGAAAGGATGAAGAGCATTTTTCCAAAACATGCTCCCTCATTTTGTGCAAGGCTTTTGCGCTTGAAATAGCATGAATTACCAACCATCTTCTGTGTCTGTCTTCCAAGTGCTGTCTCCAGAAAGGCTGACAGAAGAACATGTTGTTGTCCTTGTCTTGATGACCTTTAAGATTAACCTGGCAGTGTTCAAACCTGAACCCTATCAAAAGTATGACCTCGTTTCTCCATGACTACGAACAGACCTTATTAACACCTCATTTGGACCATTGTAATTTATCAATTTACTGGCCTAAATTTTAGTTTATTTACTTTGGTCTAATTCATGAATGGTTCTGCTTCCTCAATCCAGAGACAACTACTCCTTTTAAATGCTTTCCTTTCTCTTAAGTCTGTATTGATCTGACAGGTGCTATCTACAGCAGTTGCCATTTCTTGCAAATGAAAGCAGATGTTTGAAAGCATTTCAGATTTAGAAAACAAAAGCAAGGTTGTGAACTCTGTAAAAGTGATTTAATCTCAAAGCTCTGTCATTCAGGATTAAAAGAGGTGAAACACATTTAAATGTGTGCAAAATATAACTACCAACCAATACATGCTTGAATTCTGAAGTGTGTGTACATGGCTATGTTGTACATTTCCATTGTGTGCAATAAATTCATTTAGATCACTACAGCACACACAAGTCTGCCCTGCTTACAGTTAATTTGCTAAACAGAAAAAAAGAAAAATTTGATCCCTACATCCTACCAATAATGGTAGGATAATACCTACTACAAAACAGTACAGAAGTGAATACCTAGTGTAGCTTGTATAAATTCACTGCAGTTTTTGCTGTATTGTGATACTATGATATAAATTGTATCATGAATGTATCATATCATGACTTGTTGACTTGATGCAAAATTCCACAACTTTTCCACAAAAGCAGTTGACTGACCTGTCCCTCCCCAACACTGTGTGTGTCTATAATAGTGACCACGCCAGGGTTGTGGGGGCTTCGGCGACTCGCACTGTGAGGTGTGCCCTCCTCATCTGGAGTGCCTGCTGGCAGGGTGCCTGCCAGCTGGGTGACAACTTTACCCACCATTGTCAGGCCCGTCTTTAAAGTCTGAAAGAAGACAGAAAAAAGATTTTGTGCTTAAAAAAACATCGTGTGTTACATATTTTCAAGTAAAGACTACTGCATGTATGTGATTTGTTGTATTTTGTAGTTCTTTGCAGCCAATGAAGGGGAAGAGCTGCCAAGTGAATGGGTGTATGTGCAATACAGCGTGTGTGTGTCTATGGGGCATGCATCACGTTCACTTGATGCCTGCTGATAACTTGTAGTGCTGATGACTTGTAGCACTGTAGCCGCAGGAGACACCCGTGTTAGTGTGTGAGGCTCCTCTGTGTCCGCTTAAGGCCCAGCCAGGGTGTCTGGCTCAAACACACCTCTGTGGCTCGACTGAGGGAAATGGATAGTGCTGCTTAAGTGGAGTCTATCTCACCTACTACACTGTCTTTGCCTAATGGAGTCCAATGCATGTGACTGTGTGTCTGTGTGTGTGTGTAAGCGCCAAAGGGGCCCCGGAGAGCCTAATCAGGCATTCAGACTAGGCGGCCCTGTCAATACAGTGTGGCGCCTCGCGTTTGTTGGGTCTGAGGATCACCCACTGTCTCTCTTTGCCACTTGGCCAGGCACACTAACAGTGTCTGCTGCCCGTGTGTGCGTGTGTATGCTTGCATTTGTGTATGTGTGAGTGTGTGTGTAAAATGCCAGAAGAGCCATCAATTATTAAGTGAGGCGTTTGGCTCCTAATTGATCAACACTAATGTGTTTTCTAATCACTGCAGTTGTGGAGTTCTTAGTGGTAGTCCAAACAGGGGCTATTGATCTGCCGGTGGGGAAGGGGGTCTGAGACAGATCATGTCTGATGGCTGACAAAAACACATGAACACTCACTCTCTCTCACATTGAGACAGACACACACACACACAGAGCTACGGCCTGATGTCGCCATCTAAACAAATTACAATGTAATTTACGTGAAAGGTCTTTCTCAATCATACACCAGAAGTGACAGACCACAATGCATGTGATGCACACATTTATCATAAGAGAGCAAAGTCCAGTCAGTCAGAGCTGAGCCACTCTCTCTTTTATCTTTCTTATAAACAAAAGCCATTACACTTTAATGCTACCCCCCCTTTTGTTTCCATGTCTCTGGACGTCAGCACTAAGAGCCAGCGTGTCGCGCCACAAGCCAGAAGGAGATACCTTGTCATCCATATTGAGATATATGGTCTTAAATGAGGAGAGGGCAGGCAAGCAGACTGCCTGTCTGCATATCAATACCCCCCACTATTGTTCACCCCTTACCAGGCCGCTAACCTGTTAGTGACACTGTGCTCTTTTTGATGTATAACATCATTAGCCTGCTAATGAGACTTCTCTCACACTAGCTGTTAGCACTCATTAAGTAAAGAGGAAGGGATACACTTGCTCTTTGTAAATCAATTATCCCTTCCTCTGGGACCGAATGGAGAAACAGACTAGAAACAGATGAGGAGCTAGCTAGTTAGCATGTGTTGGCAAGCAGCTGAATCAGAGCAGGAATGAATTTTCCCAGTATCAAAGGGGCCTGCTGGCTGTTAGAGAGACATGGTAGAGTCACTCCCCTGTGGAGATGAGTGAAACAAGACCATTGGAGAGAAACAGATTACAGTGGAAAAAACTGATGGGCAGGTTGATGAAGTGTCTCATAAGCTCAGGCCGAGTCACCCAGGCGGGCCAGGTGGATCCAATGTCAGCAAATTTACAGATGGTGGAGGCAGAGCTGGAAACACTGTATTATGTGCTGTTTTATCTGAGCAGAGGTTTCAGTAGATGGATTAGAGCCACAAGAACTGAGTTTTAAACCTTTACGATTAAAGCAAACTAATTTAGAGTCAGTTCTTCTGCTGGCAGATATGATCAATGAGAAATTTCAATGAAGATGGAAAACCAGTAAAAAAAACACTGTAAGTTATCTTAGTTGCAACGTGTGTTAAAAGTGTGTCTTGTTATATTTAAGGCTATTCTGTATTTAATGCCACCATTAAACATTCCACATTTGTATTTGCTTTGATATCCTGTAACATGTAAAACATATCGAGGCCTTTTAAAAGTAGATTATGATATGAGTGTCACTGCAGATTAAAGTCAACAGGGGGTTCACAAGACAACCTTGTATACACTTTCACTACTAAAAGGCATGAGTGTGTCTGTGAATGTTCAGTCCAGGACACCTGGATTGTTAAGGGACACTCTAGTACCATACACCTTGTACAGGTAATTATTTGGGCCAAATTAGCCCCATGCACTAACTCACAAGCATGGTATAAACTCACACTGTCACCCAGAAAGACAGGCAGTGACTTGGTTGTTTTCTTGTCTTGCTGTCATGTAGACCTTGTTAGTTGATCTGTTTAGCTTGTGGATGTCACAGAGCGGGTGTCATTGACACAGAAGAGAGAAAAGCAAAAGTCTCACATGTCACTTAGATCTAGGATTCCTCAGCGTTTTGGTTTTCATCGAAGTTATAGAACACCAGAAAAAGAGTGTTGGATCTGACATAAACTGTGTGCTGAGAAACACATCACACACATGGAAAACTATTTGTGATATGATGACCTGTAGAATTAATTTATTTACAGGCTTTAGCACTGCTTTACTTTTCCCTCACATGTGCATTAGAGTCAGTTCTTTGAGCCTGCCCAAAATAAACAACCCAAGCTGCAGTTGTCCAGGAATTGTCCAGTGCCCAGTAAGTTGCTGATGAATGGACCTCCAGGGCTACAGAGAGTTACTCATCTGTGTAAGATTTGCAAAAAAAAAAAGAGTCTTGATTGAATATAAACATAAACTTCTAAACTCTATGTCAAAACCTATAAGTACACTGCTGGCTAGAATGATGGGTTTAAGTACAATTAAAGATGCTCTACATGTCTTAAGGGAAACATTTTAATTTCATAATATACACATTAGAGTCTTTTGAAATAACAATGGAGCATCTGTTTCTATTATGTTCTACATTTTTTGTTCTCTGCTGCACTGCACACATACCAGTGTCTGACCACAAAACAATGTACAAACCAGGAATTTTCTGTACGATTATCCTCCTAATAATAAAAAGAAAAATAAAGAAAATGCAAAGTAGCTGCTGATGGGCAAGTGTCACAAAGGTTTTGAGCTATGAAACATATTTTCATACCATTGCTTTAAAATATTTTTCCTAAAATATATCTTTATTTTAGGAAAAATAAAACATAAAACCTCAAAATACTGGTTATGGAAGAACACAAAATAAATATGATCACATTCATGTTTGTGATGTCAGTCACTTCAACTCTGCTGAGTTATGTAGTTTAACAAGCCTAAAGTAGTTTAAAGTAGTTTAAATGTGAGAAGACTGAAAGAGAAGTCAAATGTGTGTATGTATTGTCACTTACTTTGGCAGCACTGATCACTGTAGCTGTATATGACTGAGAATTGTCACCACAAGCTCCCCCACGAGACTGGTGGCATCTGATCAACTGAAAAAGCATGAAGATTTACAGATTAATACAATGCATATAATGTAAGTCTGTGGATGATGTATGAAAAAAAAGGGGAAATTAACTCAGATTTCAGTTATCCACAAGCTTCCCCCTCTTCACTCTATGGAGGAAATTGGTTTTGCTTCCAAAGAACCATTACACAACCAAACAGCCAATCTGCACTGATTTAATTTCAAATACAATTTCACTTGAATGGCTCCATCCCAGTATTACTCTTACTGTTAAAAAATAGATTTAGTCATTTCTGGAAATCCTTAGGCAGTCACACAAACAGTGGCCCCATCTGTCAATTACTTGAGTGGGCCAGCATCAAAACACTATTGTGCATTAAATGTATTGCAGAGTGCAAAATAGAACATTCAGGTTTTGGTAAATACTTAACAATCCCATTAAACAGGAGACTATAAAACTCCTGTGCATCTGTTGATTTTCAAAATGTTATCATCTCTTGCGGACTCTTCTTGGAATGAGTAGTTTATCCAGACAGATTAACGAGGCAGAAAATAGATAAAATGCATTTTTTGGATTGTAAATATGTCGCTTTTCTGATAAGGCACTTCTGCAATGGATGAGTGTGTATGTGTTTGTGTGTGTGTGTGTGTGTGTGTGTGTGTGTGTGTGTGTACGTGTGTGTAGACTACCTTGTTCTCAGCATAGGCCAGCCAGCGGCTTCCAAGAGCTATTGGATTGAGGCTCGGGCCAGGGCAGGGATAGCAGCCTAAAAAGACGCAAAGATGATCATAGTAATACAGACTGCACTGATAATTACAGAGGAAATAGACATTCATACACATTTTGGTAAATAACCTCATTATCATCATCAAAAAAGATTTTCATAAGCCTCTTCCCTGAAGAGCGTCTGTCACTATCTTAAACCATTAATGTGTTTGTGGGGATGTTTCTCGTTTGGGAAGATAAATGGAAGTCTAATGAAGGTGACGTGTCTGCACACTTGTGTGTGTGTGCACACTATGACCTAATGGAGACTGCGGTACCCAATAAATTGAGGATGGCTCCTCTGCTTATTGACCAACATAATAATCCCTGTGGAGACACACACATACACATGTTTGCACACAAACACAACCAGTGTGCTGTCAGCAGAAATAAAAATAGCAACCAATTGTCCTAAATGACAAACAAAACGCTGCCTTCACAAACAGATAAATGTCTTGGACATTATAAGAATGTATTTTTCTCTTCCCACTCAAACAGATGTGGAAGTAAACAAGGACGTGAATTGCTGTGACTAAAACCAAAAGTGGGCTCCAGCTACAGGGGCGTCTATCAGCCAAACAGGCAAACATGTGCCTGTAAACAGACCAGAAAAATGATTGATACAGTCATAAATACCTTTAAGTGCAAGCAGAAACACAGACAGTGACAGTCTGTTTCCAGTGTTCGTAAACGGGCAAGAAAATGTTGATCCAATAATTACAACACCCGCTGTGTTCGAGGACAGAGGCACTCGTCCCACTCACACAAACACTCCCAGCTAATGTAAGTACATGGAGGTGTGGGGGGAAATTGCTGGCTGACAATAATTTAGTGCTCAGGGAGCAGATTAGGTACAGAGAGTAATTTAGTGCGGGGGGAGGGCAAATGCAAAGGAGCCATTTGTGTCTCCAAGGCCGACGGGAGACCAGGCAGTGAGATAACATGTGTTTGACATCCTGGGTGGAGAGCAGGGGGCTGAGTGAGGAGAGGAAACAGACACGATCAGTGGAATCAAGGGAATGGAAACGAACAGTCAGATATTCCATAATCTTTCATTTTTTTAAGGTGCACTAGTTTCCATCAGTTAGTAACAAGATAAAACTTGCCTTGTCTTATGTCTTATTCTCATACAATAATGTGTACAATATAGTATGTTCCCCCTACAAATCCAGAGGCCTGGCACTCTACCAGACCAGCAACGCTTGTCACCAGGCAAACAAAATCCTCATTTTCATCCAAGATGTACTTGATGATCACCATCAAAAACAGCCGTGTGTCACTGCAGAATAAGACAGGCTCACACAATTAGTGGAAAATCTGCAGTAAGTAGAGTAAATAAACAGATTTGATCTGGGTAATGACTACAAAATGTGAACAACACAGAGCTGAACTGCACAAGCATTTGCAATTAGCAGATACACAAGTATTGTCATGTTGAGCTGTTCACTGTCCAACAGTCAAAATTGTAGAAGCAAATCTGAACACATGAACGCAGCCTTGCAAACTGACTAGTTAATCTTCCAACATCAACGATAGATAAAAAACATAGCCACTACTGTTAAAATTGAAATGGAATATATTTATAAAACCAGCAGCCACAGACACCTTTTTATATAAACACACAGTCGGTACCACCCATGATCAATGTGGCGTGCTCTGATCTGAAAAGCTAAGGAATTAAAATGAACAAAAAAGAAGGACAGTCATTTGCCGGTGGTGACTGAGGCCCAGCTCACAGCACACACCACTTGAATGTAAAGCAAGGATATAAACACTGGGCGAGCCTCAAGTGCTCATAGAAACATGACATGGCCACCATCACAACCCTGGAGGAGACACGGACATACAACAGCAGAACGGCTCATTCAAAGCAGAGCTGCACACATTACAGGACCCTCTGTATACTGCTTTTATGACCCAAACAGACCAAACAACGTTAGGAAGAGGAGGCCCCTGCATTCAAAAACGATTAATAACTATTGAGCATGTTTGGTTTCCTGTGGCCCAGACACTGATAGGGAAGGCAGACAGACAAAGAGGAGACACATTAAAGCCAGCCAGTAAGGTCAGTTTACTCCAGTCAATGACTTAAGTGGACAGCAATGGCCTTGTAATACAGTCTGGCCTTTCCTTCACAGCCTCTTTGAGCAGACATGGCAGGTACAGCCAGAAGGATGCAAGAGCTGCTGTAAACAGTTTTCCTGTGCTGAGCTTCAAATGGAGGGCCTCACATCATGTTTTGATCAAAGTGGTTTAGTCCCAATGCAAAGCTTGGTGGCCGCTTGCATTGTACTCAATGAACTTCTTTTTGTTTGTTTGGCTTGTGTGATGCCAGTGTGACAGACTCACTGATCATTTTTGGTAATGTTGATGTGTTGAAGAAAAATAAAGAAAAAAGCATCTAAAGAGTGGCTGGTGCTGTTTGTTTGAGCTACTGTACACAGTAGAGCACACTGGAGTTTAACCTGGCTGTCAGAAAAATGTTTCTACATATATATGTGTGTGTGTGTGTGTGTGTGTGTGCGTGTGTGTGTGCGTGTGTGTGTGTGTGTGTGTGTGTGTGTGTGTGTGTGT
>JBAJHX010000049.1:24891570-24938786 GCA_037176925.1 Amniataba percoides
CACACACACACACACACACACACACACACACACACACACACACACACACACACACACGCACACACACACACACACAGTGTAATACATATTCTATTTTTCTATATAGTTCTATTTTTTTAGGATACTGCTGCTGGAATCTTTTACATTACAGAGTCAACTAAAATGATGCTATTGCAAGACACAGTCAGCATACTCCAACTATTGGCTCCCAGCCACTATGACTCACTACTAGGTATACTGCTGTGCTTAGTCTTTGTCATTCAGGCCACCAGGATGCTAGATGATGCAATTCAAGCAGGCCAGCAGAGTTTTTCCAGATCCACTGACGTACAAAGCACAGTGGTAGGTTTTCTGTCAGATTTTTAATATCATCCTTGGAATAAACATAATTATATTATAATGACAGGAGTCAAGGTAAAATGGTAACAATTCCCTTTTGAAGCTGGGTGGCAGAGTAAGGTTAGCATTGATTCCAATACATTAGTCCATCTCTCATTTCCCAGAATGACTTTGCTTACTACTTATAAGTAATGCAACATGCCTGCTGGCCACATTTCAACATCATTGTTAACTGATAGAAAATGTGGTAACACTTCCTCATATATGTAATATATGACCTTGTACACCTGTTTCATTATGTTGTCAGACTGACATCTAAAAGTCTGACTCACTGAATGTTTTGGGAATCTAAGAAGACATTAGGCAACACCATTTAAAGTATGAGAAAGAACAGTTGTAGCAAAAAGCGGGATAGGTAAAAAAAAACGAATGCATTAGATAGTGAAAACAACATTCTCAACATGCGTGTTTACCCAAACAAAATATTAAAGAACCTTACATTTACATTTGGAGGAGTTAGAGAGAAATTGCTAACAGAACAGAGAGAAGTTTCCAGCAGAGCTTTGGCAGCGAGACAGCACTGACTTCAGAGTCTTGCCACCGCTGACTGAGAGCAGGCCAACACTAATCGTAGATTGACTATAACATTAGGATGAGGCAGAATGGAGCACTCTTTAATTTTAATGATATAGCACCACTTAAAATGCCCACAAACCAAAAACTGCATTAGAATGTGCCATACAAAATGTCAATTTAAGTGTCGACCTTGAATGCCGAAATCAAGTGAACCAAGGTGGGGATTTTTCCAGGACAGATATTTTAAAATTCACATCTGAACAGAGCACATCAGAAGCTAGAAAAGGGCACTAGAAAGATAAATCTAGTTCTATAATATGCTGTAATATGTAATAACAATAGGATAACATTTGTGCCAATTCAACACCTGTCTCGTTTAGGGTAAAGTTCTTATTAAGCTGTCTTGAAGCAGCATAATTGAAAAAAATATGCTGAGATGGCACCTTAAAGGAATAATCTGACATACTGTGAAATATATTTATCAAAGTGCCAACTTGTTGTTGAGATTTAAAAGAAGTAAAACAAGTTAAAGTAAATAACATTATTCAGTGAAAATAAAAACACTAATGCTACAAGAAAAATCATGGCACTGTGAATGAGCATTTAGAGCCTCATGGTACACTAAAGTCTGCAGTGAGAGGTTGGCAATATCAACAATATCAAACAAAATGCAATGATACTGATAAGGGCCTCATCTGAATTTATGCAGTGTGTTTTTGGAATCATTGTTTTATATTTAGACACTGTTACGGTACTGGAGATACTCACTGATATGAGGAGCTGGCAGAATACGAGCGGCTCGCACAGGACCATGACGCACTGAGAACAGCTCTTGGGCTTCCCCTGCCAACTGAAAGAAATTATTTAAACTGAAGATAAATGCATATATTTGGACCATCAGAGAAAAGAGACATTTTTCAATCAACAGGACAGATTGACATTAAATGTAAAGCGTAAACCATGCATTCAGTCTTCAGGCAATCCAGAGACTTTGTGTATCTGTGGGCATAAGACCCACTATGACTCAAAAGAGTCACTTTTACAGACCATAAATTCCCATCTCTTGCCTTCTTATGTAAAGTGTGTGTCTTGAAATGCCCCTCTTGCTTGGTCTTAGCACAAAATCAGAATACGCATGTTTTTTCTTTACTTACTTACTTTTACTTTAAGTGTGAGGCAAGCATGAATGATATTGGTTGTGGGATATTTCTGCAGACCAACAAAAGCATGTGATAAAGTACTATTCACACCATAAGAAAAACAAATATTCCAACTGTGTGAAAATTGTTTTTCATAGAAAGAGACAAGGGGAGGCTGGAAGAGAGAACGGGGAACAAGGGCAGTCGAGTGAAGTCGCTGCCAAACCAGCAAAATCTACCAAGCACAAAATAAAAGGCCCAGAGGCATCACAATGCAAACTAGCTGCCTACAATTACTGTGACAGAGCCAACAAGGAAGGGTTGGGGATACGGGTTAATGCCAAGTGGGCAGCAGCCCATGATGTCTCTATCCCACTCTGACTGTACGCTTCAGAAATACTCTCAACAGTGTCTCCAACAGATCTTACATTGGCCCAAGATTGCCTTCTGTTTCTGATTGCATGTGCATAAAAGGACAATGAGTGGAAAGCCTAAATGAATGTTCAAACATTCACCTTTACTCTTCTGACTAAATGTCAGATGACATCTGTCATGTTCAACAGGTTCAATAAGATCTTGTAAATTATTTTTCGGGCTTTAGGTACAGATCTATGTTTTCTATTTCCCTAAATTTCCTTTAACCACTCCATGAAGTTTCGCCTGTCAAAGTAACAAGTCATTTTCTGAAGATTTGGGCATGTCTATCATTACTCAAAAATATGTCTTGTTGTCAATCACGTGCTGATCTGAGTGCAGAAGCATGTGTTGCCACCATTTCAATAGAAGATGCTAGCATTTCTGCACTTAAAGTTTACATGACATCAATCAGGCTTACAAAGTAACAGGTTTCCACCCCCCCTCCACCCAAAAAAAAAAAATTGTGGATTACAGTATAACTTGGAGAATAATTTCAGTTTGGGCTGTTTGGTTTTTGGTCTAAATTTCCTGAGAATGCTGAGAGTTTTGTTGGAGGCACTCAGTATCTCTTAAATCCTGCACAGCTGGATTTGTATAAAAATGCTTTGACGCTAGGAAAGGTTCAAGGAATAATGAAAAATGTTTGTCTACAAAAATCAACAAAATGCATCCTTCATCGTCTCTTAATCAGCAGTGCATGAACTTTGCCTTCAGAAACAGTCTACAACGAAGGAAATGATGGAAGTCACTTTATAAGTTTACAGACACAAGAAGAAGCCTTTGACCAAGCATTTCAAGCACCTTTAAAGTCCTAAAGTTTCTTAAAGCCTGATCACCACACTTGATTACCATTTCATTTCAACTTCATCATTAACACAGATTTCTTTCTGGGTAACTCACAACACACCTCTGTCGGCACTCAAAGGTGTTTAACCTTGGTATCCAGATCTGTCAACAGAACCAATAACTTATACCAATACACATAAAAACATGAGAAATGAATAATACATTAGCAATAGCTGTATGTGTTTTTTGATTGTTGCTGATGATCATTGCACGTGTCTTTGCCTCTTTTTTTTAACTTTCTGTTAACTGTTAGTCGCCCTGCTTCACTGATCCAACTAGTGCATTCCAGCCTTTTCTCTGGCTTGAAGTTACATTTAGGGATAAACACTAAAGGTCACTCTATTTGAAAGGATTTGTAAGTTTGCTGCGCTTCTGGTCTTTATTACTGAGGAAATACAGCCACAGTGTAAAGCACTTTAATGGATGTGTGTCTCCCCGGCCCAGTTTAGGCTTCATGTGTTCATATGTGGTGCCAGTATATTAGGTCAGTGGCCTGTGTGTCTGTTGGTAGTGTCTGGCGTGTGTAATGGCACATTGTTCTAAGCACAGAATGTCCCACTTTTGTTATTCTTTTATGCGTTAAATTACAGTGAGACCTGCATTATCACTTTACTAGTGCTTTAATCTGTTTGTTTTAAGTCTTTAAACCCATCTGAGGGGATGATCGCTCTTTTGCGCAATTAGTAGCCTTTTCAAAGTGGCGGATTTAGGGCTGTTTTTATTCAAAGTGCTTGAGGCCCTGTGTTGGTAGATTAACACTGGAGAGACGAGCAGGTTATACGAGCACTGATAGCAGGAATAAAAGGAGGTTGGCAGCAGGGTAGGATTCCTGTACAGGCAAATGGACCTGCGAGGGGGAATAATGGAATTTGCTGGATTAAAATGAGAAGGGGGAGGGCCGGAGGTTAATGCGCCGGGTTATTGTGCATTACTCCGCTGTTCATCCTCGCCTTACATGGCTCTGTGTGACATCCAGTGCCATCAACAACATTCCCACCATTACATTAGTGGCCCAGCGTACGCAATATGCCAAATTGCTTTTTCAAAGTTGTTTTCCTTGCATACAGTTGTTCATTATATTCATTTCATTTGTGGCTCGGATGTTTTTGTGGAATCACAGTGTCTGCTCTTCTGCTTTAATCTCTCAAATGTAATGCCATAAACTGTGAACAGATATCTGGGCCATATTCACAAGTGAGTCCGCTCACCAACACAGTGCTGGACATATTGGAGATCTGCAGGGAGCAGGTGCTTCAGGGATCCTACAGTAACAGGTGCTTCCATAATATGCAGCACACCGAAGCGATGTGATGCAGCACGACTTAAGCTGCAAAATGAACTCAGATGAACTTATTTCGTGTGTGTGTGTGTGTGTGTTTGGGGTGGGTGGGTGAGGGGGGTGGGTCCACTAAATTTAGCCATCATGTCTATGATATATTTTGTAAAATACCGTCATTTATTAGTATCAGAACTCAGAAATCAAATGAAAAGTTCACTATAGAAAAATTATGTGATCTGTGTATTTACTATTTCTGCATATTTGTATGTTTCCAAGGTACAGATAGCCTTTGACTTAACATAAATCACATAATATCATTTTCAAAAAGGTTTGTGGGATTTATTAACTGTTTTTTTTTATGATAACCACAACAACAAAAACTTATGTTCCTATGAGAATAATACAGAGCTTGGGAATTGTCATTTATATTCATGAATATTTAATTTATAGTTAACACTTTTGTTGTTTCCCGAAAGGTTTAAGCAGGATGGAATGAAAAAAATATTCAGGACAGATTTTAAAAAAATGGGTGTACAATGGAAGTACTGGCTGCCAGTTACTTCTCATCACAGCACTTAACTAGTAAAATGATGGCAAAATACTGACACCCAAAATATTCTCATAGTAAGCCTATGAGCCTATCAATGTCCAACCGAAATGAAAATGAAAAGAATGCAACATACGATACTATAACTTCAATCTGGCTGATAAGAAATGTTGTTGTCTGGTCATGAAGTTTCTATTTTTTCAGATTTCCAACTGATTAAATGAATGAAAATATACCTCTGCACCAACACTGGAATTCAACAGCAAACTTTCCTGTAACATAAACACCAGAGTGTGTCAGCTCCTCAGAGTCAAACAACAACAGCTTCTAATCAAAATCCCATGAACAGTATGTATCAATGTTCTATAGCCCCTGAGGGAAATACAAATAAGCCTGAACTTAGCTCCATCTTAAAAGTACACTCTATAAATTTCAAAATGTACAAATAGTCTCAAGTCTGTGGCAGAGTTATGGACTGAAAACATGTTTGTAATGCAGCTGCAGGTCTCCAACACATCTACTGACATTTCATCCAAGCAGGTCATTTCATCTCAACGTGCGCGTAGATAGACAATTAGTCCAAGACAGTCTGCCTCTTATCAGGCAGCAGTGGATGACACCTCTGCAGCGTGGGGCGACACTAATCTACATCACCTAAATAGCTCTGTCAGCATCCATACAACCAGTCACAAGTCCCCATCTCATGAGTGTGTGAAAGTGTGTGTACATGTGTATGTTCATCCTCTGCCCAGCCATTACAGAGGGTGTTGGCTTAGCAACTGTCACAAACACTTCACAGCCACTCAAGAGCCAGAGACCGAGGCACCTTCAGTGCTTACTTAAAACCCTGCGAAAAAACACAACCCAGAAACATCCCATAAACTTTCAAAACTGAAAGAAAAACAATGAGGAAGGACAGCGTGTGATAACAGGCCAGCCTACACTCTGTGAATTAGAAGTGGTGTCAAGTTCAACTGAAACTGAAAAAGCAGAGGAGCCTCACCAAGCTTATATTTTCACTGGGTGTGTGTGGTGTGTTCAAAACAGCTGTAATCCTCTGCTCCACCATAATAACTGCAACAGAAAATCTGCTAGCAGCACAGGAGTTGCCACATCACAGTGGCAAATGTGTGTGTTCACGGGTAAAGTTAGGAGTGTGTCCTCTTACCCGCGGCCCGTGGATGTTTATAAAGCGGCTGATTAAGGACTTTGGTGTGTTTAGATCTCACAGGATGTATGTGAAGTTTGCATGTTTCAGTGACAGCCTCTACATGAAAGGCGATACTCGCTGTGCAAAGCCTTTGAAGCGTTGTGAGTAATTTGTTAAGTCACAGAGCAGGCAAAATCTTCTAATGATTTTCCAAGACTGACTTTAAAGAAAGAATTTTCTGAAAAAGGTATCTCGGCCATACTTCTCATAGATAGTTTTATGGGTTGCCATTGTCCTAGTCATAAGGCTATGTTTGAATAGTGACATTTTTTCAACATGCAGCTTGCAAACATGAAGTAACCAAAAAAAAAGTAATGTGTGCAGTAATTTTAGTATCTATGCCTTTTCCACAGTTTTACTGTATTTATTTAATAAATGCTTGAATGATGCCAGACATACCTGACGTGTACATCAGTTAAGGTCATGTTAACTGAAATGATCCCTTTTATCATATTACCAAAAGGTCTCCATCTCGTGGCAACATTTCACATTACATCTGGAGTAGGCTCGAACTGAAACGACATGCTGATTAGTGTAACACACTAAATTAGATTTGTTTGCAATATCTAAAAGAGTACACATAATATCAAATAGGTTTACTGTACATTCTAATACTATATAATCCAACAGGCCTGCAGCAAATACCTGTGCATAAGTAAATAATACTTATCAGTATTATTGTTGTTACTCTGATTATTATCATTATCATTGTATGGTAGCTATGCTTTGTGTTGATGTTTTGTAAGTTAATCCGTCATGCCTATCTCTGACATTCCTCTTCCTGAAATCTGACAGTAATCAGTTATATTAAATGCAATGCTGTATGCATTTATCTGTAAAATGACTCATTTTAGTACAGATAAGACACACATACCTGATATTTTCACTGAATGCTGATAGGTCATATTAATATACATTTGTTTGCTTTAAATACATGTGCTTGTATGTGTGAAGGAGTTGTATCATGACATAAGGTTACACAGCCGACATACAGTTTTGTGTATATTTGTTTAAGCTGCTGTGGTTCTATATGAGACTTTCAGTGGCAGTCACTTGGTACACCTGTTGAGCTGAATCAACGACTGAATCCTGAAACTAAAGGATGACTGCACACTAAAGACAACATAACTGAAATGTGCTCATCATGAAACTGAAAGAATTAAAAGAAAATGCTCACTGGTAGATTTGCACTCATATCTTTTTTTCAGTTCCATTCTGTTGAACACCAAAAGCATTTTGATTGGCTGGCTTCAAGATTTCAAGAATTTATTGTCGCTGCACAACAATTCACATCAAGCAATCACTATCTTTGAAATTCTTAAATGAATGATAGATGTATCACCTGTCACTCTTAGCATCAACTGAAACAACTCATATTCATTCTTTTGTTTTATTAGTATTCAGAAATTAGAAGTGGAGTTCAGTAGGGTGCTACATCCCTGAGCAGAAGGTAAATGCTACAGTTTAAATGAAATCCTGCTGATAACATGGTCTGCGTTGCCACCTAGTGGACAGGAAGCTACACTGTAATACAGTGTTGGATTTAAACAGTGACGAGTCAAAGAAAGAGTAACTGAAATACTGATCACTGATCATTTGATAAAAACAGAATTACATCTAAGTATTCCATAACAGCATATACTACTGTTTTGTTTTACCATTACACTGTATGTTTCATTCAGCCAAATCAAGAACAACACAACAGAAATAAATCGAATTTATTTGTTATAGTTCGATTGTTTATTATTTTTCACCTACTTTATTTAATCTTTGTCTGTCATGCATTATTGATATATTATTTAACTTCTTATATAGCACCAGGTTAAAGTGTGTTTGATTGATTACTAATTGAAATCTGCCCCTTCAGCACCAGTCTAATTCATCAGCGGTGTATTGCCAAACAGCTGTGGCAGATACACTGCGAACAGCTCTTTCAAATATGGCCAGTATAACACTTTACACTGATACCTCTCTGCACAAAAGTCCTAAATGTAATGTATTTCATCTGAGCAAATTTCAAGGAACTCTTTTAACTACAGCAAGGAGAGTTATCATTTGTTATGTGTAAAACTACTGAGGCAGTTAACTGAGGAAATATTTGAGAACTATTTAATTTATTAAAATGCAGTGGGTGTATATTAATCTCAAACACTGATCAAAATCCAGCACAATTAATATGTAAAGTGTAACTGTTCTTGATATGTCCGTAAGTTGCTCTGTTAATCAGTCAGCAGGTTTAGTCTGACTGCTAAACTCACTACACAGATTCAATAGCCACATTTCATCAGTGTTTCCTCATTGTTTGTTTTTCTCCAGGACAGCAGACATGTCCTGACAGGGCCAGGGCCAGATTTGACTGGAGTCTGACTTTTGAACCTAGTGAGGACATTATGATAATATCAGCTGTAAAGAATTCCATCAATAGAAAGTAAAGTTAGAAAGTAAATTCTGGACCCACAATATATCTATCGGTTTTATCAGATTCATTTTTAACATCACCAGTAAAAAGAGACTGAATAACATTTCGATTTCACAAGTCATCTAAAGGTTGCACATTCCATTGCAACATGTAGTTTTATACATAAAATGTATACTATAATTATTTTAGAAACAAAAATAAATGACTTTTTTGTTTTTGCTGTTGATTTTGAGGTGTCTATAAGCTCTTTACTACTGTACAAGAGAGCTGAGGCAAAAGACTGCTCTGTAGTGAGCCAACCAATGAGATTCTGGATGTTTGAACTCACATATCTATCTGAATCTATGACTGTATTTAAACCATTTGGCACAAAGCATCCAGGTAGGAAATGAATGAGGTTGCAGTTTTACAGACCATCAGGTGTGTGACTTACAGATATGCTCCAGATCTGCATCCCGTCAGTGTAGCCAATCATGAGGCAGAGAGGAGGGTCAGTAGTGCCACTGTGCATCTCTATAAACTCTGGGTTGCGGGCAGTGTCTGTGCAAAGAGAAAGTTCATTAGATCATCACCCAATGCTGTGACCAACAAACCACAGATTAATTACATCTGACTCAATGTCTTGAGGTGAATGCTGGAACAGATACGTTAGGCTTTGTTCAAAGTTAAAGGATTTGTTTTATACAAGCTTTGTTTACTTTCACACTATGTTCAAGTCATTTCTTTATTATTCCGCTTTTGTTGGATCCATGCATCCAATTGCCTTAAAAAGGTTTCTAATTGATCACACTTTGATTTTGTTTGTTTGCTTGTCCTTTGCATTTTCTATCAAGTTTGAGAGGTTATTCCAACAGTTCGTCATAATCTCATCATCTAAAATAATCCTTTACCACCACATGATTTTTTTGGTATATCAATCCCTTATACAGAAACATTATAAAGTTAAGGTTTCAGGAGGACAGTTTAATGAAGCACCAACAAACCTGAAGGCTTGTATATACATTAAACCAATCCACAGGCCAGAGCAAACAGAAGTAGTAGTATTTCACAAATCCTGGCTCCAAACTACATGCAAAAATGGCAGAGCATATAGTGCCAGGCCACACTTGTCATTGTGCAATTTGGAATGTCATAAACAACTAGGTAGCATGAATGCAAACATATTTAAAAGCATGAGAGATATTTGAAAACCATGACCGTGTTGAAGAATAAAATGATTGTCTCTGAGAGCTGAGTAGATTTTTCACCACCTGCACCAAACACCAGAATTTAGGATTGGAAATTGACTTAACACAGAGTCTCTTAAAAGTGGGGATGGGATACTCTCTCAAAGTCAACTTCATGATTTGACAGTAGGAATGATGCTCGTTTATATTATATTCTCTTTTATACTGTAACTTTCAAATCAGTTTTACATAGAGATCAGCTGTTCTTAACTAAATAGCCCAATGGAAACTTTAGTTGTCTGATAGTCAAAGACTTACCATTGACATCAGCTTTCTCAAACCGCACCCAAATGATTTTCTCCTTTTCATCAGTGGGTGGAGCCCCAGTATAGGCCTGTAGTTTGAAAGACAAAATACAGTGTACAAAATACATCCAACAACACTGTCCAACATATCTTACATAGATTCACATTCCTAAATCTATCAATTATATTAATCAATTATATCAATCTATCTATCTCCATTTAGTTACAGGAATTAAACTCAGAGTAGAGTTGGTAGACAACTTACAGAAAAAGTGTATATTGGAAATGAGAATTGTATAATTTGTGTTTGCCAACCATGCTATGACTCTTGGCTGACCTAGGAACGCCTTTAAATTCCCCCGGAAGAGCTGGAGGAAGTGTCTGGGGTGAGGGAAGTCTGGGCATCTCTGCCCAGACTGCTACCTCCACGACCCAAAACATAGCATACATTTTTATGGTAAATCCCAAACTTAATGACACTTCAGTTTTCCATTCTCTTAGAAACAACATAAATAAATGAATGAATGAATGAATGAATGAATGAATGAATAAATGAATTAATAAAAATACTGTATGGAAATCTTTTTCTAACACACCTCTCTCTCAGTTCTCTCCCTTGGTAAACAGCCTGTGTGCTAATTTGTTTAGCAGGGGGAATATTCCAAACACCTTCACACATTACCAAATTGCTGAAATCTTAATAGTTGAACTGTCCACTACCACTGCACGGTTATTGTTTGCTATCGTCACATCATAAATGACCTGACATCAGTTCTTTCTTACCATTCTAACACAGTCATTGCCTGAATGGCAGACTTTATCATAAGAAAGCTAAATATTTTTCTTTTGTTTGTTTTCTGAGATCTCTCTGGAGCTGTGAGTTGCTTCACAAAGTGCCCATAAAAGCACACTAAAATGTTATTCAGTATGTGTTCTGACTTGAGTCTACTGAATTTAGTCCCTTGTCTAGTATGAAAACAACATAATGAACATGTGCAGTACAAAGTGAAATACAGGAGTGAGCTATAGGGACACGTTATCAAAGTGTAAGTGCAAGTGAATACATGACAGAGGAAGGTTACCTGGGGGACCACATCCTGCAGAAAAGTTACCACACTTTCCATGTAAGACTGCTCCCTGTGAAAGTAAAAGGTTTACGTCATCTTTGATGATCATTCATTTATGGATAATACTCAGTCAATCAGCCCATTTTCTCATTGCTGTAGTTAGTTGGTACATTTATATATCAAGGATTCACATGTTGGACCTGGGCCTGACTGTTTCTTGTTCCTGAGTCCAGAGGAACAAACATATAATCTCTAGTATAGAAGTACATACAGTATATATATACTGTATGTAACTTTCTTTTTTTTTTTAAAAAAAGCAGGTACGATACTTACGTAGCAGCCTGTGCTCGCACCAGAACCCCTCCAGCACAGCGACTTGGTCTGCGCGGAGAGTCTGATGCCATTTTGCCTCCTGTTTTTTATCCTGAAAAAGAACAAAAAGACATTTTAACACAACAGCAGCATACAAACAAAACTACTCATTCACTGAGCATGCATACTAACGTGCACAGATGAACAAGTATATCTTTGCTGCATGCTGACATTTGACATGGAATCAGAAATCTTCATTTGCCATGTGGATGTTAGCCTGCAGTTAGTTTGCTTGTTTTCAAATAAAAATATGAAAAATACCCATCACTAAAAAACTCAGCCTGAAGTAAAGTCTAAAGACTCCTTGTTTTGACTGACCAAAACCAAACAATTTTCAAATGACAATGAGTGAAAACAGAGAAAGACAAACTCTACAAATTAGACATTAGAGAGGCTGGAAAGAGACCATGTCTGACATTTGGGGTTTTTACTCCCAAACATCATGAAATATCAAAACTTTTTGTGCGTAATGTTCTGTTGACCAACTGGTCAATTAACTGACTAATAAAACCATTAATGTTACTGGATATCAAGCTCAAACAGGCTAGTATTATCATACTAACTAAAGTGCAGCTAGAGGAAGACTATTGCAGGTTCTGTTTTGCTCTGTCCTACCATCCACTGTATATTCTACTTGAGTGAACATACACCAGAAAAACAAACGGGTAAAAAGGCACTAAAACACATCACAACTTCGCTCCAGAGGACTGTGAGTAGAAACCGTGGTGGTCTTTGGGCCTGAGCTTAATAGCCATGTGAGGTCAGCACATGCATGAGTCTGCAGTCAGTAGATGGAGTGTATTGGCATTCCTTCTGTTTAAATAGGTAAAGTTTTCTGCTCCCATTTACCAAGAAAACTGAAACTGTGCCACAGCATTATCTGAAAGATCTGAAATGACCACAGAACTGAACCAACCCTTCTTAAGACCTGTGAAACTAATCTGATTTTGAACATTATAAAGTGGAATATAATACGCTTTTATTCAGTGCAAAAGGATGTAATCACACATCAGGCAAATCAAAAACTTTGAATAATCACTGGCTGGAATTCAAATATGTTCAGTTGCTGGTTTATTAGTTACACCTAGTTCAAACCAAAGCAATCTACTACTACTGCCCTATGTTACACTGATGTGTTTGATATTTTATCGACCATATTTACATCGATGAAGGCTGACTAAATACTAGAAACACAAACCAATTCCACAGCACCCTAAACTAAAGCTACACTACTTAAAAGCAGTTTTAACAGAAAAGACACAAGCACCGTCACATAGTGGGGATTCACTGATGTATTCGACAGTACTGATTTAAGACAGGTGTACCTCATTGACTGTCCTCCCACTGCCACTGACAACCAAACAGACACACAGACAGCTGTTCATAAAAACAGGCAGCAACAAGTAACTCCAAAGTGAAAACCTCAGTCTTCGGAAATGATAGCATTCACACCTGAATTACTGAACACACCATTACTACTGATCATGGTGTATTTAGGTGAGGGGGGACTGCACCTCGAGCTGGTGCAGATTACAGCCCTGCAGGTGATACACCAGGTCTTTGTGAATGGGGGTGTCTTGATGCACTTAGTAAAGCCACATACAGTTTCCATCTGGTTCCAGTGGAGTTGAGGTACTGTCCTAATAAGCATATGTGCTCCAAACGATGTCAACATCAGCACACTGTGTCCACTGAGACATGAGCTGCTCTGCCTGAACACACCAAGATGCTCGTGTATCTTAGCTTCGGTTACACACTCTCAACACTTACTCAGCCAGCCTGCGCCTTTATTAACACGGCCAACAACTGACACAGCTGCCAAGTCAACACAACACAGCTACTGGCTAACGCTAAAGTTCTGCTGATAGATAAGGACCCTGCTGCTAACGTAGCTAGCTAGCATTAGCTGATAAAACTCCCTTGCAGTGAAAAAACGACACTGCCGGCGCCTTGAGGAAGAAAGCACATTCATCATGTTGGAGTAAGTCCTTATTTTCGAGTGGCTACAGATACGAACCGAGGTGAGGGACGCGGACTGTGTCCTTCTTCAGGACTTGTGTCTGTAGAGCTCTGTCCAAAAATGTCAAAAATACAAACAGGCTGGATTTGCGGAACTGTGTTGTGTAAGTGGGAGCCAATCGGAGCAGAAGAAAGGTCTCGTCACACCAATCAGCCAACAGTGAGGGCGGGACCAACGGTGCGTCACGAATTAAAAACAATACATATGACAGAATCAAACGTGTCTCATGAGTCCTCAGTGACGTGACTGACTGTCTGCATGGGAGCAGCTGGATTGAATAATTATAATTAAGTGAGTAATGAAATGTGATAGTACACAAGCTGCTGTTACCACCCGCTTTTACAAGGCTGACTTCAATATAAGTGTGGCATAATTCACTGCAATCTTCATAAAGTCTTCTGTTACAAAAAAAACTGCTGACTTCACAAGCTTACATGATTACATTTTAAGACAAGTATAAAGGTCTACATTGTCAAAATATACGAGGCTACGAACTACACAACAGCTCTACTCAGTTCCGCTTTTTCCCTCTCAGGCCAAGACCGCTGGCCCCCGATGATGATGATGAAGTTCAGTTTGGGATGTCGAAGCCAGGACCATGTGAGACAGCTGATTTGGTTCCTTTAGCACACGAAGCAGCTTCACTAGGTTCACTGTTATCAGTAGTCTCTGACTATACTGTGGTATGAGTGAGTTCATATTTGAACTGTGCACATTAATTCTTGTTTTTAATGTTTGCTTATTTCTAAATGAATTTGCTTTGGTACAGAACTGTCAAACGTGGTGTGGGACTACATTCAGCACTGCCAGACAACAACTGATGCAAGCTTAAATTTGTGCTTCAGTCTTTGCTGCGGGTAAGTCCTCTCCACTGTAATAACTTTGTTGGAATGAAACCCATGTTACTGTAGGACCCTGACTTTTACCTCCACTACTTTTAACATTACCTTTGGTGTCTACTGATTCACACAGTCCTGATTTACAGGAAGTTTGTGTGTTTGTTGAGGGACTGTGGTAGCTGTCACTTGAAGATTACAAACCATCTTTGATTTCTGTATAGATTATTTATTTATTTATTTATCCAAATAAAACTGGAAGGTGATGTGGGTAGAATATGCGAAAAATGTTACTTTAAATGCCAAACCCCAGTGATGACCTTTTTCCTTCATATAGCTTTAATATATGAATCAAATGATGAGACACCAAAACTGTCTGTCTTCTCTTACAAATTCTCGTGAAAAAAATGAGCAGAGTCCAAGTTTTGGTATGAGTTTTAATCTAGACTTAAATCCCACTGTGTATCCAGCTTCAATCCTGTAAACCCCTGTGATGAAACTTTCAGACAGAGTGTGGAAACATGTACTGACCTAACGAGTACATGAAAACTAGGGCTGAACAGCCTCTGTTTTCAATTAACCAAATGATTTCATATTCCAGAAGCACCACAGACCAGCCACTGGAAGATGGCCAACGGTGGTCTTACAATACAGTTGGTATGATTTGGAATTTGTAGTAACATAATCAGATTCAATACAATCAGATCAGCTTGGTCAGTGAGGTGGTTCAGTGTGGTTTTCATTATAATAAGACTTTCAACACTGTGTTTGCTTGAAATTAATTGTAAAAAAGTTAGTTAGTTAGTTATTGCACAAATTCATGAGAGTTTTGAGATTACAGAATTTTTGTTTTTTCAGAAATCCAGAGCCTGGTCTTGATAGTTTGTTTTCAAGGGAGAAGAAAGGTGCAAAATTTCATCCCACTTGATTTGGATTCTGACTGAAACAGGATTAGAGGATACCAGCAGTAAATCATTATTATGGTGATCCTCATACTCAGTGATGTAATTTTACCTTGAAATGGGTCCATAATCCAAGGATTAGACACATTAACATGCCTGAAGTGGAGTAAAACTCATCATCCATGGCAAACAGTGACTCATAGACTATGATTTACTGAAATGAGTACATTTAGTTTCACAATGTTATATAGTAGGCCTATATGAATATATGCTGTATATACACTCTCTGTTACTGACTGATCACTTGCAGTGCTCAATGAAATCATTCATAAATTCAGCACAAAATGAGACTGCAGCTTCCATCCATCCATCCATCCATCCATCCATCCATCATTATACTTCTCCTGACAAACATTGCATACATTTCTAAATTTATTCCAGTAACATCAGTGGTAGGTTGTGCTCACATTTCTAAACAAATTAGCGCTCTGTCAACATTATACTGCTTAATGAGCCAACAAACAATATGAAATATCAGCACAAAAAAACCCCAAAAACTGTGCAGTGTATAAATCAGCACATACTGTATACATGTCAGTCTACACACCTCTCAGAGAAAGCCGAATAGAGCACTTTGAAGCACCTGCTGGTTCTCTGCAAAGGGTCAAGTGAACAGTGTCAAGACACAGCTGGATATCAGCAGCAGAGAAAGATCCACGGATAGAGACAGAGGGATGAAGTGGGAGTCTGTGGTCATAAATGTGAATCTAAAGCGATGATCAAAAAATCAAAAGGAGATGAAAGGTCAACGTGATCTTTCAAAGACAGTGTCGTAGAAAAGACGGAGCATATAAATGTATTTCTAAGGTATGTAGCCATTGCTCACAGATCACACTGTCAGAGACATCTGCCTCAGCAGTTTGTATTATTGTATTGACTCTCTTTTAATACTTTAACAGTTTAATTGTTTCTTCTTGCCTGTGGGGTTCATTTATTTTGTCATCATGTAACACAGTGTTGCAGAATGAAATGAAAGTTGTAGTCCCTTCTTTCTAATATACAGAAAGTTAGTGGTACTGAAGCATAAAGCTCCATGTCAAATAATCATGGTCGAGTGTGAGTCATTAAATAGTAATGTAATCAATACTGATTAGTACATCAGTAGTGATCAAATAAAAACAGGTCCAAAACAATATAATAAAAATATCAATCTGTCTGCTTATGAATATTAACAACCAACTTGGTCAAGTTTCAGGATCTTCAGGCAAGACAATAAGACTTCTTTTTGTCCCTGCTTACAAAAATCATCAAGACTATCACACAAGCATGTTATCTTGAGGATGTACAACATGTGTTGCTCATTCTTCGTGCTTGTGTGATGATGGGCAGAACCATGTAAATTCAATTTCAAATGCTCCACCATAAAAAGTCTGCTGTTTGTATATAGTGCCTCAGCAGGCTCAATGAAATCACTGACCAATATAAATACTCATCTTGCAGTACACACATACACACAGAAAACCATCCAACAGGAGTTGTTGTGATGTAATTACTTTTCATTTGACGTGAAAAATTATTCAAAGTCAATGAGACGGAAAGTGTTCTGCAGTCTATCACAGGAACTGGCATTGTTTACTTCCCTCCAGCACATCATTTGCTCTATCTTGCAGTCACAATTATTCTCTCTGTCTTACTGTCATACACATTCCACAACAGTGTATCACAGCATGCTTCATTTAACTAGACAGCAGTGTGCGCATGCGTGTGTGCAATCCCCTATGTTTCTGTTGCTGCATTGTGTTTTTTGTCTATTTGTTTTCATTTGGATGTCAGTTGGTGTTTGGATGCAGCTGTTATAAAATAAATCTCCCTCTCGCTGAGCGGTGCTAACAAACATCATTGTGTTGTATATCCACTGATACCCCATTTACACCTTGTATTAACATGTGATGGGAATGTGGATATGAGGCTATGTTATCTGGAAAAGGAAAAATGCATGTTAATTTGTGATAACTGAGGCAGGCAGATATAAGGAGGCTCCTGAAGAGCAGCTTTTATTGAGTTTTTGTCATCCCTGTGTTGTGTCAAGGATGGAATTACTTTTGTATTTTGTTGCCAAATATCCTTCACCATATCCTTCCACCATGTATCCTTCATTATAGAATACTTTTGAAATGTTTTAAAAATGTGGATCTGTACATCAGCAGTCATCATTGGATCATCTTGGTTGTAAACCCATATATGAAGGTCACAGTGTGGTGTACATCGTTTGGGTGGCTCTTTTTTCAATCATCCCTCTCTGTGATGAGGTCTGACATTAATGCAGACCTTTCTATCAAAGGTAAAACATGTTTTGCTATTTTGAGATTTATATTTTCATCTATGCTCCTCTCACTGGTGTCAGGCTTCAGAGCATTAGGGTTTAGCAAATTTCATAACTTTTGTGATGCAAGGTGTAATTGCATGGAAAGTACACTTGGCTAAATTAAATCTGGGGGTCTTGCACATACTGCAGTCAGATGTCAGTCAGCTTGAAATAACATTTTTACACTGTGGCCACACAAAAAAATAAGTTTAAGGGTCACATTGGGAAAAGTTGTGCTTACCCTCATCTGAGATACATCATTTTTGTTGACACCAAATTTGCAGAACTAATCTAAACATTTAATATTACCAGGTTTAAATGCAAATGTCCGTTATCAGCTTGAAGCTGCAATGACAGACTTCATTTGTCTAATTAATTACCGTATTTTCGGGACTATAAAGGGCTCCGGATTATAAGGCACAATATCAATGAACAGATCTATTTTCATACATAAGGCGCACCGGATTAAAAGGCGCATTAAGTGAACCAAAACAGTTAGTACGTATCACTCAACGAGGCTCCTGACTATGGTGGCCATAATGCTCCAACAATCCATCAAGCAGCGCAGCTTCGTAGCTTACCAAGGTTGTACTAAAACATTTTGACCGGATTATAAAGCGCACTGACGATTTCTGAGAAAATTAAAGGATTTTAAGTGCGTAAGTAAGAAAAGAGAGTATTGCTTTTTTTTCAGCTTTAAAATAGATAATAACAAATAATACAAAGTAAAATAATGTTTTGGTGACTTGATTAAAGAGTGTGTGTGGCACTTGGATACTGGCTGTGGCAGCTCCTCTGGATCCATTATCCAACAGAGCTGAAACTCTACTCACAGATCTACACCTATTCTATGTTGACAGTACTCGATTCATGTTCATCTGATAAAGAAACAGTGCTGCTGGAATGTTTGTCTCTCATTCTGCACAAATCAATCAGTGGGCTTCAGTCCATTTCTCATCTGAAGTTTGCTGTCCTTGATCTGAGAAAGCCCTGATTTAGCTGCACATTGTTGGATGCACGCCTTTTCAGACAGCAGGCTGAAATACAAAACAGCAATTTAAAATACTGCAACTGGGAAGCAACAATACAGAATGGACAAATATGAAACGTGATTTAACAATGGTTCGGATGAAAACAGGGTGAATGAATCTAGAGAAAGGGTTTTAGTATGTGTGACAACAAGAAAACAGTAGACTGTGTTTCGTCTACACAGATGTGTTTATGCTTCAAGTCAGATGTGATGCAGCTTTTGTCTTCGTCCACCTGATGGCAGTATGACTCCAGCTCAAAAACGTCCACTGAATCCTCCCTCTTTGTTCTCCTGCCAATTTCTCTTCTTCTGCTGCCTTTTTTTCTTACAACATCTATGAGAGGAGAGAAAAAGAGCAAAAAAAAAAAGAAATAGTGTCCCCGGGTTAAAATAAATAGCCTTTCACAGTTAATTTAATTGACTATTTTGTACAAAATCGAGGTAATTCCGCCTCGCCTGCAATAGCAAACAAGAATAGCATTGCCTTGGCAATCAGTTACCACGCAAACACAGAGAGAGGCTTTAATCTGCCTCTATCACAGAGGAGCCACGGCTGAAGTTTGTTCAGACACTGTGAGGCACCTGTTTTCTTAATTGTTGTAACATCTCTGCAGAGGAAAAATACATCCTCAGTGGAGCAAGGGATAACATGTAAAATATTTAACATTCAGCCAGAAGAGTTAGGGAACAGCAGAGCGTAAAGGACGGACTGATGAGTACAATGAAATATATTTAAATATATATTTCAAGTCCCTTTTGCATGACTCTAAAATTGATTTGAATATGGATGTACATTTTAAAGAAGCTTCAGCTCCTTCATCAGGGGCAATTATGTTTTCCACTACTATTAAACAGTTGTCAGAGTAAAACCTTTTGGGAAAAGTGGCTTAAGGACAGTAAATTATTACTATCTCTTACATTTCTGGTAATTCCTTTGTTAATATTTCATTACATTTTTGGTCTAAGGTGTGAAATACTCTCTTTTGTATTTTCAGGGGTTCAGAGTTGAGGTCAGTGTCCAGAAGTGGTCCTTATCCTCCACTCTCTAACTTCTTAATCATCTTTCTCTCCTGCTGACTAGATGCATGTGTGAGTGTACAAGTGTGTGTGTGCTTCCCTCAGTGTCTGCCTGTGAAACAGAGAGCATGTCCGTTGGAGGTGTTGCTGTTCTCGCCTGTCCTGCTACCTCCAGCTGTGTGTCTACCGCCCCCCGCAGGCCGGCCGAGGTTACCCCATGCTGACCTGTTTAATTGTCTGCCTGTCCCAGGGCCCGTCGGTGAGCGTGTGTGTGTTCCTGCTGAGCTGAGAAGGACAAGGGCGACAACATACACACACGTGCACACAAGATACACATAAGGGGTAAGAGCATTAGAACATGGACAAAACTACACAGTGTCTCTGTTAGATACTGTGAGGCACACGTTGTAAGTGTGTGTCCCATTAAAATGTGCTCATATCAAGGAGCTTCCCTCAAGTCCTCCTGTTGTTTTGGGTGTGCTGAAACAAGTGCATACAACCTCAACACTTATTTAGAGACTGTAGCTTCACACAAGTAACCAGAGAAACAACGCAGAGACCCGAGGCGGCCCAAAAAATGTTACTGTAATGATATGAGTTTTTAGAAGTGCTTATTCTGCATCTAGGTTCACATCTACATCAAAATAATCATCAACACACAATCATGCATGCATACTAAACTCCTAGGTCATCACTGGAGAAATTAGATGAGGATATATTGTGTAAAATTCCTGATGGCAGTGCCCTGTTTTAAAGACAGGACATACAAATACTAAGAGCCAATGATTTTATTTAGTTGCCACCTTGTCAGTGAACAAAAGAACAAAAGTGTGATCAAAAGGACAGCTGAACAATAAAAGTGTTGAAGCTAGTGTGTTGTCACCCCCTCAGCTAATGTATCCACCATGTAGTGGAAATGATTTCAAATGTTGCAGGATTGCTCTGAGTTTTATGTGCATTTGCCTTGTAAACACTGTTGTAATTGCATAATGGGTTCAAGAGATTGAGCAGTTAAAGTAAAATAGGACAAGCTTACAAAAATTGGCAACCAATTAGAGAAAAACAATTCGACTTAGAAAAAACAAACACTACCAACCCTGTCTTTATCTTAATTGGTGAATTATCGAATGAATGAATAAAATGTGTTATGCAAAAAGAAACTCAGAAATGAACAGAACATGTACTTCTTAATTCTTGTGAATGAAGGAATACAACTAAATGTGCTTAATACAGTGCTTTATCTATGGCCATCACCTAAGACCTTTCTTAACTTTTGATACCTCATACCTTGTGTCTGGTATGGAGACCTACTAAGGAGACCTCCTGAGGTGGTAGGTGACTGGTAGCTGACTCGGAGGGCAGTTGCGGTTTGCCACCTCTGAGAATCCCAGAACCTATAAGGACTCACGTGGTAGACCCCATTAGAAATCAGGGTGGGTTGCCTATCAGACAGTAATCTGGAGGATAATGTATTTTCCTCCACAGCTGCCTGCAGCAGATATTTTCTGTCATGGGTTCAAAGGGCACCCAGAGAAAGATTGGATATACTGTAGAACTTGATCTGTCCACAGCAGCCATGTGTTTGTTTGGAACTACGTCTGTATATGACAAGAGAATGTACAACCACAGTTTAAATTCTCAAATATCTTCACTTGGTCAGATTCATGTAGACAAAATGATCAACTAGTGCTGATTGGGACCCGAATTTCCACTTGGTACTATGTGTTATCTGTGTCTGTATACATGATCTGAATGACATGTGATCCACAGGCTCTGATAGTCACACTTTGTTTTATACACTTTCAGTGGATATTTAGGACAGACGGACTGTCAGGTGAAAAAAAAAACATACAAAAACTGAACCACAGCAAACACAGCCGGCTTGGCAGCAAATCAAAAGAGGAAAAATTGTGTAGATTAATATGAAATCTATACTTTGTGTCATGGTGGAGGAGTGGATACTTTCCAGCGTGTCTGTGAAGTGAGAGCTGAGAGGGATTTCATAGTGTGCTCTCAGTCGCGGATCATAGATGCTCAGCCACCCCAGGGCAACATGGGGCATCAGGATGAACTACAGGCCAGGGGAGGGAGGCTGACATGTTTCTTAACTGTGTGTGTGACTCTGTGTGTGTGTGTGTGTGTGTGTATGTGCATGTGTGTGTGTAAGTGTGGAGATCATGGGTGTGTGGGGGCTATTAGTGGGAGGTGTGTGACTTGGGGGGTGGTAGTGGTTGCGGTAGGGTGGATACTGAGGGATAGTGTGTGTGTGTGTGTGTAGGTGTGTATGTGTGTGCGTTTGCACTTCCATGCCAGCCCCCAGGCCGGCCCCATAGTAATTACACACTCCAGTGACTGGACTGGAAGGGAAATTGAAGGCCTGGGCAGGAGGCCCCAGCTGCCTCACTCTCCCTCCCCATCAGCCTGCTGCTGATTGAGCTAGCACACACACACACACACACACACACATATATATAGACACTCTGAGATATCCATGCCCGCACATGCACACTTTCGCTCTATTTCACTTTTGCATACACAAGCACTGTCTCACTCTTTCTCTCCCTCACACACACACACACACACACACACACACACACACACACACACACACACACACACACACATACCAATCCTCAGAGGAAATTCTGCTTTGTGTTGCGGTAATGAGATTCTCACACACCCGGCCTTATTTACCAGCCCAGGCCAATAAAGGGTGGGCTTGAGTGAGTGAGGGGTTGGTGTTCA
This sequence comes from Amniataba percoides, assembly GCA_037176925.1. Classification (NCBI taxonomy): domain Eukaryota; kingdom Metazoa; phylum Chordata; class Actinopteri; order Centrarchiformes; family Terapontidae; genus Amniataba; species Amniataba percoides. The sequence continues at coordinate 24,914,168 of JBAJHX010000049.1, forward strand.
TGTGTGTGCATGCACGTGTACAGTATGTGTGTGTGTTTGAAGGTGGCGGTAGGAGCTCATCCAGCCAGCATCTCTTCTCAATGATGACATCCTCAAATCAAAATGCCTTCTCCTCCTCCATCATCCAGACTGAGGAGGTTCAGGTGGCATGGAAAAAAAGAGGATGGGATCCTGATATGATGCCCTGAAATAAATCTAGAAAAAAAAGACAAAAAACAAAATGGCTTTCATTGATTACGCTGCCATGTTTTTCTTTGGAAAGGCATGTCCATATCCATCATGTTTGTGTGCTGAGAGGGCCTGGCCTGGACCCAGCCACTGTCATTCTTGATCAAGATAGTTAGGTACGGTGGAGGGGAATGGGGGGGTCAGGTTGGTCTGTTTCACAGCCAAATTGGCATTTGTTCCTCATCAGTCTCTTTCCTTGTCTGTCACACACACCAGTGCCAGCTCCCTCCACTACACAGTAGTACTTAATTCGCATGTGTCTTTGGAAGCCTGTTATTGAATGGTTTGGACTGAAACTGCCACATGCTGTTCAGCCACAGATAGAGACTCATAGTTAGCAGAAAATCTAAAATATCTACCTGATTATGTCTTAAACTGAAATTTATACAGTGTCAGTGTTTGTCATTAATGACATTTTTTAAATAAAAGCTTCTGTTCATGTTTTTGGAATGCTCACAGTAGTGGACTCTGGGTAATTTGCACATATGCACATATGCACATCTATTTAATTTGATAGTAATACATATTCTGTTTCAGACGTAGATCAACTACTCTACTACAAATCTAGAAATGCTTCCCAACACTGCACATCTGCATTGGTTTGAAGAATACCGTGGTGTTTCAGATGTTTGGCCTTAGGAAAAAAGATGTTACTGTTTTTGTTTCCTTTCAGTCAACCATTTGCATCCAATAATTTCTCTACTGTATGAAAACAACTTTTGGAGACTTTAATCCTGCTTACGTTCAGTAATCCATCACAGTGAAAATCAGCAGGAGCAGACAACAGACAGCAGAAAGATCTAATAATAAACCTGCTGCACACTGGCTGTCCAGCAGCAAACAGCAGTCAGACACAGTTAGAGACTAAGACAGATATTTATCTCAGGAGTTGATGGAGACTTAAACAGAAATAAAAGGAGATTAATTATTGGACTTATGTCCAAATGAACACAAACACAGCTCTGACTGAATGCTAATACTGTGTCTGTCTGCCTGATGTAGAAATCCACATCTGTTTGCTAACATGTTTGCCATAAAACCTTATCCAGGTGGTAATGTGTCACTGTTGTATTTTAAGTTTGTTCTGCTGCTCCAAAGTGGCCAAAAATCACTGGAAACCAATGTCTGCCTAAAAAAAACATAAAAAACACCACAGCATGCTTTGATGTCTGAAAATGTTCCTGTGCTGTAAAGTGTATGTGATTTGCAGTTATTAGAAATGCAAAACAACTCTCGTGGAGACAACAAATACATCGATTCTGTAGTTCAAATCACATAGACTGCATCATATAAATCTTATCAGTTTAGTGGTCAGTTTTGTATGTGGGATTTTAAAATGTGCAAAATAAGAAAAAACACACACACTTGTTGATATCACCTCACAACAGAGCTTGTCACTTCTACTGAGTATATGGCTGTGATAAAGGCACACCACTCCTCTTCTCCTCCTCCTCCTCCTCTATTTTCTTCTCCTCACTCTTTACATGCGGCGGGGGGTGGGGAGGGTGTGCGGCGTGGACCAGGCAGATTGTGCTTGTGTGTCGGAGGCCGTGGTGTTAGCGGAGGAGGAGAGGGAGGCTGTCTCTTTGAGGATTCGGCCCGCTCGCCTCGCCTCGTCTCGCCTGCCTGGCTCTTTGAAGCTGTTCGATGACCGCACAGGGCAACATCACTGCAGGTGGGGGGAGACGGGTGGTGGTGGTGCTGGTGGTGGTGGGGTATGGAAGCCTGTCATTTGTATACAGCTGTTTCTTTCATCTTGTCCAGCTCCCCTACTCCTCCTCCCACTCCTCTATCTCTTCCTCTACCCTCTCCTCTTCTATTCCTCTGTTACTTCGCTCTGTCTCCGAGACCCCTTCAAGCTCTTTAAAGAAGTTGTGTGCTGCAGCCAGGCACCCAGGCCTGCAGCCAGGTGAGCCGGAGCAGGCTGCAGGAAGCGGAAATAATTGTGAAAGGCCCCAATACAATGGCTATCATTAAGATCAAACGAAAGAGTTTGTATGAAGTTGGATTTATTTCTTGAGCACTGGCTGTCTCATTCTGATTCCCAGCCTTGGATTCTCTCTGTGTCATGCTGTGAATATCTCCAGCTTTTTATTGTTGATTCATTGCAACAACAAAATGATTTGATTCGACTGTTCTGTCATTCTGTGGTAGGACACACTGGCAGTCTCATTCCAGTATGGGGAGAAAACCATGTCAGGACTATTCTCTTGATGATATGGTAGTTATTGCTGGCAAAGAGCACATGCCTTGCAGATCACAAGTGATTGTGCAAGCAGCTCACACTGGCTGATGAGAAGCTCTGATGCCAAAAATATCAGATCCCAAATCTGAATGGACAAGGTGCTTCACAGTTTTTTGTCTCAGCGGTCACCATGTTGGTTTAGGCTTCTCTAATGTATTCATTCCTGAGGTTGGAGATGTGGCAGACTACACATCTGACCCTCAATCAGTTGTTCACAACTTGAATTTCAGATTTCACCCTTTAAGTGATCGGTGACACACCAGGGGCAGACATCTCTGTTCCCCCAGCAACAACAACTAATGGTCATGTAAGATGTTGGAAGAGAAAATGAAGAACAGGAAGTTCCTTGTTGACATCCATCATGAGCATGTGAGATGGGCAGCTCCACCTGTGCCTTAAGTCTCCTTCTTATTTAGCATATTTCAACAGTAAATACTGTTGTTATTCTGACAAACCACTGTGGAACATTAAAGAATCTGACATGTTTTAAAAATTCTGATGAGAAAATGTCAGAAACTTGTCAGCATGTTGTCCCTCTAGTGGCTGAAATGAAAACATGTTCTGCTCTAAGGGCACAATTGATGGAAACATGCACTCCAGCACATGGTGTAACAGGTCAGCTCCTCTTCTTCATTTCAATTCTTCAATTTTGACTTTTCAGGCCACAACCCACATTTGGCACTCATCACTCATCAGTAACTACTGACCACTGACTATTGTATGAAACCATTCCCCCCAGCTTATTGGAATCATGTATATATCTACCCAATCTAATGTAAAATACCATCAAATAAGACAGTCTTTTTCAATATTTGTACAGGCAAACCAGTTTCATTCAACCACAAAGAAAAACATAACATCTCAGGTGAAAGTTATCAAATGTTCTCATTTTTCTTAAATGCCTCATGTTGGCTGAATGAAATAAAGCTTTCTGGTAACAGTCTGTTCTTTTGTCCTGGATAGTCTTACAGCCTGAGCACTGAAACACTTGACAATCCCCTCTGTTCTCACCGTTAATACACACAGACCACATATGCCTTGATGTGTTGCTACACCAATTAGCAGCAATTAACACTAGCCCACTGAGCACCTGCGTTTGGAGCTCCGGCATCTGGGCTGCATTATCATAAGTATGTTGTTGTATTATCAGAATAAGTGCTGGAACACTGACGCCATCCCAGCAGGCTCTTATTGGTCCCAGGAGGGCCGTGGTGTCTCTGTCCCAGCTGCAATATGCATTTTCTTGTATCATAAAGAATGTCATGCCAAACTTATCAATCCAAATCAGAAGCCTCTTGTTATTTAAAGGCCACCTAGACATCAGTCAAACATCTACTCTCATACTCATTGTCATGAATGAGCTTCACCACCTTGGTGCTCTCCGCTGGCCTTGTTGTTGTAAATGATTGTTTTGCATTGAGTTTCCTGAGTACCCTGGACGAGTTGAGAGACTGCTCTATACAAACAGGCCGAGTGGTTGTTATTTCAGTGGTGACGCCCGGCTCACCAGTCACAGAGGGCGGGATATCGATTGGCTGTCGCTGAGCATGCAAAGTAGCAGTCTGAAGGAGACACTAGAAAGACAGCACAGGCAGCTCACAAAGGAGAGAGCAGCTCATATAAAGCTCGAGCAAGAGAGGCGAGGAGGCTCGAGGAGCATAGTGGAGAATACTGACAAGTAGAAGATGGAGTTCGGGCTGCACTGGGCCACATTTTGATGTAAAAGCCTTGATTCAGCCCAGGAATGAGCAGGTTCACTATAAGGTATATGTATGTGGAAAGAGTTATTGGTTGCTGTAACCGTCCCTCTTTCCATGCTGGCTGTGAGAACACATTGTGTCGAGGGACCACCCTGTCAGATGGGGTCAAAATCCACAGTGCTTTGTGCAAAAAGGCAATAAAAGTTCAGCTCAAGCTAATTTGAAGCTTCAGCAGTCTGTCTTAGTCAATTAATTGGATATATTTTAGCTTAACAGTCTTTCAAGCATTTAACATTTCCCTGTTGAGCTCCATTGACAGAATCATAAGAAAAAGAAAAAAGAACAGCATCTTTGGAATATTGTACTTGTCTAACATGGATGGCTGAAGCCTCATATAAACCTCAGATGAACTTTGCAATAACTAATACAAGACATCTGCTATTTCAAATGTATCTGTCATTGCCATTTGGGTTAGGTCTATGTGCAAATGCCATTTATCATGTGAACCGGATTTTTCAAGCGGACAATCCCTCAAAAGAAATGAAAAGCTGTGGAAAAAGGATTCATAGGTCTCCTACAACAGAGCTGTGATAAGTTTGCTTTTTATACTTTGATTCAACAGAAATATGCTAGTATAGGAAAGGTTTCCTTTTCTTTATTTAAAGCCTCATTAATCCTTTTTTTGCGACCTGAGCCCCCCACTCTCCAGCCACACTCAGTATGGTCTTATAAAGGCTTGCATGCTTATAAAAAACTGCCTTATTTGTCTGTGTGTACAGTGGGTTTATCTGAGCTTTTTCACTGAAACAGTCAACAGTGAGCTAAAAGATGCTAAAGTGCCTCACGGAGCTGAGGAGAACTGAACCGTCAGGTGATAATCTGTGGCTTCATCACTGTCTTTCACATTACACAGAAGGTTGTAATGTCATTCCTCTGACATTCTTCAACAATGGACAAACCAACAGTGAACAAATGGATATCAAATAGATATGAACTGTAGAGCAGGGCCATGCTTTCCTTAAAAATGTGACTGTTTTTGTTAAAATGAGCACACATGATGTTCACTGATTAGATGTGCTACGTCTTCCATGGCTTGGCTGTGAAAATGAAGGCTGCTCTTCACTTTGCAGGATCACATATTTTCCCTTTGGGAAGCTGGTGGTTTAAGAAAGTAAGTCAGTATAACATCAATGCAAGAACATGTTCAGAGGAATGAAAATTAATATTAGAACATCTTTGTCTTTTTATTGAAGTTGGTGCTGAGGTCATAAAGCATCCGCTTCAATCACTTTACCAAGCAATGTTCTGTACAAAGACCACTGCTTAGAAAGCTGCTTCTGGGGGGGATTAAAATTGAGCTTGGATGAAGAAAGGTATGGATCACAAAGATAAATAACTAGACATGAAAACATGAACCAAATATATGGATAATATATAATGAAGTAATAATATCACATTAGTTTAGACAATTCACAGTGACTGAAATCAGCACAAGGCATGGACTCAGGTTTTCAAGCTTCATATCATTTCTCACTGTCTTTGTCAAACTGTTCCTTATATGCTGAAATGTAATTGAAAGAGGAAAGTGTTCCATCACTCAAATAAGCCTTACTAAACTGTATTTGAATATATCTGTCTGCATACTACATAGGCAGATAAGTGCACTGACGGAGAGTATCACTCTATAAAACTGACCATTTTGAAAGTAAACTACTCCAATTTTTCAGTGTCCCCTCAAAGAATTCGATCCATCCATATAATGTAGAATTTAGACTATCAAGGGAGACTGAAATATTTCATTGAAACCCTGACTGCAGCAGCATCCAGGTTTTCAATAAAGCGGCAACATTGGCCCTGAATATTTGCAGTCTAATTTACTGGTCTAATCCATGTCCTCACATCCTTCAAATCCGGCCTGAAACTCATCAGTGCAGTGAGAACACTGGGAAGGTGTTAAATTACAACAACAAACCGTCTGGGACTGTCTTTCACACCTTGTCCCATCACACTAACAACCACTGAAATATACAAATGTGCAGAATCTGGCTCCATTTATGCCAATCACAGCCATGCAATTAGAAACACTGGCACAGAGATCAAGAACAACAAAGGGAACAGTGTGTGCTGACACAAACTGACACTGTGATCTGTTTATCTACTCCTTATGCTTTAAATTATATTATTAGTATGGCTGTTACCACTACTACTCACTGGAGTTCAGGGGAATGGCTATGAAACTTTACCTTGTACAAACACAAAAAACACATACAAGTAACGATAAAAGTAATGGGATAGAAACTTGACCAACAATAGATTTTCTGTAAAGGTCTGTAACAGCCTTCCTGAAAAAGCTTTTCAGGGGTGATTTTAATGACATACGGAGCTTGCTAACCTAAGTTGCTTAAGCAGGGAGTCATCTGCCTGATGGAAAACACCCAGTAACCTTTGTAACGAGGCGGGCTGTGAACAGATAGCAGGGTCCTCCCTGAGGAGAGCAGGAGTAGCGCTTGATTAAATCTATGATGCAGGCAGGAGGAAGTTCATGTAGGGCTTTAAAAGTAATGGAGTGTTTATGACAAAATAAAGATGAAATAAAATGAACCTTTAAACCTAATCAAAATGTCAGTATCATTCAGACTGTCAGAAAATGCAGATATTTGTCATTTTAAAAGATTTTGACTGATATTTTGTGACAAACTGCTACTTTCCTGTTAACTACAGTCAAACTGATTACTATAAGATGACGATTATTACACATGAATGTAAAATAATGGAATGGGCAGCTTCACTGTTTACTGGAGTGTGCTGCTTCGGTGGGATTAGGTGACTGTGTGTTATTAATTCACTTCACCAGGGCGGCCTCAAGTGCTTTCCCCATGTACATCTCTTTCTGTCTCCATCACTAGAAGCCGTGATGCTGCAGCAGCCTCAGGTACGAGCTGGAAGCAAGCAAGCAAATTATCACGGGAGGAAAGGAAACAATACAATTACTGTAGTTGTAAAATGGTTCATGTATTTTGTCACGTATGAAAAGAACATTTTTTTGCAGCTCTTTTCCTGTAAACAACAGAGAAATACTGACAGACAACACATACTGAGTTCAGGTCACGTCAAGCTTTCTCATCAGGGAGGTTCCCCCCATGAGGTGTAAATCAGGATTCATGAAAACTATACAGAATATACATAATAATATTTCCAATTGTGTCCACACATTACAGTGTGTCACAGTGATTATCCTTCATATACATACGTTAAGCTGTGTTTAAGTTCTCTTATAAGTCTATAACTCTATAAAGTTGATTGTGTCGGTAATAACAATGGCATCAAAGCTTAATACAGCTTGTATTAACATTATGATGTTGGAATAGTTTGAAAATAGTAGTTTTCCTGAGCCCATCATAGTGACGCTTTAACCCTTTTGAACGTCATCAGTTACATTTTCCTCTTTTTGTTGAACCATGTTAGACTGTTATATTCATAAAACAGATGGAAATGTTGACATCACAAGTCCTTTGATATGCCAATCACCTTCCTGCCCTATTCAGAAATGAAGTATTAAATAAGAATGTGGGAAACTGTGATTGATCTTACGCGTTGGACCAGGTCAAGGCAGTCAGCTCACTGCAGACTTCTGCTGTCAGAACGTAAAGCTTAAAAGGGCAATGAATACGATTTTTCCTGCCCCATAGCACACGATGACCCTAATATATCTGCAGGGGCTTGACAGGGTTGTTGATCAATACCGATGACTTAATGATTACTTGGCCAGGTGCGGAGAACTCTGGCTTTCACTTTCAAGGCCATTTTCTTTTTGAAGCAAAACTCTCTGGCTGCTGACAGATCAGCAGAGGTCACCCGTTATTTAATGTTCCTCAAACAAACATCAAGAACATAAACTGACCTCCAGGTTCAAACAGCAAACAATCACCAATATCAGCAAATGAATTATGGTGTCTGAAATGTTCATGTAATATGCATTTTTTACATTTATATTATGAAGGTAAATCATGACACAGAGTTCATGGTAGCAGTTAAAACAATTAGAAAAGCTGCGTCCACGCTCATTGCCATTTTTGTTGCCATTTGCCTGTCACTATTTTTCATGGACATAGCTAGGCAATGAGCTATCTAAGTATGGATAGACTAAATCACCATTCTGGCTCCACAAATAATTAAGTAATATGTTTTTTGTTTCTTAGAGTCTTTAAACTACAGTCTGTCTTGTGTGTGTGAGATCACACTTGAGCTGGTCAGTAAATGCAGAATGAAAATGTAAGATATAGTGAAAAGCTGCAGGCGGCTGAACATGCAAGAGGCACTGCGAGGATCCTCCCACTGCGGTGCACAGAGAGTCACAGCACAGTCAAAGAAACAACCTCAGTGTTCCCCTGGAAAGACGGAGAGTACGTTCTGAGCCGTAAGAAAACAGAAATACAGCTTCAAGATGTAAAGTTGGTCAGGAGGATGGAACACTGACAACTGCCAGCTGTCAAAGCTGTGGGTGATAGGTATCACTGATCCACGTTTCCATCAAGAGGAGAGGTACAAAATATTACCAAAACTCCCTTTTGTTGCACACTGACTGTGTAGGTTACCTCTGACCCATAGTTGTGAATACTCACTGTTTCCCATGCAGTGAAGAATTATTAGTAACATCACTGGTTTTAGTAAATGGTCTAGCTAAACAGACACTGTTGGACCTATTTTGAACAGAGTTTCTAGAGTTGGCCATGAAGTTGAAGCCAGCTGTCCTGTAGGAGCATGCTGCATGGAAATGTTACAACATTCTCTGTTATACAGGATGCTGAGATATATATTATTTGTGTGCAAAGAGTTTGCAGTGGGATTTCAGAGAAAAGCTCGAGTGCTTCTTGTAAACGTCATAGAAATCAGTTTCTTTTTTTGCAAATGACCTGACAATGGCCTTAATGTAGATGTCACCAAAATCACTGAGCCACACTGTCTGAGAACAACATCGACTACAAGCATCTGGGCAATTTGTCCAATAGTTGTTGGACATCTTAGTCTGCACTAGTGCTGTGTAGACAGGTGGACAGACAGTGACAAATGCACAGTTGATTCACAGACCGACTGACTGACAGAATACAGATAACGTTTTGGCTCGAGTTAGCAGGTCTGCCCTGCTCTATGCTGCGGGATATATTTTGTTAAGAAACTCACCTACAGTTGACCAATATGGGATCATCTTGGTACAGTCTGCAGGTCTCCACCATTTCCCCCTCCACAAGTAAATATGAAATCCACCCAGGGGACTAAGTTGTGTGTACCGTGCTGTAAGAGGCCCCCGCTGAGCTATAATCTGATCAGTGTTGTGAAAACAATTCTGATAATGCTGTGGAATTAGAGCGCCGAGGCCCCCCGTCGACTGTTACATTTGAAACCAATGATACACAGGCCTAGGCTAATGACTCGGCTTACCACTCAGATAGGCTGGGAAAATGGGTCTGAATAGTACTTAAGGGAGCCCTTAATATTGAATGCATTGTGAGCTAATTAGCTCCAGTGAAATACTGTACACTTTACAGTAGCTTTGTAGGACCATGAGTTGGTTTGATTGGACAGTTAGGGACTATAAAGTCTCCATCATAGGCTGCACACCAGAGACACTCATTTTGGCTTAATGGAGTCCAAAAATACACACATTATATGGACTGTAATGTTGAATTATACTGAGTTTAAGAATGATCCACAATAGACTGTACAACTCCGAATGGATAAAGGATGATGAAGTTGGATCATCTTTTTAATGAAGGAGTCACACCCAGAATTCATACAATGCATCACATTACGAGGTGAGGATTCATGTGTAATTTAAAAAACACACATGCTAAATACACAGTGGCCCCAACAACATTCATGTCACTTCACAATACCAAAGTTTTGCTCAACATCTTGTACACAGTCTTGACAAAGCATGAATTGAGACTTTTTTCACAAGTCTGTGCTGTGATGTAGTTATTTCAACATCCTTTTGATCCTTTTATAGAAATGAAATCACAGCACGATCTGGGGGGATCATACCCATGTGGTAAGAAGTTTCAGTGTCAACAAATGGCTAGTACACACAAGCCCAACAAAAATAAAATGCATTTGACTCTTTTTGTTTTGTAAAATAACCTCAGTGCTCCTCCTCATGAAGGCCTGTTTGTGTCCTCCTGATGAATGTGAGTCCAGTGTTCACTCTCTTTCAGCTTGTCTTGAGGGAAACATTGGCTCTTTAGCTGCTAAATGCTCCACTATGTTCAGCAGCTAGTCACTAACTGTAACAGTTTGGTGCTCAGCTGCCCACTGTGGCTGAAAATGACACTATGAGGGCAGTGAGAGAGAACAAAAACAGTGAAGATACGGGCCAGACCTCTAATCAAAGAGCTGAAACTACAGAGGGGAGCTGCACTGATAATTCTCTGCAGGCTCTTCACTGTTCACGTTGTCACATTATTTTCACTCTGTTGTTTGATACATTGTTATGGAAAAATAATGGTTATAGGTGGTTAAACATTTAGACATTTTGAAAAAGATAAGAAAAATGTCTTTGGGATGTTATTGCTTGTTCAGTAAGCTATAGTGAAGGAGAGGATGTGTGTCTGTGGTTTTACTGTTGTAGGATGCTTCCATCGAATTAAAGGGCACCATCATTATACCTTTTGGTGTTATTTTAGATGATTTACAGGGCAGGTATGTATGCTATAGCAGATATAATTTAATTTAAGATGGACTGGAAAAATGGATTTCTAAATATTTATGGCTGCCAAAATAAGTGAGCAGATCCTTTACTCTCATTTAATACTGTTGTGAATTCTCTGGTATTCTTGTATCATACTGGAATTAAAACATGATGCACCTCTTGTTTTGAAGCGAGACACTGCTGCCTGATTTTCATCATGATTTATCTGCAATCACACCGTCTGCTCGGCTGTAAACACTGCACTCCAAAAACCCAACTCACACAAGATTGTCTGTGTTTAAGAGTTAATAGCAGTAAATCATAGCATTCACCCGCCTATCTCAATCACTCTCTCAAACTGTGAATGAATAAAACATTGTCTCTATTCTTCCATGAAATAAGTGATGAGAGGCCACAATCTCATGTTAAAGGTCACAGGCCCACCTCCATTCCTACTGGCCAAATCTACTCTCCCAAGCAATCATATGTGTGTGATCAATACCAATAGCAAACAGCGCTGGTATCATGGTGACAATTATGGGTTTGGAGATTGCATGGGCTTGCATTCAACAGGCTGTCCAGGTGTGTTTTCCAGAGCAACTAGAGCCGTGTGATTTGGTAGAGCCATAAATAACGACAGCTACACTGTAATTTTCATTACTGAAGAGCCTGGCTGTGGGTTATACTACTGCATCCAGTAATTTGGATAGTTTAGCCTGCTACTTCTGTGTGTGTGTGTGTTGTAGGGTAAGCAGGTCCAGGTCAAATAGGGACTGTGTGCTGACACACACACACACACACACACACACATATATATACATGTATACATATAATATCATGGACATATTTCCTTATCAAGGCACTCAAATGGAATCAGAATAAGACACAGATGCACTCCAGTACTGGATAATCATGTATAACAGAATAAAATTGGTGACGTCAATCAAACTTACAGAACATTTACTATGTTTTATACTTGTGGAGTGCATTATACAAGAGTTTTCCTTCCTTATTGTACACCAGAATGACCGTAGTAAATCAGTAACAGTGTCAGGAGGAACCAGGCATGAAGATCCATCAGGGCTGGATTTGGATCCATTTTCTTTGAGTTTACTGCGCATGTGTGTATTCAGCGTGTGATTTACTGAGACTGCATCTCATTACACAAACGGTTTCTGGACTGTGCCTGGCACTGACCTCCACACTCACACTGAGGAACAACTCATTTATTGGTGGGATTTGAGATCACCAAGTTCAGGAAAGAAATGAAAATGTAGGGATCTCAATTACAAAACATTTACTTTGGCCTACTCCACCTGAGAAAGACGATTGGATCCCCTATGCAAAACATTTCTTAGAGTATTAGGAAATATGTATATACTGGATGTAATTACTGATAAATAATGTGATATAATAGGACATGTGAAAAATAAAAACAACAAATAACATATTTTTTATGATAGTATCAAAAACACCAAGGCACTGGAACCAGAACAACGGGAGAGAGAGAAGGAGACAGACAGACAGACAGACAGACAGACACACAAACAGACAGACAGACAGAGAGCAACAGGTCCAGCAGTAAATGCAGTAAAAAGCATATTTAAATGTCTCAACAAAACCAAAGAAAGTTTTGTTTCAGCCTGTGGTGATTTTACAGTTCACTAGTGGTTGAGTTTAATGAACACAAACCAAAACTCCCTGTCTGGTGTCCAATTGCTTCACTCTTGTTTCTTATTATTGATTTTTGGTTATAGGCCTATAAGCTTGTTTTTTATGCACATTTCTCTTTCCCATCACTACCGTCCTTCTGTAAATCCCATCTGTGCTTTATGTTTACTCCAGCTATTCAGCGCTGGAGTTTTCCCCACAAAACTCAACTCCAAGTCAACATATCTCCTGCAAATATTTGCAAAAGCCTTCTTTAAATGCATATACAGTAAGGACAAAAGTACACTTTGCAAATGCTCACAAAAATGACACATTAACTGCAGCTCCAAACTGCATCACATCTGCACCTGAGGAACAAACACTGCAGTAAATCTGACCTTGTCAGTCTTTCAGCAGCTGCTTGTTTTTGGCTCTCCTCAAAGGAATCTCTGAAAAACTTCCAAAATAGAAAGTTTTGAAATTGGAAAGGAGTTTGTATTTTTGTAAAAGTATTATTGTGAGGACAAGTTTTTTTTTTTTACAAATATTATTAATAATAAATTGTGTTCTTTTACAGGACACGTGTTATTCTAAACTCTGAAACATTCATTTTGAGGAGCACAGCAGAAAGTACAACATTATGATATATCCTTGTGTGTAATGTGACAAAATCTATTATATTAATTATATTAATATAATATTAATTATATTGTGTTGTGATAATGTCTTGTCTTTATTACTTTATTACTACTTTATTACTGCAATGCATAACCAAAAGAGGCTGAGGAGCATACAAATATGCATTCTGATTGATTTTAAGATCTATATTCTGCATTGAAAGTGACACTAAGTCTCATCAAACTTACATACTGTACATACCAGCCCAAAAGATTGTGTTCATGGATATGAAGGAGACTTTGTTAATAAGCTTGAGAGAGGAAGAAAATGAGTGTCTCAACACATAATCCACTTTTTTTCCTGGGTGAAGGCATCCATGATATTTTACTGTAAAGCGTGAAATAAATAACTTTGAGAGTAATGGATGTTTACAGGATTTCAGTCCTCAACAGGCCTGACATTAACTTACATTAGCAACAACCTAAAACTGGTTGTTGCTAATGTAAGCTCACAATTGTGTGTTTACACATCCAACAGACAGAGTAGTGTTCATTTTTAGCTGTGTTTCTGACAACATGACAACATATCTTCAATATGTGCTTTTCTGGTACGTCTGCTTTCATCTCCACCATCTCCAAAGAAAGACATCTGTAAAAAGCCCCACCATGTTTAGCATTGTGTAAAACTGCAACAGATTATTCTGCTGATAATTCTCTGTTCTCACTTTTCACATTATACACTGTCATTTGACCATTTGATCATGATAATTATAAATTGAAGAAGTTTCTTTGTACAGTACTGTGACACTTTTCAGTTAGAACTGTTGTGTAACTTCTGAATGCTGCATTTCTTGCCATTTTAACCAATTTCACACATCAAAGCATGTTTGCGTCACTTGATGTCAATTGAGTTGCCTTCAGTTATGCTTAGAGCATAACTGCTAATAGCAGTCATTGAACTTTGGAATTCTTGCTGTATAATTTGAGGTATTCTAGATTTCCAGCAAAAAAATTGGTTGCAAATATCTTTTTGCACAAAACTGATAAACTGAGGTTTGGCGGGTTCATGAACTACACCGGCCCCTGACCTCAATTAAAACCTGGGGGTCCACTGTAAACATACTGTGAGGATGAATGTCCAAAGAAAGGCAACTGGCCCTACTAGCTGTGCTTGTTTGGCTCAATAGTGACAATCCCAGTAAAAGTGTTACACGGACAGATACAGGTCCTCATGTATCATAAACTCTCGACATGGCGTGGCTTCCTCCCAGGCAAAAGGAAGAGGGATTCCAGGCCCAAGCAGTTTCCAAAGATCACAGCATTTGAATAATATGAGTTGAAGGCACCTTTCTTAGCAAGCTGAAGAGATTAAAAATTGCAAAACGTGTAAACGTCTTAAAGAAGCTGAGGCTCAGTGATAAAACGTGATGCGTGCCTCTGAGGTTGAGAAGAAGGCGGGGAAGGCAGGCGTAAGGAAACACATGGACTTTGGCAAATGTGGTCTCAACAGGATGTTCTGGGCTGGGTTATACCTTCACTTTGACTGCTAGCCTTTTTCCGGCTGCTGGTAAGCCTTCAATTAAATGACGGCTACCTTTTTCAAGTCACTAATCCTCTTACAGTTTGGAACCCTACCCTTTGCCATGCGGAAAATACACGCACAGGCATGGTGTGAGTGTGTGTGTGTGTGTGTGTGTGTGTGTGTGTGTGTGAACAGTGAGCCTTCTTCAGCTTCACCCTCATGCTGTCTGTCTTGCAGTCGTCCTGCCTTCTGGTACCTTCTTAAGTTGACAAAGGAGGCTGTTCTTGTCACAAACTGAGCCTGGAGGTAAAGTCTGCATGAGGAAAAAAAAAGTATGTGTATGTAGCAATCCTGAACCCATGCTATACATAAACATGGCTGTCTTGCCTTGTCTCCAACAAATATATGCCTTTGTAGCTGAATCATGAATAAAATGTAATAAATAAAAATGGATTTTATGTGCCTTCTCTGCAATATTTATATAACATTCAGCTTAATCCTAATTAGGAGAAATGTGTTATAAAATATTGTAATCTCATTGATTTATCCCATTTACACAAATAGGATGGAAAATGACAGAAAAGGCAGACAGTAAGTAACCTTATCATTTTTGTCACTGTCAGAACATATGCATGTGCAATAATATGCAATGTGTGAAAAAATGATACATATATGAAAGATCTATACATACCTGCATGAACCTAGTGTTGAACAGTTGGGTGCCACTGTACACGCCATGACAACCATCTGAAAATGAATGGGACTCTGACTGAATGCAATACTTGTTTAGACAGAAGGCTTTTATGGAGGAAGAGAGCATAAAAGGAGAGTCTGCTCAAAATCATAAAGATGCCTCTTGTAATCTGCAGCTTTCAAAATTCCAGCCACGGGGTCAAAGCCATGTTGCCTCAAAGAAAATCCATTATCCGTCATCAAAATTATAGCAATTTCCATTTAACAGTAAGCATGCTCCGAAATTTAAGAATACAAGTATGATGGAATAACACTGTAACAACCTTGTAATCTGGAAAAATACAGTAGAGAAGAAACTATCCAAAACCAAAGTTGATCTCTTTAACACCTGTAGTTCAGTTCACCATTAAGGTCCATTGTTGCCTTTTAGTTCTGGTGTGATTCATGTTAACACTGACATCTTACAAATGAAGGAGGAGTAGACATAAACACACATTAACCTATGGGTAACTTTTGCATTGGGGAGCTTTGGTGACTGTCATCTTGCATTATTGGGCTACATGGGCCCACGGAGGAAGGTTCAGAGACTGATTGAATGTCACGGCACACTTTACTGAACCTGATGTGTTTATTTATCTTCTCTAACAAAGATGTCATGATGAAATAACTGATTATAATGAATTAGCCAAGACTGCAACTGGAGCTTATATGTCAAAAATAATTAGTTACTTTGGGATGCTGATGCAGAACTCATATTTGCTTCGGTTCATTAGTTAAGGCTGGTGTGAAAGATGCCAGTGAAGGTCTCTGTCCACTTTCAAACAGTTTGTTTTTGGTTGATGCTAAATGGACCTGCCACAGGATGTATACGTGTTAATGTTAGCATATATTCAAAAGATAAAACTACTATTAAATACATCTGCTTATCATGGCCATGTCAAGATGTATGTATGAACAGTGCTAATACAATAAAATCATCAGAAATGTTCCCTGATCAAACAGAAAGAAGAAGGCAGTTTAAAACTTGTGTGCTGTTACTTGCATGTGTGTATATTAGCATCTCTGATGACCAAAATGCTCTAACCTCCCATAGCTGTTCAGTTGGACTGTGAAGGCCACAGCATCTGATTCACATCATTTTCATCAAACATCCAGTGAGCCCTCGTGTTCTGTGGATGGAGGCACTGACATCCAGCTAAATGCCCCTGCAGTGTAAGAGTGCCACCAGAACCCCTCACTCTAAGTAAATGTATCCATTCATATATTCATACATTTGTCCTGTTGGCTGTTGGGGAACTGTGTAATGTCTAGATTGGACACACTTTAGTAGTGTCATTCATTTTTTTTGCAACATTGCACTTTCCATCTTAGTTCTGAGATGTTTGTTAATTACTGTTATTGTTAACTGAATACTGACTCACTCTGGTTACTTTTATTCCCTTGGCTTGTCCACCTAACTTCCCTCATCATGTTGCCTTGAACCTCTAGACCACTGTCTTCTAAATACAGTATATTGCTGTCCTATCTGTCCATGAATTCACAAAATACACTTAATTTGAAAATGAGAGGAAATTGGACTTCATCTCTTTTGGCGAGGTGCAGACAGAAGAAAATGTACTTCCGAGGCAGGTAATTGTTTTCTTGCCCAAAATACTTAAATTGCCAAAGGCAGGAAGTGCAGAATCTTTGATCATTTTAAGGGAAGCCAGAGTAGGTGTGGAAAAGCACCTCCACCTTTTTGAGTCAAGGCTGTACTTTTAATCCTTCAACCCATATTGACAGCTAACAATTTTCTGATTAAACTTAAAATTTCACCTCTGCAGCATCCCTGGTGCTGATGAATTATCTTGCGCCCGTAATGCCTTATGGCCATGCTTGTATGCACACATAATGCTTACTGATACATCACAACGTAACTCGTAAAACTTTATAGGCAGAAATTAAAATACCTTTTAAGTGTATTTCTTCTTGTGATCATGGTCATAAATGCTCTTATATAGCCAGACACACAGGCAGCTGCCCCTCACTGAAGCTATTGATCAGGATGAAGCTCAGATCTCTGTAAGAGGAGGGGTGTTCCCGCTATAATCAGAAAACACTGAGTATTGATTGGCCGGTGTCAGGAGAGTCGAGTAAAGGGAGGACACAGTCAGAGTCATGGGCAATTAATGGTCTCCATGCCACAGTGGCAAGTCCTTTCTCCTCTCCTCTCCCCTCCTTCGCTTCTCGCTCCATCAGGCAATTAAAATCTATTGTAATGGATTTATTGACATGGTAAATATGCATCTGCATTTGCAATACTGGGAGGGTGCATGCATATTAGCAAATACACAATGCAGAGGATTGTTTGGATATAGAAAATATAATCAGTTCTAAACAAGCCTACTGTAAACAGTGATGTTTTTCTACAGTGACTAAGAAGGCTGGGAGAGCATACACATACCAACAATGAAATGCACACAATGCATGTGTTGTGTCGCATTTTGCATTAAAACAGGATCCTCTAACCTCTCCTACAGAGCAAAGAATAGTGTGACTTTGGCAGCTAACTATTAGACAACTCAACAATAAAATAATGGTCACTATAATAGGTTATGTATAACTCATTGTTTTTTGTAATAATAGTGCTGGTAAGTAACTGGATATGTCAACCAATAAACAGCTACATGAACAATGTGTAGTTAATGGCAATACTTGGTAACATACTGCTGTGTCAGTGTGCTGAATGATATTTCTGTATTCCACTCTAGGAGACACCCCACCATTAGCACCCCACCATTAGCATTTCACCTAGAGTTTCACCTCTATAAAGTTGGGGGACTTATGAGAGCCAGAGGACAGGAAAAATCATTTTTAACTGCTAGTACTGGTCAAGCTCCAAAAAGACAAGGGCCCATGCTGGGATAGCTTTGAAACATCATAAGGGTTATTTTTTAGAAGGTTAAACCAGAGCAACAGAATACTTATGAAACAAATATGTTTCATAAATAATGTTGTCATCCTTGTGAAGTGCAAAGAAAACAAAAAAAATTACACAACCAGAATTTTTTGGACTCTTTATCCATTTTAAATTAAATTAAATGAAATACTTTGTTACTTTTTATTCCGATGTCACATTCCACAATGCTTCAGATGTATCAGCTGGTTTCCATATATTCCAAGACACAATAAAACATTTGCAGTGGTTCTGAAGTTGCTTTAGTGTGATTTTCCGTTGCACTGAACATCATGTGTGTTTTGACTGCATGGTGTCGTACTGTACACTTTTCAAAGCAATCTGCACCTCAAGCTTTGCTGTTAAATCTATGAATATGATCAAATCATTGTGAAAAATATTCTCTGTATTGTTCATTTTGTTGGAGACCCCAGAAACCTTGAAACGCTGTACCAGCTTGGACTCTCTGTCAGAGGCTGATGCTGCTGGCAGGAGTTAAAATTTTCCCACACAAGAAACCTCTGGTTTGTCACAGACTAAAATCTTTCCAATTTTGTGACTATTTTAAAAACAAACAAAAATCACTTTCTGTGAATTCAGTTCTGTTGACAGAGTTCTTGTGATAGTTTAACTTTTGTTTGAGTGCCAGCTACAACCTTACTTTGGTGGCTTCCTGCTGTTAACTCTAAACAAAAGGCTCAACCCCATTTTAAATGTTCCTTCCAATTTTCTGGAAATCTTATGTCCCTCTCTGTTTTTCATATTATGGTCTCTTAAAATGGTTTTGAATTGTGGTTACTTTGTCTTGCATGGTCAAGAATGGACTTCCATGTATTAAACTATGTTACTATGCTGGCCTATTACTCTACAGGGCTATACACCATTTATTGTAATCTAATGCATTTAGACTTTGCATAAAACTGATTAAGTCTGAGATAATCAATCATAAAGGAATAGTTATGGTGTTGTAGTTTGGAAAATATATTCAGTCACCTTCTTGCTGAGAAAGACAGATATATTTCTCTGGTCCAGATAAGAAGGCTGACTAATTCCCTAAATGTACCACTATTGCTTTAAAAAGTCCCTGTGTATTAGTGGAATGTTAATTCCCCCTAAACACTACTGATGACATGACCTCACTGCCCTTCACTCTTCATCAAGTTACAGTTTTAAGGTGTTGTGCTTTGTGGGTCATGTTTCACCTCTTGAACTCTCTGGTAACGGGCCCTGGCTCTACACATGCCAACCAAACATGCTCAAAACACACACGCACACATAACCGTGACAAGTCACACTCACAGCGGCTGATTCCAAACACTACCATGGTTATAAGAATGCTAATGAAAATAAGGTTTTTGTAATGACCAATCAAAGCAAAAGAAAAAAACCTATTATCTGTCAATATCTGTGCAAACCTCTCAGAATAGCAAGCCTGCCTGGAACACGGTGATTTACTGTCCAATTTTCAACGGCCCCTGTATCCGTTTCAATCAAATCTCCAATATTAACACCGGGCAATAATTTCTTCTGCTTTATTACAAATGTAGCCCTCCTATTCGATAAATCAGCTGCCAGAAGCCGGTATAATTCACAGTGGAAATCAGGCATATTTTATACCGGCTGAGTCACAGTCAAAATGAACCATTATTTCAGCTTTATGTTCTTTTGTGCAGAGAGAGAGAGAGAGAGAGAGAGGGCCACTTGAGTCTGTCTTCTTACTGCAGAGTTCTTTATTGTCTCTTTAACTTCTAAAGAAAACTTTGCTCCAAGCTTTTGACACAGTTCACATAGGGAGCAGAGAGTTCATAAAACAAGACATTTATGGCTATTAAAAATGTGGTAATACAGCGATGATTTGGAAGATATGTATGTGTATCCAGCTTGTTGTCACTATGAAAACATATACCTTCAAGAGTGTGTGGGGTGACATTTGTGGGAACATTTATAGTGAAAGAAAGTAGATTTTCTAAATGGCTCTTACAATAATCTAAAATGAATACGCACTGTACACTTTACACACGTGTGTGTAAAATCAGTCTCTGTTGGTTAAATCAATGGGTCAGCCGACACACTGGCTCCTAACATTACTGTGAATGTTTGTTTGAGTGTTCGCACAGCCGAGTGACTAAATGTCTTTGTTAACCATCCCAAAGCACAACAACAATCACGTAACTGAAATGATCTTGAACTAACTGTTAGTTTTAAAGATTCCACATTATTCAATTTTCACACGTTTGTTTTAATTTATGAAGATAATAATGTTTTATTCATTAGTCCTGCAAGTAAATGTGGCTTAGTTAAAAGCTGAATAGAGTTCATTAAATGTAATGAGTTTGAAGAGCAATGATGCATTTCAGCATTCCCAGTAAATTTGTAAATGTTGGAAGTTTTAAGAGTTTACTGCCAACAAGTTCTCCTAGAACACCAATACCAATAAAGTGGCATCAATTACACAACATTTCATTATACAAGGTGTGATGTATCAGCTTCAACTTGGAAGACAACTGGTGAACAGTGACTATGTTTATATGCATGTTAGTATTTCAGTTTTGACTATCCTGCTTTAGATCATATTTGGGACATGGTGCTTACATGCAACAAAAGCAATATGGTCATTCATTTCCCCATTTAAATGATCATAACCATGTAAATCATAAAGATCCACTTATACACTTATTTCTGTTTCCTCAGCTGAGAATGAAGACACAGAGTTTAGTTTCTGGCGCTCTGCACACTGCTGCATCTACCACTGTGCTGGATTTAACTTCTACATCTAATACATCACCAATAATGGAAAACTAGATCAACAATACAATTTGTCATGCAGCATTACTGGAGTCAGCTTTTCTTTTATTTCAGCTCGTTGACCATCTCAACATCATTTATCATCATATTTTTTGCATTACTGATTAACTACTATGTAACTGACGTTGCACCTGTAGGCATTGCAGAGACAATAACCAACCCTGGACATGCTCCAGCATCCCAGTTTTCTATTGGGAAAGAATATCTGGAACCAGGATATAATGTTTACATGCATGAGGTGAAATAAAAAAATCAAACATAACAAGGACTCTTGTAAGCATGGGGTGGAATTTTTATGTCATATATACTACAATTACACTGAGCAGTTGTTGGCAATGCTTTCCACCTCTTCACTTCAGGTTTCTCTTTCCTTAACATTATGTTGTCAAATTTATGAACAGGAAGTGGAGCAGCTATGAAACTTTTATGGCAAAACATCCTGTAATATAACATCTTGTAATGTAAAGGCCTATGAGAAACATATTTGTCCAAGTGGATATATGATATGCAAAATACACACACTCTTTACCTTCTAATTAGTGAGGGCCTCTGCCTTGTTATTTTACATGTCAAACAAATATTAGTATATATACCACATTTGAACTGCACAAACAATACTGAGAGCTTAGTTTCTGTAGCAGGGTACTGAAACACCCATAGAGACAGTATGAATATGATTCAATAGATCAATACATAGGGCAGGTATCTCAAACAAATAACATGTGTCTCAAGTGTCCCAGGAATGCAGTGAGAATGAAAATCATGCATAAAAGAAGAAGAAATGACATAAAGCCACTTGTCAGGTTGAAGGGTCATCCATTATGCAGGAAGGAAACAAATTTTAGGAACAAATCACATCATCAGAACTTGTCCTCACCTCATTCACGTCCTGTTCCAGTGACTTGATCAACAGTTGTATCGCCGTGTCTCGGCCCTGTTACTGATGGCTCTCTCTCAAACGCTGCCTATCTCATTACAGTAATGAACTTTATAATTACCTCCACCCCCTCAGAGAAGAATGAAGGCCATTAAGACACTGGGATTGGCTTTTATATCATTTGCTTAGTCCAGGACACAAACCAGCAGCCATTTTCCATCTCAATAAACTCCCACATCCTTCAAGCCGCTGACAACACTTCCTTTCTTTCCTCAGAGTGACAGGGTTTAAAAAGTTTCCATGCAAAATGAAATGACACGGAACTTTAGAATGTCTCATGACTGCTAGCTGAGGTTTCTGCAGACTGAAGCATCTCTGTGCTAACCTCGACATTAAGATTCATCAGGTTTTGGCTTTAAAGTTGAGGTTGGAAAAATTGAGAGGAGAGGGGACTTAGTTAGAAAATTTAAACAAGCACAACTTCCTTCCTTCTCTCCCCACAGCTGCTTCAACTCCAACCCCCCCCCCCCACATAGTCCCTCAGTGCTGCTCTTTCTTTTTAGCTTGCCTTGATTCAGCTTGCCTTGCCTGTCTTTCTGCTGCACTTTACAGATGCAGCCCGTAACAGAATGGAGTTTCTGGACATCTTGGTTTGTCCAACAAAGGTTTTGTTTCTCTGTTTCCACTGTTGGCTGTTCTGGTTGAAACAGATGGACTAATGAGAATATTAACACCTCTGCTTCACCAGTCGACTGCACTGTCAACGTCGACATCTTCCTGCTTGTAGGTGCTGCTTACTTTCAGCATCGCCTTCTCAGCAGTGCCCACATTTGTTTCCATCAACTCATCACCAATGGGGGCAGAGAGCAGTGGAAACAAAAAAACGTCTACCAGTTGCATTATTTTGCAGTAAATTCTGTAGTGAAAAGGTCTTTGATGGTTAGCGAACCTACATGAACACAATTCCTCATGATAACACACTGTCAGACATAACTTCCTGCCTGTGTCTGGATATTTCACTCTTACCTATGAGCTAAATACTTGGCTAATGTGAGTAATGTCACATTTCAGTTATATTAACTGGGTATTTATGTTCATATGTCTGCTGCTATGTGTGTATATGTATGTAAGAGTTTTTCTTCCCTGTATATATTTTGTATTTATTTTATTGTGTTTGAAATATGCTGCTGCTACAACTTAATTTCCCTACAGGGATTAATAAAGTTGATCTTAATCTTAATCTTAATCTTAATCTTAATCTTAATCTTAATCTTAATCTTAATCTTAATGATTTCAGTTTGTGATTATGCTGACTTAGTACCCATAGGTATACTTTACATACACATTTATAATTTTGCTTTTATATTAGTGGCTTCAGCCATCAGTTCTGTCATTTATGGTCAAATATAGAAACACTGGAAATGAGATCTTGGAATGTGCTCGCACTTGGAAGTAAATCTTAATATTTTGAATATAGATATGTCAGTTCTCCAAGTGTCAGCATACAGAGACAACATGCTGAATGTTTTGTCTGCAGGTGTAAGGTTCTGATATGAAGATGTGTCTCAAAAGAAAGAAAAGAAAAAGCAAACTGGTACATCCTGGACAATGCAGTGTACTATGGAGGCCTACAGAGTTACATTATGACTTCCTAATGACAAAGTCTTCATTAAACTAATAGTCACTTATATTAAAATGAACCGCCTCTCATTACCTTATCATTGTGCTACAACTGTAGATTATGAGCTAACAAGTAGCACAAGCAGCACTTTGAAGGCATCCATGTAAGACCATTATATCAATCAGCAATTAGCATCCATGCTGGTAAAATCATAACAAGAACAAAAAACAATTTTCCCTTTGATATTTACTTTAATTATACAATTGATCATACAATTTATCTATCCTCATATCAAATGAAAGCTGAAAGAAACATTACCAGGCTTGTTTGCATTTTATTATGGAGTATTAGAGCTGTTGCACAACAGTGGTCTTAAATGAGCACAACATGGTATGAAAATAGATTTGAATTTCAAACTAATGACTTGCTGATTCATAACTTGACTTGTGTGTAATTTCCATGACTCTGTGACTAGTGCAAACAGGCAATAAGCAAGTACATATATTATATACCAAACAGTGTTGGTGGGTGTAACAGCACTTAGTGTATAGCATTCAAACACAGACTAAAACCTTTACTTTCAACACGAGAAGTTGAATGTTATTAACACAAAAGTGGCATTGTCGCAGTATAATTCTCCCCCACCAGCCATGGAAATGAAGACCAAAAAGCAGAATTTCATCCTGCATCTACTTGTGCTTGGCAGACCACATTACACATAGACCCCATTTGTGAATGCATTGTGTTTGCCTCGGATTAATTAACACTTATAATGTAGTGGGGAATCAGGCGAGTCAGGCTTGTGTTATAATAGGGGAGCATTTTGGCTCGCAATACTGGACAAAGAGTTTACCTCCGAGGTGTGTGTGTCTTTGTGTGTGTGTGTGAGAAAGAGAGCAAGAGAGCGAGGGAGAACAAGAGCCACTAGCCTACTGCACTACATTGTATGCTATCGTGCTGAAACATATGGACAGACAGGTCCTTTGTCACTACTGTAAGGGCACATTTGACATGGTTTGATATAGAGGGGCAAACAAACAC
>JBAJHX010000049.1:24938886-24952597 GCA_037176925.1 Amniataba percoides
ATATGGACAGACAGGTCCTTTGTCACTACTGTAAGGGCACATTTGACATGGTTTGATATAGAGGGGCAAACAAACACAAAGGCACTATCCTACTCACTCAGTGTCAACCTGTCAGTTCGTCAAGGCAGCGTGTGTGTCTGCTGGTGTGTGTGAATCTATTTGAGTCAGTGACCAAGAGAAATTCAGACCTTGGCTGTGCAAAAGTATAACGAAGTGGAGCTTTGCCTATGAACGTGATACCATTGCTCTACAGTTAAACTCTAAGATTCAGTGTATAATACGCTGTATGCCTTATAGTTACACTCACATCAATAAATCCAAAGTTGAGAATGTGGGGTTCACACTAATAGAGTAATCAGTTGGCCAAACTAGCATTTGCAGTACCTCAGCAGCACCTATGGGTGTCCCTCTTTTTCTTCAGAAGTCGTCTTGCTGCGTTGCAACTGTTCTTCACTTATGCTGAGGCAAGGATGACCGTGTGTGTGTGTGTGTAAATGTGAGTGTGTGTATGTTTAAGACAGAGAAGGTACCTGTGCAGCATAGATATTACACTGGTATACAAAAGTACAATTAATTAAAAAAAATTGTGTAGACATTTATACGATTATCAATTTTGCCACCATAAAAAAATACAGACAAAAAAAAAACAAAAAAACAGACTGTTGGGTTTTTTGGGGGGGCATCATACACATCATAGATCTGTGTGTTGGAGATTAAACTACATATCTGGTCTAGTTACAAGTAATATCTGTCTGTCAGAAACTGAAGTGGAGCAGATTTTACATTAAAAGCTGGGCGTAGATTCTTCTTGGTTCCTCTGGTCCATTTACTCCGTTAAGCATTTATTGCACTTTGTGAAGTCATATTTTTCTCTTCTTATCGCTGCATTTGCATCTTAGCAGACAACAGCAGGATAAAGCAGGAATTTACCACTACATGGCTGACTTAATCCAAGATCATGGGGACATCCCATTGCATCAGACATTCATTTTTCCCCTCATCTTAATTACCACTTTGTCTCATGTGAGAAGACTTGTCAGAAGCTTAATACACTTGATATTTATATATTTGTCTGTTTGTCTGTTATTCATTTTTTTCGTGATATAATACTGTTATATTGATTCTGTCTGTTGCAGTATGTTAGTTAGTTATTGTTGTAACGGTTTATTTTGAAGAAGTTTTCTCTCATCTGAATTAGGTGTGTAATACATGGTGTGCTGTGTTGTGTAGCTGTAAAGACCTCTGACACAAAACCGTGCCTTTGGACAGTAAACATTAAACTGACGTAACTAGACAGGCTGGTACTGTGTCCTAACTGTGGTCTGCGGTCTGCACGGCACATTTCCCTCTGCACTGGACACAGCTGTCTATGTATTGGTTGCTTAAAGTCGGCAGCGGGACTTAGAAGGGCTGTATCTACATCTATAGCCAGATATTCTGTACTGAGGAGCAGCCTGTCACTGGAACAAGTATACATGGAAACTAAGTATTTTACAGCCTCTCAAACTCAGACTGAAGTCTGGACACTAGTCCTTCATACAGACTTTTACTGAAGTTTAACTTGCTCCCACTGTTGAATTGCTTTTATTTATTGTATGCACTCCAGGCCTCACTGAGAAGTAAAAGATCATTCAGCAGATTATCTTGTTAAGAAACATAAAGTTAGTATATGTTTGACATGTTTGACACTTTTTGAAACACATTTTCCACATTGATTAAGGGTACATTTTCACAGAAAGATTAAATTAATATTCATGACATAAGACACTTTAGGAACAATGATGTTGCAAATTCCAAATAATACATTTTTTCAATGTCATTTTTATTATTTTGTTATTTGAATTTTATCATCATAAAGATGATTAGGAAGAGGCACTGAGTAAAAAGGTGTCACAGACAGTGTATTGCCAAACATTATATAATTTGTAATGTTGTGGGCTTATACTAGTCTAGCATTTAATAACCCCGATATATATTAAAGCTGTCATGTCTGATTGTTGTACAGTGGTATGGTTGATAAAGATATCAAAAGTACATATGCATGTGGATGGTAATTTTACAAGGATAAGAGGAAAAAAGAATGAGAGAAGAAGACAGAACTGAAAAGCACTGGTGCAGCTTTTTCTTTATGCTGTTCAGTTATTAAAGTCTGCTGCTGATGAACAAAGGTAACACACAAAAAAAGCTTAGCTTGTAACATGTCTACATTATTTTTCACAGTACTGTGATGCCTGACAAGATGGCAGCACTGAAACTCTTGAAAATCTTAAGAAATACAGTGGAAAGGAGGAAGAATTTAGAGGATAAATGGACATTATATTTCTATAGCTAAAAAAGTGGATTTGCTTTACACTCAGACTTCTCAGTTCTGATGGACTCCTTCAGAAAGATCTGCAGTGGGCTCAAACATAAATACTAACAGCTTATTAAGCAGCTTGTTGGCGTGCAGGTCCAGTCCCTTCCACCTTCTGTTCAGGCCTACCGACTGAAGCAAAGAGACCTCTCATTTACTTGGAAATTGCCAGTTTCTGCACTTAAAGCATATTCTTGCATCGGTGTGTAACACTGAAACGTGTGGAAGGACACATGAGGTGGATGTTGATTAGGGAAAAAAGACAGGCTTCAGTCAGCATCTGAATCTCTCTCTCATTCACAAACACACAGCGGTGTCACATCTAAACCTTTATCATTTCTCTCTTTCTCTTTGTCTCTCTCTCTCTCACACACACACACGCACACACTTTCTCTGGTCATATGCACAATAATGAATTCTGTATGTATGATTCTGACCCAGATGGGAGCAACGTAAGATCGAGCGTAGTTGTGTTTTATGGCTGTCATTAACATCAACCCCTGGTAGGACAGAGCTCGAGGAGTGTGGGCTTCGTCCTGGATCCGTTTTAATGGGATCAAACATTTTAAGTGCATAACAAACCCCTTTCCACCAAGACAGCAGAGGATAAATTCCTCTACATTTGATATGGGATGGCCATTATAAATAGATGATGAGTAGGATGAAATATTTTTAATGTTGTGACGTCAGAGTGTAACCACCTTTAATGTGCACGTTGCCTGTTGGTGAGTCCAGGATTTGATGTCAGGACATGATGGTGGTCATGGTAAAATATTGAAAATGTGGTCTTGAAGCATGAAAGAGAACATGTTTATTTATTTTACATTTAACCAAGACCACCATACCTTCCCAATATTGACAAAATGTTTTTATACCATAAACTTAACCATGTGCATGGTGAAAGACTGCACAGCCTTAAGGAGAGGAAAATGATATACTATAATCCAAGAAGCAATTATGCTTCCACCAAAAAATATTTAGCCAACATTTGCGTAGTGTAGGACCATAATTTCAAAGAGCCGGGGCTGGTTAATGGCACTGTCCAAAACAGCTGTAGCTCATCCTGCTCCAGTAATCACAGTGTGATGAGATGCCAGGTGGCTGTGGAGTCAAAGCTGGGTACTATTTTGTGACTCCCACAGGAAGCACAGGTCACAACAGCCGTCTGTGTGGGACCCTAAAATGTAAATACAACATCACTGGCTTGAACCTGCATTTCCACTATGATAGAAATCTTATATAAATAATATCTGAGTGATTGATGCTTTGCAGTGCATGAAAGTTTGTTTTTATGGAGGGAATGAAAGCATACATGTGGGTTTTAATGACCACCGATGATGACAGTAAGTGCCAGGGTAGATCAGTGTAAATACTCTGTAATAAAAACCCTTCATTCAAATTACAATATATTTAAGCTGGTAGCAAAAAAGGACCACATCAGCTTCAAGCTGAAATATAAAGCACTCCTCTGACAGTAGTTGAAAAAAAAAAAAGTAGTACATGTTGGAATGCATTGTTTGAGAGGCTTTTGTGAGTTAAAGTGGTATTTGCCTCCTCACCATCAAAATGCCAAACATCACACACTATATACACATTCAATAGAATACTTTGATCTCAGCTAACATAAATGTTGGTGTTTTTCTCATTTTTTAATCTTATTTTTTCCTCTATCTTGTTCATGCAGGGCATTGGAACGCTAAGGGTTCTTCCATCTGGAAGCAACCAAACAGTACACGATGTGACAGACGTATTGTGGCGAAGGATGCTCATCATCAGCGTTGGAATCAAGATTTTAGGCTCAACAGAAAGATGGTGAAGGACTTTGTTGACTGACAATGAAGATGAAGGATGTGTAAGTCTGAAGAATGCACGTTGAAGCTCTCTTCTTGAATGTTTTCTTGAATGTTTTTGAAACAATAAGCAATAAAAATGGTATCAACAGTCACAGCAGTGGGAGACTGCACAATGTATAAGCTTATACTGACAGATCCACAGTCAGATAATAAATAATTTTTTGTTTTGATATCTTTATGTACATTTATTTCTGGTGTAAGAATAAGAATTTAAGATTTAAGATACTGACATTCAGCATGATATAAAGAGAGAGTCCAGGTAAATTAGAAATGAAAAGGGAATTTTCTGTTAGATAAAAGTAGAATAAAAGCCACTAAAAGCAGGATTTAAAATGTATGACTTTAGTGTCACCACTGGTGATATCAAGAAACACTATAGCAGACAGCAATACATCCCTGCTCCCTGATCTGTCTGTCCCCCATGCAGCAGAGGTGAGGACACGGACTGAATGTGTAAAGATCATGATTTTATCTGTGGTTAATAAAGACCTCCTGTGTGTCACTGACTTTTACGTTAAAAATCCAAAAACATAATCCCCAGCTAAGACTTCTCCATATAACATAAAAAAACAACATAAAAAGAATTCCCTACTGTGTTGACCACGTGGTAGTCAATAAAAACAAGTTCCTATTCGATCGATATTTCTTTCCATTTTGGACATTTTCTATAGTGCCATTACACAACTATGTTGAAAATTGTTAGAGTTATATTATACATTTAAAAAGCACACTGGAATTTACACTCTACAAAAGAAAAAAAAAGAAGCCGCTGCTTCCAGCTTCTTAAAAAGCACTGCGGTGTGTCATCAATAAGACAGACTTCTTAAATCCTGAACCCCTCTGCTAAGTAGCCTTATGATTCTTCCAAGCTTGAAAATGGAACTGCCTAAATATCTCTGTTTCTCCGCCTGAAATGTGGAGTCCGAGTCAGATTTAAGATGCTGTGCTGGCAGCGACCCTACCTTGAATTATTGTACAGGCCAGGAGAGGCATGGAGAGAAAGAGAGTTTAAAATAGAAAGGGAGAGTGGTGTGGTAGAGAGAGTGTGAAATAGAAGGAGAGATAGAGGTGGAGGAGCCCAGCACAAAGCACATAGCTGCAGGAGAGGCTTATGCTTTGGACGGCCATGTCAAAATGCAATGCACTCTCTGCTACTGCCTTTATCTCTCTCACGTCTTTTCCTCTGCTCTCCTATCTGTCGTCCTCTTATTCTTCCCTTCTCTGTGGTTCCCCCCATCTGTGCTTCCTTTGTTTTCGGCCTCTTTTTCCTACAATGCCTTATTTTCACGCGAGCACAGTATGAAGACAGCATCGCCACCGAGCACATTGGTACTCCTCTCTGTCTTCCTGTCTATGTCTCTCTTCCTCACACACACACACACACACACACACACACACACACACACACACACACAAAACACCTCAGCATGGAAATTGAAATAATGATAATGTATCCCTCAGTCTGCATCAAAGTATTGCCACTTCAAAAAATGCCGGCAGGCATGAAATGCAAACGTGAAGCAGATGGATTGAGAAGGAGGAAGGAGAAAGGCAGCGCGTGTGTGTGCATGTGTGTGTGTCGTTTCCCCTTTCCATTCTGCCCTGCCTTTACTTTGTACATTGGCTGTAGCTTTAAGGCAGGGACACTGTGTGTGTGTGTGTGTGTATGGAGGAGGGCTGCAGTGTATTGTCAGTCAGGGTTGATGGTGATGTGTGTCTAGGAACATGTCTATATGTGTGTTTGTAACTGTGTGTGTGCAGCTTGCTTATAAAGGTTTTTGACAGCATATTTTCAGTGTGTGTGTGTTGTAGTCAAGGATGTGTATTATCCATCTCTCAGTATGGTCACCTACCAGGTCAGGGCCTTCTGCTGCAGTTACTGACTGATGCACACAGCAGTGTCTGACTGTTTCAGTGTACACATTTCACATATTTTCTAGAGTAAAAGCTGTTTTTATAAATTTCATGAAAATAAAGAGAATATTGTTCATAGATATAAACAAAAGATTCTGCACAGACCAAGAACACACAAAATATCTGATGATAAAGGGTAAAATAAAACAAGCCTAGTAGTCTTAGTTTGACATGTGTGTTATTCTGCTGTGCTGTGCTAAGTATTAAAAATAGGGCCAGTTTAAAGGGTAAATAGCCTGTGGTTAAATGAATGATTTCTATGATTTATTGTTAAATTTTATTAAATATCCCGAAATAACTGCCTGCCTCCATCTGAGCCAAACACTAGCTTTAGAGGAGCCGCTCAGCAGACCTGGCCAAAGCAAGAATAATGATTTTTTTCTGCACTTTAAATATTCCAAAACCATCAAAAAATAGACTTATGGACAACAGAGTACAAGTTCATTACGCAGCTTTGGCTTAGGTAAAACCAAAGCTGTCTTCAAAGATTTTTAGCAATTATTTTTTTGCAAAACTTAAATCAATTAGATAACTAAAATGAAGTCTAAAACACACGTAGGCACTACACTGGTATTTAACTGCAGATGGGTATTATTATCATGTAGCTGATCATTATTATTTTATCATTATATAATACATGGTCACCAAATCTTCAACATGTCTATAAAAGTAAATAGTAAAGAAACCTACTTTTCAATTAATACATTTTATTTAACCTAAACTGTACATTATATACATTATTTTATTTTGTTTTAGATTGTATTTCTATTCTATAACATTTGCATGACTTGCTGTATTTAATGTATCTAACTTTTCACTTTTTTCACATATTTGTATGAGCTTTGTTAGAGGGGGTGGTTACAATTTCATTGTCAGCTGCTGCCTCACTGTAGCTGTTGTGCGTGTGACAATAAAGAACTTGAAATCTGAACATTTCTGCTGAGGAAAACTCTCCACCGGATGTCCAAGCATCATGAGGAGACGAGAGGGACCTGTGTTTACTTGAATGTGATTGGCTATGATTGTCCCAGCTAACTATAATGTGACGTAACAAATTCTCTTCGATCCCACCACATGCCCAAGTACACCACAGGTGCACCGGGGGAGACTGGCCATGAAATGAGAGAAAGTGCGTTTGGCTCGCTTCTGACGCACTGGGCAGGACGCCTTTGACTGCAATCTGGTCGCGCCACTGGATTCACAAAAATACAGGCCTTGGTGTCATCTTGGTGTCTCAGAGTGGCAACTAACCCACTATGACTTGTGGAGAAAAGGACATAAAATCAAACACTCTGCGTGGAGAAAGAACTGACAGATGCTGTTTCTGAGGACAGACAGGATGGACATCTGCAGCATCTGAAACATGGCACATCATCAATAACATGCTGAAAACCATGAAGCACCACAACGTAAGCAGTAATGAGCCCAGTCTGCATCTTTTCCATTATATAGAATTTCTTTCTTTTCAGTTTCCAGAAGTAAAATATAAGAATAAAGGTTTCACTTCACTTTGCTTTGATTGGTCATTTCAAAGTCAAACACGTTCAGCTGAAAATAATTCATTAAATGTCACACACACACGTCAGCAGACATTCTTTTCCTGATGTACAGAACAATGTTAGAGGAGGTGTTCAACAACGTGCTCATGTACATCTGCCTCATGTGGGACAGTGATTTTAGCTACAGGAGGGCCGCTGATTGACAGAGGTGACTGACAGACAGAGGTGTGCCTTCTTTTACTGCGTCTGCAGTTTGGCAAATAGCATCTGACAGTAAATAAATAAACTCTATGGTACACCCAACTCTGGCCAGAATAATTGGAGCATTGCATTGGTTCATGCAAAGTACTCAAGTCACATTTTGATCACTGCATCTTTGATGTCAGTTTCTTGTCTACCAGCTTCCCTGGTAAATCCAGTCCCATGTACAGCGTGCTCTTTACAGCCTGACACTTCTCTCATGACAACATTTGCTGCTGCAGCTGCCTTATGCTAAGCTTTCAGGATACCTAGATTGTTCATGTGTGTTTGTTAGGGGGCATCAGCTCTACTGGCAGAGTGCTTGCTGTAGCTCAGATTCTTTGATGACTCCCTCAAACAACAGAACCTTTTCTGCCCAATTTAGCTGAATAATCATAACTGGTCAACTCCTGTACTGAGTGAAAGTGACTGACATCATGTCCTCGAGTTAATGGATGTGTGTACAGTTGGAACTGTCTAGTGCGAGTCTGTGAATTACCTGCCAATAAGTTTAAGAGTTAAATGAGGTTCAATATAATGGAATCAATTTGTTCCCGTTAATAACTACCGATCAAGTGTCGTGGCAGCACAGGTCTCTCTTTTTCACAAACACACAAAGACGTTTGTGTGTTTTCAGATTTGCAGGTCAGTCAGCACCATATGGCAGCAGACGTAATTAGCGTCTAATCGGCTTGATGTTTTGACTGCAGTTGTTTCACAGTTGACTAGCTGTTTGGGTTAGCACTGCTGCTAGCTAGTTACCCCCTGCAGGGCAGCAGGTGAGTTGGCCTGCAGGGTGCCATCTGCACAGATGGATACACACACACACACACACACACACACAGGCTCAGACACATGTTAGGATGGCACATTTTTCAGGATGCTGACCTACCTGGAGGTTTAACCTAACCTCGACCACGACCACTCCATTCATGTCCCTTGGCTTGACCTTAATCTAATCACTGTGCATATGTGCTGCATCAGACAACTAGTGTGAAGTCCACATGTTTATCCAAACAGGGCCTAGAAAAGCACATACACATGCACTCTGAGATACTCTGCAGAAAGAGAGGTGTGCAGAGACACACACACACACACACACACGCTTCTCAGTGAGAGAGTACTGCCTTAATCTGCAATTTACATGTGATTTTGATTTTAAAAAATGATTAAGTATATCATGTATATTATATATTGTATATGATTTGAATATAACTTTACTGTGATGTAGTTTAATACAATACAGTCACCCAATAACAAATTTCAGGAAAAATATAGGAGGCAATGTGAGAAGTTGTGAAATGAGTGGGGACAGCAGAGAGAGTTCATTAATCTGTTTGGTAATCTACATATTCTGTAAATAAGAATCTTCAGTGGTACTTTGGATTGTAGATTGGCAGGAAAGCATTGTGGCATATCTAGCTATATGAATGTGTTAAAAATTGACATATTCAGAGATATATTGAAAATGTCTCATGTAAATGTGTCGTATATGTTTTACGAAAAAAGGCCATAAAAAGACAGAGCATTGGAGGAGAGACTGAACAGCTGCTGTATGACATGTTGCCATTTATCAATATTCATTATTTGACATTGTCTGCTGATGGAAATATGGTAAATCCAGGATTATTTGAATATGAATGGAATTTGCACTCTGGAACTCATATTTCCATTTACATGTGCAGCTATATGTTTACACAAGATGTATACATATCAAATTATTTTCATTCATGAAAAGATGGTTAAAAAAGAAAAGAAAAAAGAACTGAATAGAAAAAATCCGTACATATCACACACTATATGATTTTACCTAGCGACTGTCAACACCAGCTGGTCCAGATCTGGTCCAGGTGGGGCCCAAATCATGGTCATAAGGCAGTCAATAGTTGTAATGTGTGTCAGTATAGATTTGGGAAATATAATTTCACTAAATATCAGGGAAGTATGATTATAGTGGGTCATCTTAAACATGAACCTGAAGGTCACATCTTGCCTGTTCCGTTTTCAAACTATAACCTGTTTTCACACACACATTTATGTAACTGGGAAAACAGATTTTCATTTTTCAGTTTTTTGTATTATTATTATTTTTATGTATTGTATCTTTTGTATTTTTACAACATTGGGACAAATGGTCACTACCCAGCATTCCCTGTCATCACAAAGATACACTGTGTGTAATTACAGTCCTATTAACCAGCCTGAATATGGTGCACATTCATATCGTGTCCTGTGTTCGTTGTGTTTAATTCATATATCTGCCGCTTCACTTTTCACACATTGTGTTACAGTCAGAGCCGACTGCAGCAGTGGAGTGGCCCAGTACGTAAATCCTGAGGTGTGTGTGTGAGATGGACTGGTCCTGATAGTGTTGTAAGTGCTATACAGTTAAACAATAGTGTGCGGTGAGGAAGCACCCGTGCTGAGGGTGTCATATATTACAAGAAAGGCAGACTCCAAACAAATTATGGCTGTGTCTTTGTGTTGTTCTTAGCCCTCCATCTCTCCCTCTCTCTCTTTCCTAGTGTTATATATTTTCACACCTCAGTGAGTCCATCGCACACACACACACACGCACACTCTTGCTTGTCTGACTGTCTCCTCCGCCCTCCTCCTCCTCCTCTCTGTCGTTCCCTCTTTCCCTCTTCCTCCTCTACTGCATTTTCCTTCTTATTTCTTTTTCTCACTTCATATCACCCTTCCTCTCTCTCCTCCCCCTCTCCCTCCTCCCTCTCCCTCTCTTGGGTCATGTTGCAGCAGCTCCAGCAGAAATAATAGGAGCAAAGGCGTGAGGTTGTTATTTGCATAGAAATAGCATGACGCCCCAGGCAGCTTCAGGAGAAGGACACAGAGATCATTTGTCTCAAAATTTTAATGAAAACTTTTGCTGAGACAGAGATTTCTTTCCCTTTACACCCCACCCCTCCTCTCTTTCCTCTCCTTCCCCAATTTCCATTCTTCCTCTGTACCTTCCATACCGTCCGAGCCTGGCACCCTCTCCTCTCTTCTTCCTTTTCTGTAGTAGCACAGTGTGATTTGAAATTAGATGACACATCAGTATTGTGCCGCTGTGCACCACCAGCACGTCAGTCTTACTGGCGGTTTGTCAAACATTGCAGGAAATATGGAAGACGTGAGTTGTCTCTGTGGTGAAGAGGGTCTGTGGTCGTTTGCTAAATGTCTGAGAAAGTGGTTTAAACAAACAAGACTTACACACAAGGAAAAAGAGGATCTGAACTATTGATCTGTTCAACTTCAAACTGTAAATATTATTGTACATATAATTACATATAAAATATTTTTTCATGTCCTTTTAACAATCTATAGGTAGATTTAAAACTTCTAGAAATGTTAATTAATATGGTAATTTAAGAGAAGTTATCCTATCAATCCATCTACTTCCTTTCATCAATCCGGGGTTGGGTCGAGGTGGCAGCATGCTACGTGGTCCTGACGTCCCTCTCAACCACATCTTCCTGCTCCTCCTGGGGGATCCCAAGGCGTTACCATGCTCCCTCTGGATGTCTGAGCTCTTCTAAGAACTACCTCTGAGGCTGAGGCATGCCAGCCTACAGAGAAAAACTCATTTTGGGCACTTGTAGCCATAATTTCTTTCTTTCGGTCACTACCTAAAGGTTCTGATTGCTGGGATGGTCTCACCACAATGGTCTGGTCCTGTGTTACTGCTGACGCTGCACCAATGTGCCAGTCAAACTCACAGTCTGTTTCATCTTCACTGGTGAGCAAGACCCTGAGATACTTGAACCCCCTGACTTGGACAATTCACTCCCAACCAGGGAGGAGTATTGTTGTTCTGCGTCCTGATTGGCTAAGAGACGGTACATCATTGTCAATCAATCTCCTCCATGCCGTGTCTCCTGTACAGTACAGAATGCGTTCAGCTTCCATATTTAGATCTCATAAATCTGCGAAGGTTTGAACTTTGAGTGTTTTTAAACAAGAGAGAAATGTGTATAAAGTGTGTGGTGAGGGGTTTTACAGCCTTAAAACATATAATAATTGTAAAAATCCTACTTCACGGATTTCACTTAATGCGGGCTGTTTTTGGAACGTAACCTCGCGATAAACGAGGGAACACTGTATATTTGTTGTTTTCAAACATCACTGATGTAAATAATTGCCTACTTTAGAAACAACATCTTAAGTTTGGATGACAGATTGTGCTTTTAATGTTTTCAGACAAAACTGAAATCGGGATTAATTACAAAACAAGCCATATTCAACTTATTGAGAAAAATACAAATCATCACTTCACAAACAGAACATGCACTAGAGTTGTTTGACTCAAAATACAAATGCTGACTGTACTACAGAATAAAAGCACAGGTGTTCTTCATTAATCAGTGTAAGAACTGTCTTACCTGTGGATTTCAGCAATACATTATACTGGATACAGTACCTGATTTTCCAAAAGTTTTTCAAGTTTTTATCTGAATTCAAGTGAATACAATTGATTGGGAACCATAAATACAGTCAGTGAGTTTATTAGGCACTGTAGATAGACTGCTGATGAAAACTAAACACCTTTCAGAGAAAGAGTTGAATGGTTTATTTCCTGAAGTGGAATATAGTAATTTTATGGGACGCTTTGCTTGGCAGAATAACATCTAGAGAAAAATATCACAGTATAAAAACAAGACTTGTTAAATTGATCTGATGGATCTGATTCTGGCTATGTCCTGGCATCAGTTGACATTTCTGTATTTACAATAACCATTCCCTCTTCTCCTGCCCTTGGTGGTGCAGGTATCACAGCTCTGCTGCTGTGCTGTATGTCTGAGGATGGAGCTCTGTGTTGGCTCGGTGCTGGGTGTTTGACTGGCCACTCTGCTGATATGCTAGTAGTGGGGCTGAGTGCCAGGCTGGGTGCCAACTAGGGTCATACCGATAGATGAAGCCGATGTTAGTCTTATTTCATGATGCCGTCTGGCCAGTCATGTGGTACATCACTTCATGTGTCTGTAAAACCTGTAACAATTTTGTACATTTTATTTAATGCTGCTCCTTGTTACTGCTGTCTGTATACAATGCAACATGGATAAACTGACCAAATGTCCCTTTGTATATACAGTATGAATTCAGATATCCATTTCAACTTAGTAGCACCAGGTGGTAGACATGCTGCAGTAAACTACCCCAGGTACTTTTATTTTTTTCCCAGATTTACAACAGAGTCACCACCTCAGCCACTGACACAGTTTGTGTGGTTGGCCTAATCTTCCACTCACTGATCTGACTTTATTTCACTAAAGGCGAGCCCAACTGAGATGTCAGTAATAATCTGTCCTCAGTCCACAGCAAACACAAATGCAACAAAAAGTCAAAGGTGAAGCTTCCTCATTTTCTTCTGCAAAAAGGGTTAACCTGCTTCCTGGAATATTTTTTTAGTAACGTTTCAATGCTCCCAGATAATCAAACCTGATGAATGTAATGCTCTTATGACTTATAAGACAGACAGACAGAGTGTCACATTCTGTCTAAATGCTCCATGAGAGGCTCACCAAACTCATTTCTGAGGAAACTTAATAGGGATTATTTATTGACAAGAGAGAGAGGTTGCCTATTTGTTATTTGTTTGTCAGTTAGCATATGGAGCTCTGCACTAAATATTACTGTCCTGTTTCAGGAGTGTCACTTAGTCAAACTGGCTCCACTCGCTGAGGTTTAAATCAACCAATGAAAATAATTTCTGCCTCCAAAGCACCTCTGCCTCTGGGAAATGTTTGTGTAACTAAAACTCAATCTGCTCCCTTTGCTGTCACACACACACACACACACACACACACACACACACACACACACACACACACACACACACACACACACACACA
>JBAJHX010000049.1:24955005-25000047 GCA_037176925.1 Amniataba percoides
CCAGTCCAGGGTGTAACCCCGCCTTCGCCCTAAGACAGCTGGGATAGGCTCCAGCACCCCCATGACCCTGAGTGCAGCATACAGAGGGTTAGAAAATGGATGGATGGAGTAGAATTTATAGAAAAGGTTTTACAATCTGGATCTTCTTTTGTAGTTTTTACAATGATATTTTTATTTTCTTAAGACATTTTTAATTACTAACTTATTGCTAAGAGAGACACATGCAGACACGTTGTTCAACAAAGGTTGAACAGTTTGAAATCCCAAAGGGAAAAACATCAATACACATGGAGTAATAGCGGATATGAACAAGTTTTCAGTTTGAACTTGTTTGTCAAAGTTTGAACTTTGACATTTGTCTTCTTTTCAAAATCAGTAACACTCAATCTGATCAAACAGTATATTTTGATCCATCCTTACATTTGTGATCTGATTGTCCCACCACATGTGTGGATGGCCACACACACTCTTCCCTTCCTTGTGTGTGGTGTGAGGGTGTCAGCACTCTGGGTCTGCCCTGTGTGGGGGGCAGAGGGCTGTGCCAGGGAACAGATGGTGGTGGCTGGGCGGGAGGGCGGCAGGGCATTGAGGCAGCGAGCACAGCGAGAACGCTGCCGATCCTGTGGCCTCGGCTGGGTGAGAACAAGCAAAATCCTGATGCAGGGCTTTTCTTCTTCACTGGAACAAACACTGCATTAGTCTTCTGGAGGGAAAAGTTGCACCCACAGCACAATGCTGGTGGAAAATGGAAGACAGCCAGGAACTGGGTTGTTCAAGTGCTTCACTCAAGTCAATTGCAAACATGCCGTCACTACTCTGATATTTTTCGTTTTTTTTGGGATGACTAGCTGGTGCTGTAGACTCTATTTTGCTAGACTGCTACACTTTCACAGTATTCTGGCAATACCATGGACATACTAGCAAGGAAACTACATTTCAAGTAGACAGTAAATATGAGGATGATTTTTTTCATAAATTTAGTGTATAAACATGTACCTACCAAGATTTACTGTTGTTCAGGTAAAATCAGAGACTGGTCTCCCCAGAAAAATGACAGCATGTGTCAGTAGTAAAATCAAGTAAAAAGTAGTAAAACTACTACCTCTTGTTGAGGGTTTTAAGTGTTTTTCACATCTGATCACTGCTGATGGATGTGATCAGACATGTCAGATCAAGTTTATTTTACTTGTATAGTTCATTATCACAAATCACGATTTGCTTAAATGGGCTTTACAGTCTGTATGCTTTACAGGATAAGACTCCCCCTGCCCCCAGACCCTCAACTCAGAAAAACAGTGTACAGTTATGCACACATAACTACACCTAACAGTCTACTGATGCACCTTGTAGTACATAAATTAAAGTTATATGCTGTCATAGGGCCTTTTTTAAATGTATTTACTGTTTGCAGTCCATCTCCAAACAATCCACTTTAGTTTCTTTTAAACTACAACCTTGATTTTTCCCTTACCTTAAATAGTTTCGCTATTTGTCTAAACCCCACCATATCACTGAGGCTTGTTGTCCAGGTGCAATCAGTTCTTACTGAACATTTCTAGCTTAAGAGATCTGATTGACTTAAAAATTGAGGCAGGTCATGGACACATATGCAGTTGTGTTTATACTCTATTGGGTGTCTGCATTCATGGTAGTGTTCACACACGTGTAGTTGGTATGTATCATGTGCATAGCCATAAACTGTAACTGTTCTCTGCGGCCATGGACAGATGACATAATTCAGGTCCGGTGGACCCTCACAGCTTTGTGAACACTGAAAGACAGAGATTTTTAAGGATGAGATATTTAAATGTCGTCTTTCCCGTCATGAATGTAGACAGCTGCACAGTTATGACTACATAAAAGACAACTTGCCTGCAAACCTGCGTTCAGCCATCCTCTCATCCTATTTAAGCCAAACACAACACACTGCAGTAAAACCAGATGACACAGTTTGTCATGGTGCCTGTCGATAATCAGGAGGGATGGCACATCACCTTGGGACCTCCCTGGGAGCCTTAATACACACAGGCCACCCTGGACAACCAGGGACGCCCTCCGTGACCCGAAACACACACACTCTCTCTCTCTTTCTCTCTTTCTTGCTGTCACACATGCTGATGAAATGTTCTTTAATACCCAATCGACAGTATTGACACCCCTCGGGTAGCAGGGTCCCCCAGAGGGGCGTAGAGTATTGATTTTGGGGGACTGTGGGTCCGTGGTCCCCTGGTGACATGTCTCTAGTCCCGCTGCTATTATTGGGAGATTAGTAGGGTTATTACACCTCCCAGGCCAGATGGACGTGACACAGGCAGGAGTGGAAGCCAGATGACCTGGGAACTTCTTGGAGGAGAATTAACGTCTGTCAAGGATTTCAACCAACTCTGGCAAACATCAAAGGCACCGTCTGTAATCAGTATTCTGTAATCACACCAGAGGGACATTTAATTTGGCCACTCTGGACGGGTTTAAAAAGTGTTCACATGAAACCAACAAGTGAGCAGTAGATGAAAGCAACTAATTGGTTCATGCAGCATTCAAGTCATGTCAG
This sequence comes from Amniataba percoides, assembly GCA_037176925.1. NCBI lineage: Eukaryota > Metazoa > Chordata > Actinopteri > Centrarchiformes > Terapontidae > Amniataba > Amniataba percoides. The sequence goes on from JBAJHX010000049.1 coordinate 24,957,557, forward strand.
CAGAATGGGAACAACAGGAAGAGATAGTACTGTGGCATCATCCATTGATCATTATTGGTACAGTTAACACTGTATTCACACACCAGATAAATATGTCGGCTGTATGAACTGTTTTCATCACAGCACATGAAGGGTTTGAGCACACGTTCAAATTTAAACATCATAGAGGCCAAAAGCAACATTATTAATATTTTACTATATTATGCAACTCCTTGTTAGTAAGTTAAACTCTTTGCTGGTCTTAAGTTTTTCAGGTTATATCAGCCACATCCTTTAAATAGATGCACTGATTTTATTACTGCTAATATTTGATTTTTATTATATTTATCTATGATTTTGAAATGCCCAGCCAATGCCAGTGATGATGTATATCACCCCCTCGATTCGTGTCCATGTACTGTCTCTTGCAACCATAAAACTTAAAAAACAAACAAACGAACCAAATACGTAAGAAAACTCCGACTTTACCCATCTTTCAATATTTAACTACTGCAGGAGCAATGAAAAGGTGAGGCATGACACAGGAGTTGTGTTTTTAGCTAGTGACAGTTGGGGAGTTTTGAACACAATGTATGAACAGTGGAGCAGTGCATTATGGTGCAAGGTTTTTTAGGTGTCTAAAGATAATGATAAGTACTGGAAGTTTATAAATGTACTTAGTAAGATTGTAAGATTTTTCTTTTAACATATAGTTTCTATGTTGATCCTTAACTTGCATGTTTTAAAAGGTCTGAAGAGGTCTTCATTTTTTTTACTCATCTCCTGAATATGTGGCTTCAAACTCATTCCAAGCTTTTGTCCCACTTCCTTTTGACCTCCCATAAACTGAGACAGTGAGCTGGAATTCACTGTGGCTCAGCTGAAATGGCGATTATTGGCACAGTGCTCTGGGCTCTACACTCTGCCCTGTGGAGCCGGGATGACCTCTGCAGGACGGGGGGGCTCCGTGATTGATTAGCTGGCCTGGGAGGACCACCACTCCCCCACTGGCTAGGGCATATGGAGCTGCGTGTCCTATGGACAGCTGCGTCTGCAACACTCATCTTCAGTGTATGTGTGTGTTGTCTTTGTGTGTGAGAGAACCCAGCCTTCTTATCCTTTATTGGTCTTCTCAGTGGCGCGTCCTCCCTTAGCTATGCAGTTCTGCATCCTGTTGTGCTACTGCCCCACTGTGGTGTGTGCTAACTATAATCAGGAGTTTAAATGTGGCTGACTGAATCTGTCATAAACACCCAGGCTTGGTACTCAAATGCACTTAAAAAATAAGGCTCTTCCAGAAGAGTGGATGGAGTAAAAACTAAAGTGGGAAGTAGGCAGAAGCAAACAAGCCACCGTGTGTGAGAAGCCATCTCTCTTGTAAACTTGCAGTAATGTGAGTGTAAAGGATTTACATTTTTCAGTTTTTAATGGCCAATTTTAACAGCAAAAGATATTCTTTTGTCATGAAAATGAGAGTATACAGTATACAACTTAAAAGGAAATTAAGGTTAGGCTGATTGACTCTGGAAGATAATTTCAGCTTAGATACAAAAACATTTTCACATCCATTCTGTGGAGGTGGGATAAAGGAGGTATCATTTTTTTCTCCCAATGTGTACATCATAGACTATTTCAAACTGAAAAGCTGAACAACAAAGACTTTTTATCTCTTGCTGACCACGATCAATCCAAACATCCAAGCTCTCACATTGTGCTTGGTGTGCAACCACAGTAATATTGCTACTGTTAGAAAGAGCAACACATAAATTAGCCAGTAGCTTACAAAATACATGCAGCTTTACTCAGATACATTTGCACATTGCACACTCATATCTGCAAATGTAGTATTGAATGGGTGTGCAGCATGTCAACCTATAATGCAGGAAACTGGAGTTTGCTGCCCACATAGACCTTTGTATTAGTCTTGCACATGAGCATTAGCTAACTTTTATGTAGGGTTTTAGTGGCCTAACATTAACTCTACCTTACTTCATTTGTCATAACCATCATATTTCCTACACATAACTACAGTAGTTATCATTCACACATATTGTGATTCTAAAATAGTTAACAGTGAACATAAAGAAACCTTGTTGTTGAACACAGTGCAGGTTTTTTCCCAGAATTATTTGTTAACAACATGCTCCTATTTGATGGGCTTGCACAGAAATTGCTAGACACTCTGACTTTACCATTCATGTGCTATTCAGCCAGCTATATTAACAACCCTCACTATCTACAACCTTCTCAAATTACACCAAGACAGTCTTCACTCTTTTACTGAAAGGATATACATATACAGTACATACCCCTACACACACGGTCCCTCATAACCACCTGAACTATCTATCAATCATCCCATCACACAAACGCTTGCACCAGCAACTACTAAATGGACTGACTTCATATTTTAATTTAGTGAATGTAGCTTTAAAGTGGGATGGTCGGTCAGGGGGTGGGGGTGGAGTATAAGTAAAAGAAAAGGAAAAAAAATAGATGATTTGCAGAGGTAAGTTCAAGTGGATATCTGTCCGGGGTTAAAAGTGAAAGTAATTCATTACAGGGAGATAGTGCTCTGCGATATTCCTCATCTTGACGCTTCGCGGTGTGGCAGTTGAGAGGGGTGAGGTGAAGGGGGGCTGAAATGGCCGATGGTGATGGGAAGAGGCTGGGGGTGAGCAACATCTTCCGGCCCCATTGGAGGAGGAGGAACGGCGATGAAGGGATAAGGGCCAAATTGATGGTCATATTTTACAGTGGGTCAGTGTGGAGCATGCTGTCCAACACTGTAATTACAAGTTTGGTTAAAGGAGAGAGGGAGAGAGAAGGGAAGAAGAGAGACAGTAGTCTTTGTCACGGCCATAAATGAACAGCCAGGCTTAATTGAATGGTAACCTCTGAAGCTGTTGTGCTAACACTGCAGAGAGATGGGGAGATGGAAGGAGAGAAGGGTAAAAAAAGAGGAGAGAAGTGCTGATAAGGCCTTTTGTGTTGATCAGTTTGCTGCCTTATCCTTCCTCACCCTAACACTACTGAAAGCAAGCATCCCACATAGACACATGGAACAAATTCAAGGCAACGTGTTTATTACAAAAGAGAATAAGAATAATAAAAAGGGAAACAATCTCAGCTGAGCTTCAAGCTGTCAAGCTGTAGTATTAAAGAAGCAGTTTGACAAACATTTCTGTTGCTTAGTCCACTTTGCCACTGAAGGCTTTAGTGCATAAAAAATATTTAGCCACATGACCAAAACCAGCAGTAGTGGATGGACTGACATGAAATGTGGTTACATTGGTCCCAACATGAGGGATGAAGCATAATAACTTTGGTGATCAAAATTTCACTTAAACAGTCAAATGTATCAACATGTACAAGATGGACTAGCACGAGATTGTAGTTATTCCTGGTTCCCAGACAATGCAAGACTAGTGAATCTCTGGCTTTTATTCACACAATGTTTTGGTTTCCTGGCTCCTGAGTATCAACATATAACTACTTTTATTGTAAGAATGTAAACATGCTGATGTTAGCGTTAGCAAAGTACCAATATGTCTACTTTCAGCCTCAGAGAGTCATTAATATGGTAGATACTAGCCAACTGTCCAAGCACAATGACCAAGGTGAGCACATCTCCTGCCGATGTGACACCCAGCCAGTCTGATGTGTGTAAAGGTATTTGGAGCCACTCTGTGGAGGCCTGGTGTTGCACATGACTTAATGATGGTAACCAAAGTGCACTTTCATGTATTATTCTAAAATCAGAGGCTGCAGATTTACCAACGTGACTGTCCCGCTGTCTTCAGATGGCTGCTGGGATTAATGAATGAATGAACTGATGGGGAAACTTTTTAAACATTATGAAGCTGTTGCGGACAATAGACATTGTAAAAAAAAACAAAACTTACAGGTAAGTCAGATAGATTACAGCAACTTAAATGCATCTACTGGCTTGATAATGTTTAATTGAAAAATGATCTGATACACATTTTAGGTATTAATGCTGAAAGTATTCAGGTTGCTGTTTTTGATGAAATCTCCAGGTCTGTCCTAAAACCAGCACTAAACAGCATGACTAGTTGTCTCATGTAGACACTATGCCAAAAGCCTTCAAATTAAGGGAGTGGAAAAAATGCAATTGCCACAGAAGCTGTTCTTGCTAAGCTAGGATGGACATGCTGTTGATACTGTCTGGGATAACTAATTGGCGAGGTAAAGCTAGCATGTATAATCCACTAGCACTTGTTTAAAGCTTGTTTTAGCTTTTTCAGCTGGGAGAAAGAAGTTTCCGCTTGGTGACGAGGTCCCTGATGGTTCCTCAGAGCTCATTTGAGCAGGAGATAAATCCAGATGAAGTATGATGACACTGGGAGTGGGGCTTCTCTTCCTGCAGTCATAACTGGAGCATCTCTGGTTTTAGCGCTAGAGAGCGCTCTGCCGTTTGTCAGGCCCTGAAAAGTTACAGAGAAACCTTTAATACTTCTGTGCGTCTTCTAGTTCCACACTCATTCCTTCTTCCTATCTTCTCTATTTCTTTCTCCGTCTTTCCACTCTCCTCTTCCTATCTGTGTCTCTTTTCAATTCTCCTCTGCTCTAATTTTCCCTTCTCATCCGAGCCTGTGCGATTGTGGCGTCTCATCACAATTTTGGCCGACGTTTCTTTTCATTTTCTTTCCTCATCTCCTGTCTTATTTTTGGCCTCACACCCTTAAACCCTACAAGCACCAACACCCACCCACCACCATTTTTTCCTCTTTTCTCCTCTGTCTCAGTCTTTTCCGGCAATCTTTCAGCTCATCATTTAGGACGGCTTGTTTCTTTCAATGTTCCGAGGTAATGGTGGAATATAGCGGGTCTGTCGTTGGAGAGAAAGAGAGAACAATTTGTTCCCTTTGCAGTGAGCGGGGACGGTTGTGATCATGGGTGTGATCTGCAAACGCACAGGCCTGCTCCCTCGCTCACACACACACATGCACACACACACACACACACACACACAAAGCAATGATGATGAGGCCATTTCCTCCCTCATCTCCAGATCCTCATCTAACTGCTAATGAAAAACACGACAATTACCCACAACTCTTTGCACCTCAGTCTTCAGTAGTAGTAATCTTGGTGCTGATGTGAAGTCAGCCTGCCGTTTTGCCTCCACTGTCCCTTACTCTTCCCCATCCGTCCACCCCCTTTTCTCCCGTCCATTTCGAGCGGAGCTGGGCGCTGGGAGTGCTCAGCGACGATGGTGACTGCTGCTGGATGGTCGTAAGGATGTGATTGGAATTGGAGATATGGTGTAGCATTACTTACATGGGCCAGTGGGGGACTAACAAAGGCTATGTTGAGGGTAATGAACAGAGGATTAAGAGTGACTAATGAAGCACTGAGGATTATCATTTGGTGCCATGGGAGCATCATGAAGCCTTCATTTTGTTAGTGGAGTCTTTCTGTGTGTGTTTGTGTGTGTATGTGTGTGTGCATGCTCTCAATCTGTAAACGTCAGGCCTTGTCCAGTATCAGATTTAATTATTATGATTATTCTCAGGTTGTCACTGTCTCCAATAAATTAAGAAATTAATGATTTTCCAACTGAAGGTAGTTTAAGTGAATATTAAAAGATTCCTGACCTCATTGACTATCAGGGCACACAATGGCATAACTTCAGAATTCTGAATTTTAATGAATCATATACAGTGTTTCTGTGCTGTGTGCATGATTACATACATGCATATTTGATGAGGCAATTCGTCGGCGTGCAGTTCACATGACAGTGCATCATCTCCTGACACTTTTCTAGCTCTCTGCACCAGGTGACAGCAAGGTGTCAGTTATGATGGCACTTTAATTAATTTTGTTTGTCCTGTTCACTGATAGTCATGGACCGCTGGGTATCCATGTTCCTGCTGTTGGGACTGATGCAGCGCAGTGAGATAGTGGATAGTGGATAGTGTGTGTGTGTGTGTGTGTGTGTGTGTGTGTGTGTGTGTGTGTGTGTGTGTGTGTGGAGGGAGACAACACAGGCTAGTTTGAGCCAGTTGTAATCGTCTGACTCTATGTTTAGTTGCTCATAGTCAGCATTTGTTCTTAAAGGGATATTTGCAGGTATTTAATGGACATTAAGGTCAATATAAAATGTTTCCTGAAACCCTCAAGCACTTTAGTACAATTAACCAAGATAATGTTTTTCCTTCTGAAACAACTTCCAAAAAGACTTCCTGAAATGTGTACTTGTAAATATCATTGCCATTAAAAACTCCCAACGTCCTCATATGGGAGCTTTCACACATCAGTGATTATCCACATACCCTTGTAGTAACACCAGATTAATGGAAATAAAAAGAAAACTACAGTTTATTCCAACTTGTGTTTTATTCTCGTAGCTCTGACCATCGGTTCTGTAGGTTATCACCAGATTGTGTCCACCAAAGTAATTGCAGAGATCTTGCAGATATCACAAGGTGATATAAAATAGGTCCACTGGGGAAAGAAACATCAGTCAGGTTGTAAACAAGCCAGAATATCTATAGACCACTTGATTTGGAGGTTGCCAATAATCCCTCAATGTACAGGAAAACCGTAAGGGCACACAAGCACTGTAACACTTATTTTTTTAAATGTTGCATTCTGAGATTGCAGCAGTGACTTCACTACATTATTATGACAATGAATACAAGCGATGTCCAATACCTTTATTTATATAGCATTTTGCTATACTGCATACTGCATACTGCTTCACCCTTCTGAGGTGCCGGACGGTTTGCCAGAATTTCTTCAAGACCAACCGATAGTCCTCCTCCATGGCCTCACTGAACTCCTCCCAGACCCGAGTTTTTACCTCCAGGACAGCCCGAGCTGTGGCTTGCTTGGCTGTCAACTGTGTCAGGAGTCCCACAGGCCAACAGGCCCAATAGGACTCCTTCTTTAGCCTGACAGCATCCCTTACCTCTGGTGTCCACCACTGGGTTTGGGGGTTGCCGCCATGACAGGCACTGGAGACCTTGCGTCCTCTCTCGCAATCTGTGAGAAGCTCTCCTGGAGGTGGGAGATGAAGACCTCCATGACAGAGGGCTCAGCCAGACGTTCCCAACAGACCCTCACAAATTCCATGTCCCTGTTGCCAGAGGTTTGGTCCAGGGTTTGGGTCGTCGAGGCCCCCCACCGCGACCGCTACCCAAGCCACATTGTACCGCCCTCTCATGGTCCTTCCTGCGGGTGGTGAGCCTACTGGAGGTGGGTCCACAAACTTAAAAAAAAAAATTCATTCATTCATTTAACAAAGGAAGTCAAAGAAACTTAAACTAAGCAAACAAATAAATAAGGAGCTATTTAACTTTAATACAATATTAATAAAGGATTAGATGTTGCTATCTGAGTTTCATCAATTACCTTATTAAAGGTTAAAAGAATGAAATTAAATAAAAAGATCAAAAGTTACTAATAGGACAGTGGCTTTCTCAGCATGCTCATAGTTGTTCACCTTCACATAAAGGACGCCTGACATTTTTGAGTGGTTGAATAGCTGTCCCATGTGGAAATGTGAGTATACTGTAACTGTAGCTCGCATACACATACACACACGCACACACACACACACACACACACACACCCTTTAATTAACATGAAGTACCTATGACACATACATCCCAAGACAGAAAAACCCTCATCAACAAAATAGATAGTGCTCAGATTGGAGCAAGTGATGTAGCCTGTGAGACATTCACTGTCCACGGCATATGACCAGGTCCACATGCCCGGAGCACAGTGGTCCCCAACCCCCGGGGCTGCTGGATCAATTGGTACCGGGCCACACAAGAAATAATTAATTATTTCCATTTTATTTCTTAACTGAGTCTGAACGATCTTTTATTTTGAAAAATCTTTTATTTTGAAAAATGACTGGATTCTCTCGGTTACCTCTCGGTCATTTGAGTGCTAAAATGTAACCCACAAGCTAGCAAAATGAGAAAGAAACAGACCTCCTTAGAAAGTTTCTCTGCAGTATTTATTTTGCACATGAAATTTTTTTCATAATTTATTTTTGGGGCAGAGAGAAAGTTACCAGAGATTTTGATTTTATACTCATGTTATGTTGTTGGTACAATGTTACAAGGTTGCTAATAAAGTTCCATATGAGTACACTGTGGATTCACGTTTATTATTGTATTTACAATATAAATAATCGATGTTCGCCCCCGGCCCGCGAAGGTTGGGGACCAAACCCACCCCAGGAAGACGGGCAGAGAGTTGGGCATTACTCCACCACACAGGCTGCCACTGGTCAGTGTACAGCTGCAGGCATGTAAATGGAGGAAATAAGACTCAGGCTAACATAGCAATAGTAATTCTGGCACTGTCGTGCTCACGTCTTTGCAGAGACCTGGCTTCATAACAACATCCTGGGTGTGCTGTGTTCCACTCCAACAGAGCACAGGACTCTGCTGGGACGAAGGGGTGGTAGTCTGTTCACATTCACGATGCTTGGATGCACTCTGGGCTGTTGGACAGTGTTTCCCATTTGTCAAATTCGACTGTAGTATCTGGCTGGAGATTTCATCAGTGCTTTAATTGCTGCCATTTACATTCTGACTTCAAAAAGGCTCTACAGGAACTGTCCAAGCTCGTATGTGTATATGTATATATGTATACTGTATGTACATCCATAAGCTTAATTTTATATCATTTTATCTTATTCTTTTCTAATTTGAATATTTTTATACATATCAGTGTGTAGTGTGAAGATGCTGCCAACTTCCATTTCATTCTGTGTAATGATAAATAAAACTCAAGGAAACATCTATAACTCTGTAAATCTGTTTGTGAAGTTATACAAAGCGCTGTAAAAACAATCAGTCAATTTTGATAATCGTTCAAAATTCAAATAGCTCATTTTAGAAAAAGGGAAAGAGAAGAGAGACAACCAGCAGCATCCTTATAAGACAGAGTGACATACTGCATCCACTGTATGTTTGCAAAATATCTTAGCATTTGTTTAATTATATTCAATATTTATAGTGATGAAGGGAGCCAACATTTTTCATAAATGAACCAATTACTTACAAATATTTAACCTCTTGAGACCCCGCGTCCACATATGAGGACATTACATTTATTTACAAGTGTATTCTACTTATCAAGTCTTACAAATCCAAAAGAGCTAGGGTGAATAAAAAAATTGCACATCAAATAAAAGCTTGGGTCTCAGGAGGTTAAAACTACTTAACATATATCGTTATGTATGATTCTCACTGTTATACATTGTTATCAAGAATTATTCAGCTGTTCCTAAATGATCATTAGTATTGATGCTTCAAAGGAGTTACGGTTGTTAAAAAATATTTTTAGCCAATTTGTTTATATCTGCCTATAACTACATTAAAGCCTGCTCTAAAGTATTTACTTTGTGTGAAGATGGTGGGTTGAAACAAAGTGTTAACATGGTCTACACACGCTTTACTAGAAGCTTGTCCTTCAGAAAGCGGTCAGGCTACTGTGGAAGAACAGGTGCAGGGAAGTGGATCCACATGCTTTAGCGCCACTTTGATTATTCATAGAAAATGCAGACTAGGGACTATGGGAGTGAAATGTGGGTGGGTGAACAAACAGGGAAATAGGAAGGTAGAGGGGGAGGGAAGGGGCATTGGTGTAAATAAATAAACAAATAAATAAATAAATAATAAACAATCATGGCACCCCTCGCTGCACACACTGCAAGGAACCAATCGGCACCCTGGCTGAACGCCCTGGAAATTGTGTGTAATGAGTAGGAAAAGATTAGAGGGAGCTCTTGCTAGGCTGTAAATTGACATTAGTAAAAGAAAACTCTTTTACTAGGCGGGCCGAGCAGTCTCATTTAGACAACATAAAGGTGGGGGTGGGGGGCTTGGGGGCTGGGACAAACACCAAAAGTGGAGAATGAAGTGTGTGAAGACGCTATGAATACAGCTAGAGTGCTGCCGTGCTGGGGTGTGCTGTAAGAGTGTGAGATTTAAGGTGAGGAGTTACACGGTGCTCTCAGTGGAATGAAGGAAGAGGTCAAAAGATACATAATCAGGCTCCAACACTCCCTTTTCAGTTCAGATATTTTACCGGAACAAGTCATTTTCTTTGTATTATATCCAGTAAAAAGCCATTTTAAGGCTGCATCATCGTTAGTGCTGCAAATTATCACCTGACTGCAGTTTCCTCAGGTCTGTGGAGCTTTTTTGCCCTTTAGCCTCTCTAATTTTTTCAGTTTCTTCAGTCTTAATTGATTTTATACCTCAGTTTTATTGCATATAATTTTGAATGTCATTTTAATGCCTTTCCTCATGTAAAGCACTGTTAATATCCTTTATGTTCGAAGTATGCTATATCAACAAAACTGCCTTCTCCTCTTTAGCTTCTTGTTTTGGCTTTATTTCCTGCAACTGTAGTTTTTTTAGTTCAGTCCCACCACTACAGTAACCTTAACTCCAGCTGCTACACAAAGACATGTACATGATTACATCATTACACAGTGTGCTGGGATGTTAATATGTGCAAAACGTAATGTGCTTTTGCTTTTCTGGTGAAAGTAAGTTGAGTTAATAAAGAAAGACAACAGAGTTTGGAGAAGGAGAGGAGAGAGGTGTCACATCAATTTTAAATCCCCAAGATTGATCAGTTACTTTTCAGGTATTCAGTCAGAATGGCTGGAAGTGAAGGTGTTGATGCCCTTCATTCTGTTATTGGATCTTTCACCTCTATGCTGCTGTTAGTAGGAACTGGAATGATGCACATCTGGTGGTTGGTCGCCTCAACAGAATCCATGAAACTTCACTGTCACCCAAATGTTAACTCTTCAGAGGAAACATCAGTGTTCACTATCATTTTCATGGTGAATGGTCTTCCATCTTTAACTTTATAGCTAGTAAACAACACATTGGACCTTAAAGGAACCAAAACAGCAACTTTTGCAAATTAGTTAGCAGCTGGTGTTCTCTGACATCGAACTGACACTTCAGGTTTTGAGGGGAAGACAAAAGCAAAAGGCCAAGTACATAAAATATTTGACCTTTTAGATGGTTAAGGCTCTACAAGGCTGTGGATAGGGACTGCCCACATGGTGGTGAACATTACTTTACAAACAATCATTTGTATCTGCTTTTGTGTAAAGTGACTTGCATTAACCCCAAACACAATTAAGTGTGTGTTCAGTGTGACGGTAAATGGAGTCGTCTGAAATCATTGCTTTTTAGACTGACTAAAGCAGGGAATTAACCAAGATTGAACAAGATGGCTCTGGTAAAAATGTCTGTCTTGTCTGGCAAAAAATGGAAACTATTTCAACTTTTATGGGAAATGCAGTGCAAAGACTTTTGTCACGATACTGCAGATGTCAGTCAAACACATGCTCTGTGATGTCAGTGTTATATCTCTGTTTACCTTGCAATTGGCCTGGAAAAAAATAAGATGATTGTCTCTGAAAACTTGTAAAATCCTGTCTCATGGTATTACAAACGCTGTGCAGCATTCTGGCATCTGATAAGCTTTCAAACTCATGGATCTGTGACTCAAATTGGACTTCTTGGATTGTATTTTCATCATCTTGCTGGTACCTGGAACAACAGGCCCCCACCAGCACAACCCTTCAAATTTCTTTTTCTTTTTTTCTCTTCACAGGGCTGTATTTGATCTGAATTCTGAATTAGAACGAGCTGTTTACTTCACTTCCCTGACTGCACTGCCTGAGCCTGTGACTGGATCTGAACTGGGTCAGGGAGCCAGTGCAGTGGCAGACTGGTGTGGGAAAACTTGGGGACGTGGAAGACCTGACGAGCAGATGTGCAGAGGCAGCAGCCAGGGGCAAGTTGGAGAAGTCATGGCAGGAAATAACACATGTATGAAAAATAATGGGGTTGCCTCCACAGCACAGGCTGTTTTTAATCTTATGTGCTTATACTGTCAGTCATATTTCATATACATATATAATTTTAATAATTGGATTGTTGATCTGTCCATAATTGTTGTTTATATCTTATTTGATGGTTCTTTGGTCACAGGAATATTTAAAGGACAGTAGTGTATAGACATTACTTGTAGTTTTTCACTGTCCTCTTAAACTCATTGTAGGTTATGTACAGTGAAACACTATCAGATAATATCCAAAATGTAACATTATTAAAATGATGTAAGTAATAAATGAGTGTGTCTAGATCTGCTTCCACAATGTTTGACTGTTATTACTGACCCACTTCCACACACACACACACACACACACACACACACACGCATACACACACACACACACACACACACACTGTGAGCTTGGATGCGTGTTACACTCATCTGTTTGTATGTGTGTTTATGTTTGTGTTGCACTCCCCACCCCAACTGAGCAATTCTTGTAACTATGCAGTTGGAATAATAACAGCCTCACCAGCTAATAACGATAATGGTGCTGGCGATTACCACGGCACAAGAAAAGAACGATGGGTGGGGGAGAGGGGAGTAGAGATATCGCTGAATGACAAAAGATTGCATAATTTAGTCTCTTTTTCTTCTCCTAGTCCATATCATCCATCCATCCATCCATCCTTTCACACTTTTTTACCTCCCATCCCTCTATTTCTTTTTCCGTCTTCCCACATTATGCACCTTCTGTCCCCTCACCCCGTAACCTCCCCCCGCTCCACCTCCTTCTCTCTTTCTGGCTAATTTAAAATTTGTCAGACGCTTGCGTCTTCTGGATGGCTGGCCTTTGATATTTTGCGAGCTCCATTTGGCACAAACAAGCCTGCGGCCCTGGTGCATCCTGCTGACTGCTGCACTAGTGGCAGGCCCCCGCCATTTATCTTAGCCCGGCCACCCAATGCTTACTCATTACAGGAGCCTCGGCACCAGCTTAACCCCCACCTCTCTGCCGACTGTGCACATGCAAACACACTTTAAAACAGCCAAATCGTGTGTGTGTTTTTTATGTGTGTGCGTGCATGTGCGCACACATAAACATACGCAAATGCATATCAGCCAACACATTCATACCCCATGGACACATGGGTAGGTGCATAAAGACGCAGAGACACGTGCTTGCAAATTCAAACACACACACATCCAGGGATCATTGCTCATATTCTCAGTGCCCCCCTCCCCCCCACAGCGGTAAATGCCTGCATTTCCCCATGCAGCTTGAGCCCATCTCTGTATGTTTTATGGTCGAGGTTAAATGCTCCATCTTTTCATCCCCCGCTGGCTCTCAATTCTCTCCACAAGTGTTCCTCTACATGTTAAAGAGACTGTGTTGCAGCATTTAGGGCTTCCTGTGTCTTCTGTTTAGTATGCTTCCTATCTTGACCAGGTACATTTGTGTGTTAATGCTCTGATCTGTCCTGCTCTGATTAGACTTTTCATTTTCTCTCAGCTTATATTCAGCACATACTTGATCCTGTCCAAGTGCCAGTTTGTTGTTTCTCCACTGAGGCCATGCCACCTTCCTCCTTAATTGTTAATGGTGTCCCTTGCCACTTTCTGTGGATCTTAATGTAGACGAGTGGCAAAACGTAAAGACAGGGATCACATGAGTCACATCACTGTGTCTATGTGGATTATCAGAAATGATCAGCCGAGAGAGACAGCCAGTTGGATGGAGTGTGTGGATGTATAGTTAAACGCACACATGCACAGCTTAAAGTTCCTTACAGAGCAGGAGCCGGTGGTCTAAGGGACTGTCATGACGTTTGGATGCAGGACTGAGTATGGAATGTACACTGAACACCAACACCAGCTGGACTAAACTCTGTCAGCACAATCAGGTTAGGTAGCAGGTTCTACCCTGCTGATACCTCTCTTCAGCCTCTCTATACACATACACATTAAGCTTTATTCGTGCAACGGATGCTCTGTGTGCACTTTTGTAATTATAGGACTATAATATAAAATATATTTTCACACAAGAAAAGGAACTTTCAATTTTATTTAGATTTTGATTAATTTTAGTCCAAACTGCACCACTATGCAGCCATGTTAAAAATGTTTCTGAAAGGGAAGTGATACAGTGGCAAAAACATGTTTAAAACTTAGCATGGCAGAAGCTCAATGGGGTTCATGCACCCAGTATTCATACTGGGTGACTGCCCAGCATCTCTTATTTTTGTATGGTGAGCTAAATGTGTGTCTAAATGTGTTTGTGTGCATGTTTTGAAGCAGTCTAGACACCCATGTGACATCACAACCCTCACCTCAAATCAAATCCATTGTTGGCAAGTATTGATTTCAGTATTGCCTCAACTTGTATCTGGCACATGTAGATGTCACACAGTGATACACACACATTCACACACCTGTATTTTCGCTCTGTGTTTGTATTGTGCTTCCTCTCAGGAAGAGGGGGCAATTTTTACAGCAGTGAAGCTTTAAGTGGAGCAGAAAATAGACATTGACCTATCTGTTAATATCAGGTTAATCGCAGCTCTCTTTGTCAGGAGACACTGTGGACAGAAACACCCAGAAGAAGAGTCTTTGTATGGTCGATTGTGTGTACTGAAATATATGTTTATACAACCACTGGAATTAAACCCTACAGTTTTATTTAGTGACCATTTCACTAATTTTATCCAGGGTTTTCTTTGTGACAGTGAAGCTTTTTCCTTGGTTTTGCTGGGGTTGTCATGCCTGTCTTTGGCTTTTACAGTGTTGTTACTTACTCGAGCGGCATGGGTTGCTTTTGTTGAAAAGAAACTGTGATTAACAAAACTATTCATGACTCATGCTCTGACTCTAATTCTGATTGTATATTACATTGAACTGTGATGATAATATGTTTTTTATGTAATAATATGTGTTAGGACCTGAGGAGAGAGAGGACATACAGGGAGATAAAATGCTCTGGTGGTTTAGTTTGTGGTTTGTTTGTGCCACCCTAAAAATCTCATACAATCTGACAGGTGGAGAATAAATATACAAGATGCGATCAGACAAACAAGTTCTATTCTTCAGGCTACAGTGATAGTAGAGGAAAGTAAAGCTAATATGAATAAACAGTGATGAATACTGTGGCATCATTTTTGTTCACTGTGTCATTTCCTCTCTCATGAATAATGTGTCATTAAAAAGGATTGTGTTATTAACAAGAAGACATAAAGGCAAAAGTAATTTCCTTGGTGTTAAAACATTGAAACATGAATTGGCCAAAAAATGACTTCGTTGATGGGAAAGATAATGGGTAAGACAGATGAAAATTGGGCTCACTCTGAAGTTTTATCAATGTGAATGACTTTTACAAAGACCCAATCTCAGCTCACATGAACCTGTAAACACACCCACATGAAGACTTAAGAGTTGGTTTGCTTATATCACAAACAGGAAACATCACAATTAAGAGGAAGCAATAATATATTTATGTATTAATCCACAGTGAGTGAGGTCATTGAAATATTTTACAGCCATGAAGGGGAGAATCCGTACCAACAGCTGCGTATGACATTGTTTTCATTTTGAAAGGGCTGTTTCAACAGCTTTCAAAATCCCTTAAAAACCTTGATTTGAGCTTATACTGTATGTTAGGCAATAAGTAAGACAAAATGATTGAACAGAAATACCAAATATGTGTCCGCAGTAGAATAGAAGTATTTTGTAGACTGCAAAAACACTGTCCTCCAGAGAGTTCATTTTTAAACTGTGAAAGTTTTATTTGGTGCCATCTTGGTCATGTTAAGCAAATCTCACCAAATGCGAGATCTGTAATAAAAATGTGTGTCATGTATTAATGCTATTAAAATCACAATCTGACTCACAGGATTCTTTGACAGTATGAAATTTCAATGTTGGCCTCAATAATCCAGTGCCGTCCTTAAGGAAACAATTCTGAAGCAGGATAATTCATTTTTATTTCATTACTCGCACTCTGCCATTCATATTTTTGCATTTTGGTATTAAATAATTACAGCCCATACCTACAATTTAAGGACAATTTTGCAAAATACTCTTCATGTTCACCAAAATAATTCAAAGACAGTCCACTTCCTCATCAATTGATTTTCTCCTCACAGCCTGTTAAATGCTAAAGAAGAACCTTCAAACAAAGTGCTTCTTGGATAATCTACTAACATCTTAAAACTTTTTCCTGGTTTCCTGGATTTTTGTAAATAGACAGGCTGAAAGTTTTGCCCACTTGATTTGAATATTGGCCGGATGTGCAGAAGTTTGAATGTAGCCATGGGTGTGTGAGTGTGTCCACTCTACACACGCATGGTGTGTGAATGCAACCAACTCAGTTTAAAGCATACAGACACCTTTACCACATACTGTATGTGGTATGTGTTTAGTGGTAACATCATTTTATGATTAGCCATTTCAAATGTATCACATATTCATGTGTGCCATTTAAAAACACAGATGCTCAAATGTAGCCTACAGACTGCTCCAGACTGGAGCACCCATCCATATCTGTTTACAGCAGACATCCTGGCTAATGTGACCTGGACTTCGCCTTTCAATATCCATTCAAAGATACTTTTCGAGGGAGGATTGAGTGTCTATAAAAGTGAAGCATGTCCCACCATAACACAAAATGACCACGAGCCTCCTGCCCTGATGACATTCAGAAATGACTGCATAGACACTGGTACACATGCAAAAGTTTGCATGTGTGTGTGCACACCACACACACCCTCTCTCTGTCACACACACACGCACACACAACTGCAACTCCCTCAGCCCCTCCCATCAGAGAAGTGAAGCCTTTTAATTATCTGCTGATTACCTGTTAGATCACCTTAGCTAATGGAGAGCAGCTCCCCGGGGAGCCATCCAATCTAACTCTCATCACACACAATGGGCTCCTCTTCACTGGAGAGAGTAGACTGTGTGTGTGTGTGTGTCTGTGTGTCAGAGAGAAGTGTGTAGTGGATGTATGTCTGTGTGAAAAAGAAAGAGATAGAAAGAGCGAGAGTCCCTTTGAGGCAGATGCTGAGATTAGTACTGAAAATAGCCGTCTATTTATTCTTTCATACACCAAATTACCATCACACTCTGCTACACACACGCACACATGCACACACACACACACACACACACACACACACACACACACACACACACACACACATTGTTGGGCAATTGTATTCTGATTTTTGTGACAGGCTTCCATTTTCATCAGAGCTGGAGTTCAGATCATCACAGATTATTCCACAACCTGCCTGCATGCAGCACTGAAGCACTGAATTCAACACTTTACACTCACTGCTTTTGCTTTTCATTTGCTACGTTTATTGTTTTGTACCTTTGTTCTTTCTATAACTGTATATTGAAATACTATACCTGAATGGAAAATCAAAAGGATATGCATCTGAAGAATGAAACAAAGGTCTTTGCAGAGCTGAACAACAAACGCTGACAACAAACTCAAATAGGGTTGAATCAGTCAAATCAAAAATCCAGATGGAATTCCTTCTCAGGCAGCAGAGGAACAGGATGTTGTTAAGATTTCTTTAATGAAGGGGTCTTGGAAGAAGTCTCCAGCTGTGGTTCTAGGACAGACTGTCCTCACTGGAAATAGGAAGACACAAAATCACTGTACTAAGACTTGTTGTTCTAAGAAGAACACAGTGTATTGACTCGTATTTGAACTCTTACACGATTCCAAGATGAACCTTTAATAGAAAGGTCCAGATGAACATTTACAATGTTTTACAAGTGTTAGTTTTAATAAGTAATTGATATTTTTTGTATTGCTATCAAATAGTCAGTTCTACTTTAAAGCCCTGAAGTAGTCAGTTCAGTATACGACAGAAAAAAATCTTTCAGGCTAATTTCTTAAGCTGAATGGAGTATACTGGATCATAAGTGTCACTCTCTAAGTCAATAGGTTTGAGAATTAAAGCTCCCAGTCAGTCACAGGTGACTGTAGGCAGCATTGTTAGCTCAGCTTGAGTCATTGTGCTTTACATGGTGACAGACAGAAAAAGCCACAGACGCAAGCATGACGTGGTAACCTTAGAATTAAACCAGTGCAGTGACTTCTACAGCACATTCAATCAGATTTAGAATGGAATTTGAAAATAAACATTAGAAATGAGTAGACGCACACCTATTCTACATGAGATGAAGAGACATTTGCGCCTATCTTAAGGTTGTTTAGGATGAGAAGTTTGAAGAAATGAGAGAGAAAGTGTGTGAGCTCCTAGCAAGGAAACATTAACGTAATCCAGTTGAAGTTGCTCAGAGAAATGTAGTTATGCTCTATTCAGGGCTGTACAATGTTCATGGTCTGTTATGGCTTAGGGTTAACCCAAACCCACCAGGTGGAGGTGGTGCTGATTTGGATTTTAAACATGAGGTAAAACTTAGATGTTTTAACAAAAGAATTAAAAGTTGAGTTGTTGATAGTTTCATGGTTCATTTGATGGTTGAATTCACACAAACCACATCACCCATGCTCTTTGTTTGCATTACACTAATCAGATATTAAGAATGACCTAATTGTTTCATTTTTGCTTCTGATCATCTTTTTTTTCAGTTAAGAAGCCAATATCTAATGGACTTTCCTTTTTTGCCACAATAATCTTCCTCTCTGCTCCTGCAACTCCTCTCATCACTCCACACTTCCTTTTTAGATGTGGAGAAAAGCAGTGACAATACTGCCCTTCTCTGAAACTATTCAGACTTTAGAGTCAACCCAATAATATCACATCTGAGCTGGTATTATAAAAAATCTTAACAACATAACTGCATCCTGGTGAAAAACACGGGCCAATATCCTAGATGATCAGAATTGGGAGGTCTGTATGTTATGTTGCCTCAGTATACCTGGCTCTGAAGCTGTAAATGCATTGAGTAAGCATTTTTGTGTATTTGGAGAGCACAACACAGAGTGCTTGGCAGAGTGAAATGATCAGTGTGTATCTAGTAGAAGTAAGCAAAAAAGGCTTCATTGCCCTCTCTAAGCATCAGGCTGTAGGTTACATAAATCTGATAACATGAAATCAAGGATACTGTTACTTTAGTTGCTGTGGTAATATATGTCAGTGCCTCGTGTGTATTAATTTCTCAGCAAATCAATAAAAAAACTAAATAAAAAAGTAAGACTTGAGCTCCACATTCAGTCTGAAGGTACCAAGCCAATAATCTGATAGATCCATAAGATCCAGTGAGTAAATGTGTGTATGTTCTTAGTGTTAAGTATATGGCTTTAACCCCTATTCAGCAGGTGTGATAGTGATTAGTAACACAAAGCTTACAGTGCATCTAAACCTGCCACAGAACATGGATTCAGAGCTCAGTACCCCCTGCTGTTCATCCACATTTGACTGGGTCAGCCCCTCTCTCCCCATGAATTTCTGCTGAAGACAGGGACACAGCAGAAGCATCTGCAGTCACTGACAACACCTCTTCTGGCATCACACCATCACACTGCCGTCTCCTTTAGGAACTGTCGCTCCCTCTTGTTTTAGTCTCGGTTCCTTTCCAATCATACTTGTGGTAAAGCACCTCCCTCTCACCAAAAAACAGGAGGACAAAACAACAACCTAATGAGGATGTAACCATAAAACCACAAATCCCTGACATCCTAATCCAGACCTGGGGCCAAGTGAGTCAAATTGAAGCAGTCTGGAAAAAAGTCTGGCCCGGCACTGGGGGCTATAGGTTACAGTGTATCGCCTCTGGCCAGGGACTGAATGAAAGACTCCTTTCCGCCATGTTCCCTCATCAGGGATAGCCTGGCCTGCCATCAGAGTAATGGTGCTACAAACACAGCGGCACGCCGAGATGAGAGAGAAGGTTTCCCAAAGACGCCTGACTGCAGCATCAAACAGGAAAGACACACGGGACGAGAGATAGAGGAGGAAGAGAGAGAACAAGTGAGAGAGGGAGGGAGAGAGAGGCCCTGGAGTGGTGCCAAGTTCCCAAGGTAGTGTACAAGTATCTTTAGAAGCCGGGCGTCTTGTTAGCTAATACATTACACCAATCACGGCCGGCTATCTTAAGCTACAATTAATCTGTGCGCTGGCACAGGCTGATAGGACAGCAACATGCTGTTTCTTAATTAAAAGCAAACGGATTAAAAATGATTAATAACGGTATTAAATATTCTCATGGACTACAAGCGCGGGGAAATCGGGGGGCTTTCTTATGCGGGCTTAAAACGAAGAAGTCATTAACGGCAGGCCCAATCTCCCTAAGCCAGGGCTTTACTTTGTTTGGGATCACAAGTTGCTTACTTCATGAATATGCATTTTGCCCCTATCAAGTCGAGACCAAAAGGCAATATCGTGGTGTGGCTGTGGTGTGGTATTTTTCCCCTCAGTGGCTGTGAAACTTTGAGTTTTTGATTTGTGACATTTTGTGGTCTGCCTTTGTAGCTGAGGCCTTTGTGTTAACTGGTTCCTGGCCACAGGCTGCCAGACTCTGACAACAAATGTCTGCTTTTTCTATGCGTGTGGAGCCACGGATGTCGGTGTGACACGTTTGAAATAACGTCGAGTGGTTTTGCGTGTGTGTTTTGAGGTTCCTCCCTGACTACAGCTACATTGAAAACTCCATATTAAAAGCATATTTTGAATGTAAAGGCAGCAGTAAGGTATGTAACATGGTGTCTATGAAGCTCAGTAGGTGCCTTGTTTACAACTGTGATGCTGCTGATACTGGACCATTATACACTGAATTAGATTTAATGACAATATGTTTATGTTGTTTTTTTCATCTGCATCTGCAGATAGCAGCTACAGTATGATTAAGGTTACAGACACACAGTGGTTATGGAAAATTATAGGAAACTATAGTTAAGTCATATTTGAGGCTGGAAACTACAACTCTGTCATGACTGGGAACAACTGTGGTGATAGTTTTAAAGGATTAGAGTTAAACAGCAAACAGTAACAGTTGGTTTGTGGCAGGACACAGATTCATAGATTGGTATGATCTCGTTCACATACATACGTAATCATGCCACAATTTAAAGGAAGCTCACACATAGGTAATCATTCCCAGTGAACACAACATAGTGCTGTCCTCACGTCAGTCATCAGTTCAGCATGTTCAACTCAACCTGTATCAGCACTGGTCATAAGGTTAATAGCTAAAGTATTTGCAAAATAGTTGATACAAGAGAAAGTAACATACTGTATATCACAGCTGAGCTGAGAGTTCAGTCACTCAGTCACACAAGAGGTGCTTCATGACTAATGACTGCTTTTTCATTCAGTGACTGAGGATTCAGTGTAGTCACTTCAGGTTCAATATCAAATTTTGGGCATTTGTTCAAGCATATAGTGAACACCTGTTAACAAAAAGGTACATTTTACATAATTTATTATTGTTCCAATTTTTTATTCAAAATTAGTTTAAATGTCTCTTGACTCTGACACTTCAGACATATTTTACAGAAGATGCACATATTTTATTTCTTTTTTTCAAATGGACAATGATTTATACTATATAAAGAATAATTCATTTTTTATGTACATTTTACTGTTTATGGTTTTGTTAAGTAGTGTTAAGTAGTATATGAAGGTTAATTTAACAGCTGCATTATTTATTCACAGTTATAGTCATTTGTAACCATTAGTGAGTCAGAAAAAACCTTGGTAAAATACATGCTTATAGAATAGATTTCAGTACGAGAGTGATACATGTCCTGTGCCACTGTAATCAAAGTGACACCTGAGCATCATTTCATAATTCAGTGCCAGCCCTCTACAGGAGTCAGGAAAGCCCTCTTCCCTCCAACAAGAGGCTGTGAATAGCATCATTGTGAGCCTGTGACTACAATTAATGCTTCTAAATTCAGCATTGCTGTAATCAGGCCCTCTGGTTCTGTGTAATTTAAATACTTATGGCTTGTGTCCAATGGCTCCTGTGCCAAGCCCAAGTGTTAGTTGTAATTGACCATACAAGTCTTTTCTCCCCTTTTCTCTGCTAATTTCATAAGTGCTATTTTTAAAATGTCAATTATAAAGCAGATTAATGTATCTTAATGTGAGATTAGATGTATTTTGGCAGGAATCACAGGGCAATCACATTGGTTTGATTACATTTCTGCCCCTATTACTGAGTATAAAAGGCCTTTCTGCTTTACATAGCTGCAGCTGAAAGGGCACACTGGTGTATTCTGAACATTATTCAACCAACATGCTGCAATTGTTGATATGGTTCCCTCTTTGATTACAGCATTTTAAAGAAAGTTTTTCTTTGCGCAACACACACGCCCTCACACACTCACACATACCTTTGAAACAACTCTGAATGAGAAACAAGGTGTCGATGTTGTCATTCCAGTGAGAGGTGGACTTATTCTGCAGCTGAGGCCGAATGAAAAGAGGTAGCCGGCATCCAGGACACTATTCTGTTTAGAAACCAATTACCACAATGCTTCTCAAATTGATTTCATTTGCCTCTGCTGCCAGGCTCTCTCTCTCTTCCTCTGTCTCTTTAACATTGCAAACTCTCACAGTCCTCCTCTTTGTCCTTTTTGTCTTCTTTTGCTCTTTCCTACCTGTCTCATTCTCTCATTTCTGTGTTTTTGTTACCTCTTCCTCTGTTTCCTCTTTCTCAGCACCTGGGAGGAAACCGGACTCACCGTTACCAGTTTCGTGTTTGTCTCAGGAAGGAAGGAAGCAAGCGGCAGGGTAATGGCAAAGGCTGGTGATGGTAAGATGCTGGTGCTCGTGGTGTGTAACCCCTGTGCATGTGGAGCACATGCTTCATTGTCAGTTATGCTGGTTTGTGTGTGTGCTGGGTAAATGAGTGTTGTAAAGCCTTTGTTGTGTGACGTTTAGACATGATCACGTGACTGCAGACTGACAGATTTTAGGATTTCTATAATAAATCTACAATATGTACTGCAATGTTTTGATTATCCTTATAGAATAATCAAATATGTTCTATTATGATATATTTATAGAAAATAATTTGTTATATTATAGAATAAGAGGTTAAATGCCAAAAACAGCTGTCAAAATCTCTCCACCTTATGTTTATTGTGAAGGAAGACAGGAACAATGTGAGAATCTCTCTGACACCAACCGATGTTTTGGGGAGGGAGAGGCTGGAACATCACCTGGAGAAGGAACACTGTGACTGTGATGTGGTCTCCTCCAGTAAGGCTTGTCTGCACCATAAATGTTTATCTGACTCTTGTCAAAAAATGAGGAAACTGCTTCAGTGAACAGATCTTAGATTTCAGTAGAAGCCCAGCATCAGTGCTGTTGTTCTGTAAACATTAAAGGAACTGTGATTCATTATAAGTCAGCTTAGACAACTTTACACTCCTTTGTAATACAGCAGCAATGTGACATAAGCAGCATTTTTTAGGTGACCTGTTATTTTTAATACTCTATTACGGCAATCCAAATGAGTAGAAATGTGTTTTATTATGAAAATGAACACATGTACAACATTTCCCACATGCATTTTTTATTCTCTCTTGATTGTATTCCTGTGTTACAGCTTGTTATTGAATTTCACAGATGGCAGGATCCTGAAAATTTGCTATAATGAACATGAGAATCTCCACAAGGTTAGGTTTAATAAAAATGCATCATTACTTCCTTCATTCCCCCTTTTTATTTTGAAGGGAGGCCAGATTGAGGAAAAATTTTAATTTTACATTTTAGTTACATATAGTACATGGATATATTTTAAATGCCTGAGGAGGACCTGCCTACAGATAATGTGGCTTTAATCAAACTTCATTTTATATATCAACTTGTTAGAAATAATAATGATAAAAAAAATTGAAAAATAATAGTAAGTTATTATTACATGCAGTTTTCACTTACATAAAATCACAGTGAGGTAAAACATCCACAGAGGGGAGGCTGAATTCATGTTTTTTACATTGATTATTTCGGACTGTTCCCTTTTAGACATTATAGCCAGGAAACAAACAATATGACTTTGTAACAATGCACGCAAACACAGACACACACACAAAAACACATGAACACACAGTGACAATGTGCCAATTTTGCTGTTAGATGGTGATGTGGATTGATTGAGAGGGCTGAGCTGAACACCTTGGAGACTAAACAGCCTGAGACAGAGATGGAGCTTAATTGATGATCAAACACCCACCAGGTGTAAATGGCTGTTTTCGCTTCATCTGGGCGTGTGTGTGTGTGTGAATGAGTTTCTCCACATGCACCTTTTGTACTTGTGCGCTCAGTATAAGCGATTGCCTGCATGCATGACAGTGTGTGTGTGTGTGTACTTGCAGTATTTCCATAAAGGCCGAACAAGAGTTTTCAAAGACCTGGAGAGGTCCCATTCAGCCCGAGTCTTTCATATTGACCTCAGGGTTACATGAGGACAGAAAAACGCATGCTCGGTAGCATCAAGATGAAAGCAGGGATACCATACACACACACAGCTTTACACACACGGTGAGCAATCACCTTCCACAATGAGCTCTCTAAAGTGTTGTGAAATTCAAATCCACCCTCAGCAAACACTTCTACACAAACACCTTTCATTCAGCAGTGAGGACTACAGAGTATTCTCTCTACATTATCTAATAATAAACATGACACTATAAGAGTAAGTGAAAGGAAAAAAGGAAAAAATAAAATATGTAATGCTGCAAAAACAGACTCACAATTATATTAACACAGCACAGCACAGAGTCCTGCTGATTTTAATGTCAGCCACACTACTACATGCTTGTTGGAGGCAGGTGTGGGCTTGTCTGTCAAAATAATTGGTGGCGTCCATGAAATTAGTGGAAGGACATCACACTATGAATTCTACATAGTCTCATGCACATGTACTGTACAATTATGGAGGATTGTAAATGCTGCTCATAAGCAAACTTCTGGAAATCCTGAAGTCTGAGTTCTCAGTTCAGGAAGTCTTCAAGGGTCTTCAAATGCATTTTAGGGGAAATTCATTTGACCTCGCCATTAAAAGGCGCAGAGCTGAAATCTGCTTGAGTTAGGCAGGTACATGATTTTGTGTGCTTCACTTTACAACTGTGCTATATGTAAATTTTAATGTACTGTGAAATAACATAGCCCACCTACACACTGGGACAATTGGCATACTACACTGTAATGTATTATATTGCATATATTTAGGGTTTTATAGCTGCACTTTATTTGTCTAATTCTTGTTTTTTACCCTTTACCTTTAAATCCACTTTTTCTTCTGTTGCAGATGAGTAACTTTACTCTGTAAGTAGTAGTTTTTTAGTGTGCTAAAATCAAAGAAAGACAATGGGTTTCTGCGCTATGAATAGTAAAACTGCTGAACACATTGGTGTTGTCATTAAAAGTTTGTCAGTGAGGTAATATTTTTAACAGTCAGTAGTGAAATATCTGATGCCTATTAACACCCATCACATGGCTCACTGATATCCAATGCTTGATTAAATGGTAATATGGTAATATTACCATGGCGACAGAATGTACTGCACAGTGTCGATCAGGACACCTTAAATCATTATCAGTTTAGCCACCCCAGTCAGTGCCAATTTCTGCATCAGGCAACAGTCTTGATGCTGTAAATGATCTTAGCGGTAGCAATATTAATAGATTTCTAATATTTCACAATTTCTTTTAACCTGCACAGCTTATGATGCGTGACATGCATTTACATAACATGAAAAACCCCACATTCATCGATCAGTCTCATTTTTGTCTGTGCAGAGTGATCCTGCAGTTGCATATTGTTTCTTTTGAGCTTTCTTCTTCAGCATTCTGCGAACTATATGCCTCCTGATCGGGCCAGGAGCAGAGCTACCTTCACCAGCCACTCTCCTGCACTAATATTTCAGCAGAGTGAGGCGGCTCCTCCCACGGCACTCCTCATCAAACCAAAGCCCTCAGTGTTCTCCTGTCTAATGCTGTGCGCCTCATACCCTGAAGATGATCAAAGTGCCATTTTTCTAAATTCAAGCTTTTTAACTTCAACAGTCTTAGGAGGGATGAGGCAGATCATACTAAAATGATGAGAGAGAGGGAGAGTGAGATTGAGAGAGTGTGTGTCACTGTGCGGGTGTGTGTGATGGGGGACTACAACATCTTTTTAGTCCCTTCCTTTTGTTTTTTTTTCTCTCTTCCTAACTCTCACACAGGGCCTGCAGATAGGTCAGCTCCATTACCAATCTGCCGGCCCACAAATATTTAAAACAAATTGAATCGCACACCCAATACCCATCACAATTACGGCAGGCACAATAACTAAATTAGCAATTCAACACAATAATTGGAAATGCGGCATGCCTGGACCCGCAGGCCTCCCTGGAGGGCCGGCTGATCTGTGGAGGCACGTCAAGCCCGCTAATTCCACAGCTAATTACTGATGCACAGCGGAATGAAGTTGTTTGTCTCCCAAATACCATTTTCAGTTCATGGTGAGGAACACAGGACCGTACTGAGACAGACAAAAACAACAAAGAAGTGAGACACAAGAGTGTGGTCATGCTTCTTTTTGTTCTTCTTGTTGTCTTGTTCATTTGTTTTTCATTTGTCTGTGTGTAAGTTTCTCTTTATTTCCTTGTGATGACCATCCAGCCGCTGATGATTGTACACGTCAGATTAGGCTGTTCTGTGTTGACCTGTATATTGTCAGGTTTGTTTAGGTCCTTTTATTTTGTGGTTCTTTCAACCATTTAACACAGGTTTTGCTTATATTGCATGCTCATTGTGTATACTGACATTATCACAACATGTTATTCTTACGTCGTTATTTTCAGAATAAGTTGATCTAAATGTCATCAACTGGCACGACAGAAGTACTATACAATTATCTTCATAGTTCATTCACCATTTAGATATTTGGTCTGTCCACAGGCTTTCAACACATCCCAAATATCAGTGTCTGAATGAATATCCTAAATATGTCACTCTTCCAGGGATATAGATAAAGCACTATGACATTTTAAACCAACCTTATGTAGAATTTGAAAATGTAGATTGGTGGTAGTATCAAAAAAAGACAACCTGGGAATTCTGGGAATGGGGCTGTGAAAAGCATCATTCTTGGAAAAAGGAGCTTTAACTCAGGGTCAAGATTGTTATATTAATTCTTCAAGAAACAAAAATACATGACATGACAACAATTTAAAGATAAAAGATAAAATCCAAAATTTGCTTTAAAAATGCTCTAAAATTTATTAGTGATTATTAATTAATAGTGGCTGAAGACCCCCTCCTCAGGCCTGCACTGTACAGCATAGAGCTCAAACGGTATGTTTCTTTTTTTTTACTTGATGCTGTTCATTGTACTGTGTCAAACAGGGCCCAGGGATTGTGATAGCAGCATATAGGGACAACAGCTCACATGAATGCTTTCTGTCCATAGCCAATAGATTGAACCAATTTTAATTAGTAGCATGACTACACAGCCAAACAACTGTATGCCTTATTGATGAAGAACTACTCTCAGTCTCAGATAAAGTGTTTGTTGGATCATCTAACAGTTGTTAGCTGTAGGTACGATTGGTCAGGCAGCGTGAGGTGAGACAGTACGCAGGGTGTGAAGTTCTTTTTCATGCAGGTAGGAAGAGGCTATAATGGCAAGATTTTCTTTATTCTGCCATTTGGAAACTGTGGAAATGTTTCACCAGACAGTGCTGGACAACACATACAACTTAGTTTGTTAAAAAACGTACTAAGGCTTCAAAGCATGATACTGTCTTGTGGCTGATGGAAAACATAGAAAAATCATGAATAGCGTTTAATCAAAATGCTAAACAAAGTGTCAGACTTACTGTGGATCACTTCCTCCCCTACTGAACCTACTTATCATGGTGATTTATGGAGCGCAAAAGACTAAATTTGCTTAACATTTAAAGTATACATCAAGTCTCTATCATAGCGATTACACTGCTAACATAACACACTCATACAGCATCATTAAATCATTCAACAGGGGAGCTGCACAAAAGTACAAATCTGCATGTTTACATTGAATTGCAGGGATGCCACCCCGAAATGACTTGCAATGCTCTACAGGCACAACTAGATAAAATTATTACTTTAGATGTAAATGAGGAGTTCAGATGAGGACTAGGCTGTAATCTCACAGAGGCATACAGGGGTGCAGTGGTAAGGCGGGGGGAGGTCTGTCATTGGGGTTTCAGAGTGTCGAGGCGCGAATTAGTGGCCAAATTGACCATGTCGCCGCATCAGAATTTCCTTGCCAATCAGCCTTGAACATAAACGACAGTGCAAGAAAACTAACGCGTAAGAGCGAGCCGTGCGAACGGACAGGGGGGTTTTGGGCTGGGTGATTGAGGCTGGCGCTAATTTGGATCCTGTCCTCGTAGCCCCGCTAACTAATCCTCCCCATCTCTATTTATCCTCTCAGAATCTCATCGGGGGAAGCAGGCGTATATTAACAGCTGGAGCCATCTGAAGGGCTCCCTTTTGAGACTCCGCTCGGCTCGTGAGCGGAGAGCTTAGCCGCAGCTAAGACCGGCCGGTGACACTTCCAATTGAACGTATAGATTTGTTGCAGAGTTTGAGGGTCTAAGGATGGCATGATAGTCTAATCTGATTGCTTGAGGGCTGGAGGGGTTCAGGCCAAGTTATGGACTTATACAAGAGGAACATAGACAAACCCTCTGACCCTAAACTGTCATTGTTGGACTGGATGTGCTGTCATGAGACTCAGTGAGGAACATGATCCAGGGCCTGAGCTGCAGTCAGCTCGCTGCTCTGAGCCTGATGAGTGGAAAGTTTGAGGACAACATCATCAAATACTCTGAACTGTAAATGTAGTTGTGGGCCAAGTAGAAAGAATCTGTAAACTGCTACATTTAAGACTGAGACTGAGAAATAAATTAGCCCAGTTACGTCACATCACTTTTAACAAACTGAGATAATGTGGAGATTAGAGAACATTCCAGGTTAAACATTTCAGCTACAACCATATTATTTTTTCCCTTAATAGTGCTTTTTGTTTTCATGTTTTGCATTTCTGGATTGTTTTTTTTATCACCTTTTTTATTACTTTAATCCTCTGACCAAATAATCTCAGCTCAAGTCAATTTAGGTCCACTTGTTTTGGAGTTTTGGACCATTTCACATGGTCCTAATCAGCACTAACTACCTAATAACTTTCAACAAATTGTGTTTGTCTCTCAGGCAGTGCACTCGCTCTTAGGTTCCTTACAAGCTTTGCCTCCTTCACTTAGACTGGTAGACTTAAAGATCCACAAGGCTTGTAGGTTGTACAAAAATGGGCCTCGCAGGAAGCTTTGATTTAAAAACATCAGTCATTTTTAAAGGCAAGATTACAGCACAGTTAAAATGTTACAGAGACATTTTCCTTGAACAGATTTGTAACCCTGAATTCTTGAGTTGTGCTTTAGATTTTGCAGAATAAGTGGGCTCCAGTTTTTCTGAAAAATCCTACAGAGCAGTGGTATACACCCAAATGCACTCACTCAGGGTTCACCTCACGTTACTCCAAATGAAAATATGTAACAGCTTTCTACCCGTCAATGCTTTTTTTCCCTACAGGAGACAGTGATGCTACAGAGATGAGTATTATATTATTGAGCTTGATCCAAAAAGATTCTGGCAAAAGTTTTCATGCAGTAGCATTTCATTATTATTATTATTATTATTATTATTATTATTATTATTATTGTTAAATTACACTTGCATGTTCTTGTTGTAATGTTTGGTAGCAGTTCTAGAATTTCTGTGTCACATCAAGGTCTAAATTCACTTTCAGAGGTTTCTGTGGGAAACAATGACCACGTCCAGTATTCCAATCCATTAACAGCTGTATTGACCTTCAGAGTCGTACTGTTCAATCTTACTTTCTTCCACTGACTGCATGAACCAAACACTAACCACACAACAAGGTCACACAGACATTCTGTCTCATTTCGAAGAACGTCCCAGCTAAAAAGCATGCCACTCGCTTCACCCCATTCAAAAAGTCTCCCTTCACACACACACACACACACACACACACACACACACACACACACACAGCTCCAGCACCCTATCTTCTTCTATTCCCTCTCCACTGATTAAAATAACCTCCACTCCCGTCGGGGAGGAGTCAAGCTATTTTAGAAATAAATATTCCCTCAGCGGACAGACGGGACAGACTGAGATCTGTGTGTGTGTGTGTGTGTGTGTGTGTGTGTGTAGGCTAGCTAGTGTGTTGATGTTCAGCCGTGTCCCCCTGATGCCTTATCTCTCCAACCCCCCTCACCTCGAACCCCCCTCTTCTTGCAACATACACACACACAGACACGTACACAACACATACGAGCCTTTATCATGACCCGACACTTGGGCTCGGGCTGGCAATCAGAACAGCAAGCAACCCCCCCCCCCCAACCCCCACACCCCCCCTCCTCCCTCTCCCTCCTCCTCCACCGAGGGAAGAGGCGCATTCTAATCTCAACTGTTGCATATCTAATACTAATTGGAATCCTGCAACTGGGTCACTCTCATTGTTTTTCAAGTATTGTCAAGTCGGGGGGGGGGGGGTGGAGGGGGGGCATATGAAACAGAAATTACACCCTTACACCCCCCCTGCTACCCCCACACCACCAACCACCATCCCCTCTTTAGCTGGAGCGCCCTTGATTGGATCCTCTCGCTCACTCGCATGTGTGTGAGACAGAGCGAGGGGAAGATGGAGAGATCAAAGAAAACAGATGTGTTCGCTCGTAACAACACACACACACACACACACACACACACACACACACACACACACACACCAGCTTTTTCTGCTGCCTGTGTCCTCTCTTTAGAAGCGTTCACTGTCCTGACTGGCCTCAGAAGGGTGAAGTCCGGGGCTGCCCAGACACCCATGGGTGCAGAGCAGACATGAGTGGGCGAGCGGTGACACCCCTCCAGGGTCTGTGGTGAAGCTGAGCCATGAGCGGTGCTGTTCAGGAGCGAGGCGGCCATGAGAGAAGAGAAAGATGATCAGGGAGCCTTTGGTGGAAATGGAATAAATGTGGTAGTTTAATCTTCAAATGAGATTTGAGACATTCAGACTGAAGCTGCAGAAGGACTGGAGTTTGTCCACACAGTCCATGTAGTTAAATACATTTCCTCCAAACGCATCCTCAGGGAAGAGGTGACATGGGCCATATTTAATTTTGAA
Organism: Amniataba percoides; assembly: GCA_037176925.1. Lineage (NCBI taxonomy): Eukaryota > Metazoa > Chordata > Actinopteri > Centrarchiformes > Terapontidae > Amniataba > Amniataba percoides. The sequence goes on from JBAJHX010000049.1 coordinate 24,988,565, forward strand.
TTTGAAATAAACTGGAGATACTTTGGCAGCACATATACTTCCATAATGTTTGGTAACTCAAAATAAAAACAAGGAGATATCTTACTTGTATTCTCTTTAGCAGATTTAGCAGAATGCAACCGGTCAAAAATGTGAAGACCACAAGCCCAAGTTGAGGTTATGTTGATGACATCATCAGGGTTGCCAAACCTCCTCCAGGGCCTTGAAGTGTAAAGCTGGAGGAGTGGGCTGAGAACTCCTCAGTGCAATATAGTGAGAGTTCATCCAAGCCATCCATTTATTTTTGAATAAATCCGTAGAAGAATACAGTAACAACATTACAGAGCAACACTGCTGTGCATTATTTTGTCAGATCATATTTGTTCTGATAATGAGAGCAGCACTGTCATGTGCAGACCTGGATCCAGAATGGTTAATTGCTGCTTTTAATGGTAATAAATTACCGTAAACACACACAGACAACACATACAACGTAAACTGCCAGTTCATTATTTAGTTACTTTAAGTTCTTTAAACACACTTACATGGCTGATTGGCACTTTGGTTTTCCAATAGGGGAAACAAACTAAAGCAGTGTCACCCAAAGGCAAAGGATCATGGTGAACAGGTGTGGGTTTTTTTTCATTTGGCTGCACAAATATTTAGAAAACTGCATTTTTAAAAGGCAGTTTTCCCCAAGTTCCATCGACACACCCACATTGTACATTGCTGCTACAACATTAAATCTTGAGATATTTATGTACATATTACATTTTTTTGTACATATATATTATGTTTAAAGCTGGAAGTTACCAATCTTAATTTCCTTATGTGAAAACATGATGACAATAAAGATTCTTGATTCTTAATTTGAGCGCATCTGTAAACTCTGTAAACATGCACATTTATGAAACAGAAGATAGAAGTGAGTGAAAACAAGAGGATGTGATGCTCTGGTATGGCCGCAGTATCTGGCGGTGCCCTCTGTGGCCTGGCAACCTTGTACTTTCTTCCCTGTGGCCTCAGTCCGCCTCTATAAATATGGGAACAGAGAGGGACTCAGGAGCTGCCGCCTGCTCTGCTGTGTATCCATTAACATGTTGCTTGTCAACTGAAGGGTCAGCACACCTCAGGGTAGCAAAAGCATTTAAGCAAAAAGAGAAATATGCTGATTTCTAATATGCAAAGATATTCTCATGCTTATAATCTTTACTATAAAGCCTTTTCCTTTAAAATTATTGATGCTTGCAGCCTGCAGGCTTTCTCCGATGATTAATCGAGTGAAAAAGTCACAGTTGGCTGTTCTGTACCTGGGTCCCCATGCCGGAGAGCTGGAAGAAGGAAAGCCTTTTGTTTTAAGGGGGCGTGGGACGATATGCTTGCAGTAAAACAGATAATCCACATCCACTAGAAGTCTCCATTCTCCTTGACAGAGGGATAATGCTCTGTACCTGCTGTTATATCTACTGCCATCTTCTCTCTCAGATGTGATCGATGCTGCGGCTCACGCTTGCCATTTAACAGATATACACCATTAACTGTACCATGGCATCCAAATCTAACCGGAGGTGCTTTCCAAAGGCCAGTAAGTAAATTGAAATGTCTTTCTAAAGCTTGATCTTTAGTGGCCTTTAAATAGAAGAGAAATATCACGGTGCAAAAGAGAGGGAGAGACGAACTCGAGAGAAGCGAAAGGAGAAGTCAGGAGAAGATAGTAAGAGCAGGAAGTGAGAATGAAGTGTAAATTAAATCGCTTGAGTAATGTTTGCAAAAAACAACAGTGTCCTGCTGTTTTAGGAAATTACTGAGCCTTTGAAAAAAAAATCTTACTACATACATAACTAACTGCTAGCATTTTTTAAGATTTATGGCCTTAGTAGCAACCAATGGGCTTGACCACAGACAGTCAGAGTATTAAGAGATGGACTAAGACATTGTTGTCTGTTGTCTGTCTGCTTTGTTAAGTATATAAAATGATATGGACACAGTACTGACGCTGCATAAATATATAAGCGTTCCCTTTTTTAAATGAAATCTTTATTTTCTGTAGAGAGCCAAAGTGAAACAGGAAAACGTCACGTGGCTCCCTTCATGTCACTAGATAAGGATGTTTTTTTAAACACTTTGTTTCTTCAGTATTTTTTATTTTTATTTTTTTTATTTAACAAAGAATTTCTCATGAGTCCTCAGATATGTGTGAGATAAGAGCAGGAAAGAGGAGGCGGCGCTGTACAAGTCTGAGACAGCAAAGATTACGCTTAGAAAGTTAAAAAGCATCTTTCTGAAAGGAGTGTTTTTGAATCTTATTGATATGGATGAAATCAAGTTACAGTCACTTAAAGTACCCACATTGCTGAACCTGTAGTTTTTTGGGCAGATTTATCTTACACTGTACAACCTTAACCCCATTTACAGTGATTTTTCAGTCAAATGTAAGAATGCTGAATGAGAGGATGCACTGAGTCACAGAGGCTAATGAAACAGAAAGTAACATAAAAAAAACTGTAATCAGGTTTTACCTCCTGCCACTGGATATTGCAAGAAAAACATACATTGTGAATATTTTACTCAGTATTTTGATGAGTAAAAGATTAGCAGTTCATAAAAGTCATTTCTAAGAGACAAGTGTTGTGTTCATGGTGACGTCACACTGAGGCTCTGCCACCTAATTAACAATGAGTGACTGAATATATTTTTTTAGGCACTTTCATAAATTTATATACATTGTTGGCAAAATTTAAAAACAAGACATTAGACATTTGGATGGAACATTAGAAAGACCTACAGTATCGGGCTTTGGTTGGTCTCTCAAGGACCTTCTGAAGTTGTTCTGTAAATCTGCGGTCCACACAAAACCCACCCTGAGAGGCTGCAGCTGGAGGAATGTCGAGATTTCAGACCGGCAAATTTCTCTGTGTTTTCTTCCTCTGTCTCTTTTTTCCATCATCAAGTTGCTTTCTGCTGTTTTCTCCTTCTTTCATATATTTATTGTGTTACATGTGTCAACTGACTCGAGTTTATTTAGTAAAAACTGATTGATGTAACGATACGACGTTGCCTTGGCTCTGCTCTTCCTTTCTTATCATGCAAATAAAACAGATCTGGATTCAAATTAAATTCTTCCTCTGTTATTTTCTCTTTCTCTCAGTTTCTCTTTCTGTCTCTCTATCTTTCTCTCTGTGAGGGAGGAGAGGAACCAATGGGCCCTATCGGCCCCTGAAGACCAGCGCCGGCCCCCCCATCGCTCACCCAACCTCATTAACTCCAGCCCCTACACACTCCCTGTTAGTCACAATTCAGAAAGCATACAGTTCAGAAAAGCATGCAGTTCACACACAAAGTACACACAAAGTACACACATACACACACAGCAATTAAAAATGCAGCCTTGCATGTTTGCATGGCATTTATGTTCTACAGCACAGTAACACTGACACTGTTTGGTGTGACTCTTCAGCTGGCTGCTGTTGTGGAGGAATTCTGAAATATTACAAACAGACATGGAAACATTTGCTCTTTGGACCTCCCATTTGTAATATTTCCTCCCACAGACCCACTCAGGAATAATCTTTGATTTATTACTCAGTAAAAACAACTTTAGTAATGATTAGAAATGATCACAGTCAGATAATATGAAAGCCTGACTATTGTAATAGAGAGTTTGTCTCTACTAAAATGAACAGAATGATTGTGGAATTACCTATTTATTTCATTTTGCAGGAGACCCTATGGAATCCTCCTCAAGGATCTCCTGCATGTCCCCTGACCCCACTTTGAGAACCTTTGTCCTAACATTAGCAGACTGTATGACTCCCATGGACAAAATCGCCTGTTATACTTTGCCAGCGTGTGTAGAGTGTGTGTGTGTGTGTGTGTGTGTGTGTTTGTAACCCTGCTTCATCTATATCAGCATCACCACAGCAGGGACACTCAGGCTGCACTAGATGGCAGTGTTGTGTGTCAGAGCACAGAGCTGTGGCATACAGCATGAGCACAGTGACACCTCACAGGCCTGCACAGGCGTGTGTGATGTTTCTTGCACAACTAATGCTAGATATGTTAAGATGGTAATAAATAATAATATATATTGTCCATAATTTAGATAGAGTCATAATTAAGGCAGAGCCATAATATTAACTGTTATGAGCTGAATAAAGGTGAATCTCAACTTCTAACATTTTCTAACTCTGCCAAATGATCCCTCCTGGATGTCTGATCTTACTACTGAATACAGCTTCTACAGAAATCTAGAAAGTTCTAGTGCTGCAAGTAAAAAGACTTATTTTCATCACTGATTGATGATCTGACCATTTCTAACTTAATTGTTTGGTATAAAAAATACATCAGTATTTCCTAAAGCTCAAGGTGACAACTTCAAACATCTTCTTTTGTCATACAAACAGTCCAAAACAAAAATCATTCAAAATATAAAATTCAATTATATGAAACTAAGAAATCTGAAAATCCAAATGATTCAAAAGATTAATTTATTTTAAAATATATTTCCTTTAAATTTTTTAAAGCCTTAAACTGTAAGATGATAACTGTGCAATTTTGGATTGAAAGCTTAAGTGATCTGACTACTGCAATGTTCTCAAGAACTGATCACTAAATGTGATCATTATTTCATCATATCATTATATTTGCTAATATAGAATTTAGGTGCTAAGCGACAGGGTCAGACATCTTGTGTCCAGATTAATAGCTCAGCATGTGTTTATGGGAACTTTAATTTGCCTTTTCATGGATGATGCTTTGGTCATTCTCTGTTGAGGCAGATCAATATCAGTGTCTCAAGCAGCACCAGATTTTACAGAATCAGACAGAGACGATCACAGCTTTCTGCTGTACGAATGTTTGTGCTCTGTGCTGTTTGTTGAATTGTGTGTTCTCTTATAAATACATTCATGAAATGAATTTAATCAAGTCCTGGTTAGGGGTTAAGGTAGCGTCACTGTTACATTACAAAAAATAAAGCAGATCCGACACAGTAAAAGAGCTGAAATAAGGCGGAAAAGAAAGAGACAAAAAGAAGCATTACTGCAAACCTTAAAAAAAAAAAACTTCCTCAACAAACTGCTTTCTGAAGGGGAGTAGTAAAACGAAGGGCCCAATTTCACATTGGTCACATGAATAGAAAGAAATGAAAGCTGAAATAAAGAAATGTAGAATACTATAATAAAAACACAGCACCTGTAAGTTTGTCTTCAGAGAGTTCAAGTCATTTGGTCGTCAGGTTTTGCCATATCAGTCACTGTACCAGTCCTACTGCCAGAAAAAGTCTAAAACACAGGGTACCCTGTAATATGTTTTCATAGCCCCATCAACACCCCCCGTGAATTCTGCATTTCCTGTGTGGTAATTATACATTTTAATACGGTATGATAAGCACAAAACTGAAAGATGAAAACTCTTAAAGCTTGATTGTTGGTGGGAAATAAGTAAATTATGCTCAAGTACTATACTTAAAAAACAGATGAAGGTATCTGTACTTAAACAGGTTTTATTTCATATTTCTGCTCCAATGTTGTATTTATAAATGTTGTACTTCACTCCACTATACATATCTGATAGATATAATTCATTTGCAGATTAAGATTTACAAAACATATTACCGAGTTATTACATATAATATATAGCTACAGAATAAATTACACAGCAGCAGCATCAGTAACACACACCAAATTATCATTTTAAAGCAGTCTGTAAGGACCTTCTTCAATCGTTTCTTTTTCTTTGATATTCTTTCTGCTAATAATCTTAGGTTATTAGCAGGAATGTATTTTAACAGTGTGGTTTTGTTAATGAGAACACACACAAACCATATGATCATCTTATAAGATACATTTTAGAATAAAGTACCCAGAAAAAGTTTTAAAATAAGCTATTATTATTAGCTAATATTATAATGCTGCTTACACATTAATGCATAAAGAATAAAACCATACAGTGTCTATACAGTAGATTTTTCTTGTGTAACACTCTGAATGGGACTATTGTACATTATGTCTAGTTTTCGTTTTGCAGGTAAAGTATAGAAATGTGATCAGAAAATTATTCTCCAGTCAAACAAAGTACAAGATAGATGATGCAGCAATGATGCAGAAGTTAGCCTGGAGCTTGAGCGGCCCCTGAACCGTACGGGTGTTAGGAGTCCCCTTCTTCCATACCAGACTACTGTTTAGAATAACAATACTAGTCTGATATGTGGAACATATTTTCCGATATGGTTGAATATAACAACAACGGAAAAAAAAAAAAAAAAAAAAAGCAGAGCTGGCGGTGAAATGACGTCTAAATGGAGTTCACTTTATTAACACCTATGATTGTGAAAGAGGGAATGATGAGAGAGCAGCATGCACTAAAGAGAAAAGACGAGTTGCCTCCAGAGGATTCTGTTCTCATTAGGCTCTTACTCCATTTATTAATAGCCAGTCATTGGGGTTGCAGGGAAATTTCCGTTGCCTGCCACTATGCATGTAGAAGTGATTTTTCTTTCACTCAATTGGCTTACCGTTGCAATATTCGGTCTGAATGTGTGTGTGTGTTTTTTTTAAAGTGACTTCCTCTCTCTTTTGTTTCTCTCTCCTTCTCTCTGTCATGCACACTTCAATGGAAAGCTGTCAAAGTTATTGGGAAAGTAAGACTGGTGTACAAGCTGATAAAAATGTCCTGCTATTAGTTGTCAGACGTGTCAATAAGGTGTGTGTGTGGATTGAGCTGGGTTTTCTCCCTGCTAGCTCGTTTGGTGTGTTTTATGGGGCTGGAGAAGTCAGATGGTAGGGATATATTTTCCTTCTGGTTTCACTTATTCACCCTTAATTTTTCTCTTTGTCCAGTATCTTAATACTGCATTTAAGGATAAGGTATTATTTCTTACCTTTTTTTAAAATCAATAAGTGAAATAAAAACAGTAAATCCTAAGATGCATTTAAAACAGCTAAATTTAACAACATAATGGAGTATCTTACAGGAGTATTTTCTTCATCAGTACAAATCTTTGGCGCTGAGTTCGACTGAGCAGCTTTGATAAGTGATTTCCTAAATATTATACACCATGTTGCTGTTGCTGACCTTTGAGGGGACTGCGAGAGTGTAAAACAGCAGAGGCTCATTGCTGGTTAGCAAGATAGCTTGGAGAGCTTTTGTGACTGACAAGTCCTGGCACGTTTCTACTTGGCAGGCACGTCAGTGGTCTGCTCGGCACAGAAAGAGTATGTCAGCAAGCTTCGGCATCACTTTTTTTTTCAGAATTGTACAGATGAACTTGGCTGTGCAGCTTTCTGCTGTGACTGCGTCTTCTATCTGTCTCTCTCTACTCTCCAGCTTCTTGGCCCTGAATGAGGCGCTCAGCTCCGAGCCTATTCATTCAATCATAAATGGGTCACAAATACAGCTTCATTTTTAAGAAAGGCTCCGGGATTTCTGAAAGCGGCTGGTCAATGCAGTTGTCGACATACTTTACTCAAATAGTAGGAAATAGTGTATGGCACCTGTACCCTGGATTAACACACGTTCAGGGCACTGATTATTATTTACAGCACCAGGACCGTGTATATAGGATTCAGTGGAGATAATCTGCCGGAGCTGTCACTTTTTTTTCAAGAAATCTTGTTTGAATGAGTCAGAACTAACACATATTTCACAGCCCACGTGGCCTAATCCTAAAGTACGCTGTGGGATTGATGTCCCGCTCGTTTGCTGTGCCTCCACCACCTCACTCGTTTTATTATACATCAAACAGCCTCACCTGTACTACTGGTTTTCTCCATTCTGTGCTGGAAATGACATTATTAGTTTACAGACTGGGCAACATGCAGCGAGTCAGGCAGACAGTGCTTGGTGGAGTAATGCCTCCACTGGAGTCCATGTCTCAGTAAGACACAGCCTGTTACACACTAAGAGAACAACAAGTGACAACGGACACATGTGCAGTACTTAGTTTTGGTCCTTTCAGAGATTTACTGACAATAAACAAAGTACTGAATATCTCTGACCTCGTCCTTTAAATTACTTTATTAACATCACCCTTTTTTTTTTTTTACAAAGCACCAGAGTTTACACAGCAAACTGGATCATAACCTTGAAATAATAACACACAATATTCACTACACAATACTGTGAAGTAAAACAACACTACCTTTTAGAGCACAATAGGTAGTGATAAGGCTAAAGTCTGAAGGCAGTGTGTGTGTTAATGTGTTCGTGTGTGCCTATTCTCCTCTGCCATTACTAGTAGAGTCCATCACAGTCATCAGCACCAGGGTCAACCAGAGGACGGCCATCTCTTATTTACACGCACAGACACACACACATACATGCACACACACACACACAGTTCTACTCACACACAATCGTAAATTTTGTACTAATGTGTGTGTTTGTGTGTGCGTGTGTGTCTGTGAGTGTGATGACATTTGCATGAGACTTGAAGACTCACGCTAATCTGCCCTCTGACTCACGTAGCATAAAAGACAAGTTGTGTTATATATCCAATCACACACACACTGGGACACACAAACTGCAGGACAGGCGTGCCCGTTCCATTACAATATTGTTGAGACACACACACCAACACACACATGCACAGACGACATCTAAGCACCCTAATCCACAATCTGTGTTTGAAATGCAGGGCCAGGGTCAAGGATTACAATAAACTCTGATGATCAAATAATGCAGGAATTCTTATTCCAGTGGAGCGCCTGATCGTCTCTACTCCAGAATACTGAACGAGAAGGAGGGAGGAGAGGGAAGACGAGAGGGAGGAAAAGGGGAAGGAGGGAGGAGAGAGTGGATACAAGAGGGTGAAAAGAAAACATGAGGAGGAGAATGAGGAGGAAGAGACCGATGAGGAAGAAGAGAAGCCGTACTCTGGAGCAGGGAGAGGGAGGAAAATAATGAAAAGGAGGATGTGCGGCAGAGGTGGAGGAAAGAGAGGAGGAACAAGCAGAGGAGAGAAAGAGAAGGAGGAGGAGGAGAGATGGCAGCTGACAGAAAGAAAGGAAAAATAGAAAGCAAGAAGGAGATGGATGATAGGAAAATGAGCAGGGGGACAAAGTGATAGAGAAGAGGAGAAAACTGTATAGATGAAAATAAATTAGTATTTAGCAGAAAAAAGTCAATTCTAACAGTAAAAACAGACACTCAGAAAAGTGAGGACATAATGATTAATTGATCTGGTTGATGATATATTGACATGTGATGATATAAGACAGCAGCCCTGTCCTCTTTAACCTAATCCCTGTGGAACAGTGGCTGCTGTCAGGGGACTCTTTGACTTAAAACAATGGGATGTTGTCTATAGCTGATTTTTCCTGTATTTGAGTTTTCTTTAGAGCTTAAATGAATACAATCCAGCTGCTAGTCTTTTCATTTTTCTCAAAGATAGATAAAGACATATGAACCACCCGTGTTTCTTTCTGTTCTGAAGTAATAATGACTTGTTTTTCATTTTTCTAGTTCTGATCAGCTATGATAATATTGTGCTTGTGAATATAGTTGAGATCAGGGAACACAGCGACATCACTACAATGATGTCTGACAAAGCCAGGAGATTGTAAATACAGTTTAAAGCATGTCTTTAGGCTCAAAATGAAGTATTCATTTCAATCAATTAAAAAAATCCAAATCAATATGAGGACAACAGACACTGTTCACATGTGCAGTTTGTGCTCACACACCGCACACATTCCCAGATGTTTAAGAATAACTTGAACCTGTCAAATAACGTCTTCTGTGTCATGACTGTAGCACTTTTTTCAGTATCTTGAAATCTAGGACTTATAGGCAAAACAAATAAATAAATAAAACACGTTATTCCTGGATTTCTATTCTTGGAAAGAGTTTTGAAATGTTATTTAAAATGTTGTGAAGGGAAATAAAACATACAGACAATATAACTGAAAAGTCAAATGATAAATAAAATGAAAGATCACTAAAAACATAAGCCCCAGTTATAATAAATCAATTTAAATATTGTTTATTCAATCAGGTTATTTGTAAGATTGATCCCAATAACAGTCCTTCAGAAATGAAGCTTCTGATAGTCTGTGAAGTATGGACTAATGTTTAAAGGTGACCGCTTTGCGCCAAAATGTTTAAAGTAAGAGTTTAACCAGTTTAGTCTCTGAAGTGCATAAAATGTGAAAGTAAATATGTAAAAGTCAAAAAGAGTGGAGCAGTTAGGAAAGTTGGGAAGGTGAAAGTGGAGCAGATGGGATCAAAGGTGAGACAGTCTGGACAAGGAGGCCGGATGAGAGGAGGGAGACTGACAGGGAGACATCCCGAGACGACAAGAAGAGGAGTAGATGAGGAGGACGGAGGGTCCAGGATGAGGCATGGAGAGTCCTGCGGAGGACAGAGGGAGGAGGTGCACCATCTCTCCCTCCATCCCTCCCCCTCATCCTGTTCCTTCCATCTCTCCATCTCTCTGCTAACTTGGGTCTTTGCTGAGCCCGAGGCTGCCTGCATGACACAGACAGGCTATCTGCCATCTGTGATCTCCGGTCTGATAGCAAGACTTTGTGTGAGTGTGTGTGTCCACTCACATGTGCAACACTGTGTGTGTATGTGTGACTGCAGTGGCCCTCTGGAACTGCTGTCTATTTATACTGGATGTGTGCGTGTGTATGTGTGTGTGTGTGTGTATTTATGTGTGTATGCATGTATTTGTGTATGCCGTTTGCTCAAATTGTGAACATACCCCATAAAAACACAGAAGCGTGTGTATGTAATTGCATGAGTGTGTGTGTGTGTGTGTGTGTGTGTGTGTGTGTGTTTGGACCCCTAGCTCCCTCCACTGGGCATTAACATTCATGGAGCCAGCGGGGCATGTCAGAGCCCATAATGACCCCAGAGAGAGGCCCTGGGCTGGGGGAGGGCCGAGGAGGTGCCTGGGGGTTTGGGTGTTGATGGAGGCCTGCAGGCAAGGAGCTGCTGCACTGAGCTGTCTGAGGAGGTGTGTGTTCATAAACAAAGAACATTGCCAAAAGATTTTTGTTAACTAATTAATCCACTTAATCAACAAATTTAGAAGCCTTTTTACATATTATTGTCCTGGAAATTAATTCATCCATGCAAATGAGTTCTTCTTTAGAGTGTTAATCAAGCACCAAAGCAGAACAAAGCTGTGGATAAAAGGGCAAATCTAAGGCACTCCAAAAAAACTGCTGGCTAGATATTATGGTCAGAATGATATTGAGGGTCCAGGTCAGTGCTGATCAATTAATAATAACCTGATATCAATCATCCAGCTTGCACCTTTGGAATACTGAAATGATTCAAACAGTACCATATATCACCATATTGCATTTATATGAAATATATAAATATTTTTTCTTTTGAAAAGCAGTGAACTGTTTGTCTGTGTGTGTGTGTGTGTGTGTGTGTGTGTGTATATATATATATATATATATATGTACATACATACATATATATATATATATATATATATATAATAACAAAAAATAAATAACAAAAATGTACTTATAAAGAATATTGTG
>JBAJHX010000049.1:25002986-25020572 GCA_037176925.1 Amniataba percoides
CCTGGACGAGGAATTGTGGGAGAAAAATGTGATTTATGTGCCTGGATATGCTAGTCCTACCTTCCTCTCCTATGCGCACCTTTACAGTTTGGTTAGTTTCCTTCTTTGCCTATGTTCCCACACACTCACCCCTCAGGTGAGGCCCACAGTGGGTGAGTTTTAGGTGTCAGTATTTAAGTGCCCTTGTATTTCCCGCAATTGAAAGCCAAAGTAAAGCAAGCTATTGAAAATAAAATATTCCAAGCAGTCTAGCGTTAGTCAAAGTAATTCTATGGATCTTAGAGAAATTAAGTCAATCAACAATGGCTATTACATGCTAAGAAAAAAGAGCATTATACAGGCCTGATTTATGACATGGCAATGTATGAGTGCAGTCACATACATACAATACATGTGGAGTAGGTGACAGTGTCATTTTAGCTGCAGTTATGTCTGCCTATTAAACTTAATGAGAACCCTTAAGAAGTTGTAAAACCCTGACAGTGAGCCTATAATATTGTTTTTAAGTAATATGAATGCATAAAATTTGACAGCCCTGTCTGCTGTAACGATGCTCAGTATGTGCTTTTCTTCCACTGAGAGTACTGCCATTACAACAAGAAAAGAGAGCTCGGTAGATCAATGTAGTATTTGCTTTGAGGTCTTCTGGCAGCACTAGGAAATACACCTCATCAGTGTTTAGACTGAAGCTGCATTCAAACCGACATTCCTATTGATAATGAACGTCACCACAGAGCGAACAGAAACACACTCAATCAACAGTACACATTGTATGTGAGTCTGGCTGCTCCATTTCAGCACTCTTGTTTATCAGCTTTGATGTGATGAAGTGACAAGGACAATGTATACTGCATGTTGAATGGCGCTAAAAGAATACGGTGCTTGAGGAGCAGAGGTGCACTCAGGAGAGCAAATGTAGATTTGCGCAGCAGCTTATTTTGCAGTGAGTCCAGTGTGCTGGAGATGAGGTTGATATGCTGTTGGTTTTCTGTGCTGTTATTAAGTGGATGTGATGCTTGTTTTGTATACATGAAAGTGTGTTGTAAATAGTCAGGGGTACACCTCTAGTGTGAAATACCATTCAGGCTGAATTTGTGTCTGCGTTTATGGTGGAACTGAGGGGAAAGCTGGTAACAACGTCTCTGGCTCTCTAGCACAGGCAGGTAAGGATGATTTCTCTGTTCAACACTTCTCAACACAAGTCATATTTTTAATGGTAATGTGTTGGCACTCTGCATTTGGTTGTGGACAGATGGTCTTTGTGACACAGTCAGTGACATGAAGCATGAGATAGGGCGAGTTACTAACCCTTATTAACATTCAGTCGAAACCAGAATTTGGTGCCTAAATCTAACCCAATGTATATGCCCACCATCCACCCCCACTGCCCCTGTGACTTATCTGCAGTACATCAAGGCACATTAGTGTTTTCTACAATCAAAAATACTTTGCCGCTGACCGTGTCTCCTACTCATAGCAAAGTAGAGGGGAAGACTTTCAGCACATAGAAACAGGTAACACATTAAATAACAAAAATAAAGTGTCTCACCAAGTCTGCAATGAACCTCCGAAGCAGCTTCAGGGGTCCCTGAGATTTCAAATGTGTGGAAGTCTACTAGAGAGATGAAAAGCTTGCAAAACATCATAACATGAAATTTTGTAAAGACATTAACGGTCCCCAGAAGATGATGATGATGAATGTCTGCACAGACATGAAATTTGGTGCAGACATCCATGAATTGTAATACATTTGGTGACCTCTTGACTTCTGCTTTAACTTGACTACCATCCTATGAATTCAAAGTTTATTTATAATGGTTTATGACCAAATACATCAGCCTCAGCTGTACTTTGTATTAAGTGCTAATAAGCATGTTATACATTATACCTGCATTACATCAGCACAACTTTGATTGTTGACTGTTTATTATATTGTTTATCATGCAGAATTTCTCTTAGCTTTGTTCATTGTGCACATGAGCAGGAGCGAGCAGAAAGACTTACTGAACATCACACCCATCACATCTGTCTGAGCCATCATTCAGTAATCCTCTGCCTCTTCACTAAAATTGCATTGCCTCCATTACACTGAGTTTCAGCAGTGCAGAGGACAGTGGAATAAGACAGATTATGATGATTGCTAAATTGCACACTTGTTTAAATTTAAAAAATTGGTCAACACAGAATAGACTGTTGATACAACTCATCTGAGATCGTAATGATCTTTGACTCAGCACCTATCCAGACTACGACAGTACAGTAGAGTACAGTAGGTTTTAGGAATATACATACATATACAGAGAACAACACTGCTATTTCTGATATCACAACACTTTAATGCATGTGTGCGGTTTGTGTATGGTTTCACATGTCTGCACTCCTCTGCTGCTCAAATGTGCCAATGAACAGATGTGTGTGCACAACCCAGTTTCATGTCAAAATGTGAAATAGCTATGTTGTTCCACAGTACAAAATGTAGCTATTTCACAGTTTGACCCTGACAATGTGAAATGTTCACGTTTTTTTCTCCTATTCATTTCTATTGGCCTGCCGACAGATCACATGACTGCTGACAGCAAACTTCTCAAAATTAAAACATGGCGGACATTCCTTTCATTCTCAGTGGAAAATGCATTATTTCAAGATAGATAATTTCACAATATTCGTTTGGTTCTTGTAAACGATCTTTGGTTTGTTTGCTATTACGACGAGTCTCGGCATAAACTTATTACGGTGCACCGTTGCTATGTCCACCATGTTTTTATTTTGAGAGGTCCACTGTCAGTTGGTGTGCATGTCTCTCAATCATATGCATCCTTCAATGTACTCCTCATGTTCTCACACTGAAGCATGCCAAACGTGGGTCTGTGTATGCACACACATACACACCACTGTATGGATATCAAGCTGAGCTCCTGATTTCCTTCCACTCTGACACATGATTTCCCTGGGAAGCCTGCGATACCACCCGAGAACAAAAGGGGACCTGAACGCAGCCGAGTGCCTATCTCCAGCACACGCCACTGTTAATCAAAGACAATTAAAGAGGGCCCTGCCAGCAAAGGCAGCCATGATGATTTATGAATAAATTACAAGGCTCATTTGTATGCCATAGATCATATTTGTTGGGCACGCTCCCCCCATAGAGCTGGATCGGGGTTTCTTCAAATTACTATGTGGAGATAACAGCCACAGTATCTCTGCTGGGTGGGTGGGTGATGGGGGGTGGGGGTTTAGAGTTCAACCTGGCCATGTTATCTAAGAGAAATAGGCTGCTCACAGAATCTGTGGTACACACTTATTATATGTTCCCTGAGATTCAGAATCTATTTTGAAGCAGTTTTCTCTGCATTTCTGTGCCATAGAAAGGTTTCAGTTGAGGCATTTTAAAGCTTATCACAAAAGGTCAGCCACACTGACCATCAACACAGTGACAAAGATTTCCAGCTGGTAGCTTGGCACTAAAACCCTACTCTGATCTACTGACCGTTAAAAAACTTTACTGGAGTATCTTTTTCAATATATAGTTATCATTGATTGGTCAAAGGAATTTAAACATGTCAGGGACAGGTTTTCTAGATGTATTCAGAGAAGAACTGGTTTCTATGTTTCTTTAGTATTCATTTCCTCAAGTTCTGCAGAACTTACAGTCAGTACTGTAGGAGCATGGCTTTATAACACAAAAACATAAATATAAGAAAATTGTGTCAATAGGCTAAAGGATAATGATAAATTTGACAAAATAATCTTAATCCCACAATACTGAACTTTTATCTGCACCTTCTGAGTGATTACACAAACACTGTGGATGTTTGCTTATGATGCATACATCCGTCGGCCCTGCAGCTGACTGGCAGCCAGTCCAGGGTGAACCCCGCCTCCAAGATAGCTGGGATAGGCTCCGGCACCTCCGTGACCAAGTGCAGGATACAGCGGGTTAGAAAATGGATGGATGGATGCATACATCAGTCCAAGAAAGTTCAGGCACATATTCGTATATAATTATGAAATACAGATTCATTTCCACAAAACAGTAATTCATTACTAAGGTAGAGTAAATCTTATACATGTCGCCCATTCATATACAAATACCAACCTGTTCAGTACAGTAACATAACGTCTGCTCTCAGCTCCTTTTCTTCTTCAAGTGATCTCCAGCAAATGAAAGCTACACAATATTTGTCCTCCCCATCGATCGCGTTCTGTTTTTGACTGTAATCCTTCGTTTGATCACAGTTTCCTTTTTATCTGAAGCATCAGAACATTTCTGAAGCATCCAAAAAAAGATTGTCTCTGAACTTTCTTCACAGGTTTTCATTGCTACTAATTCTCAGGAACATATACCTGCTGACCTGCTCCACCTCAGCCTCATTTAGACAGCCTTTTCCTCCTTTTTTTCTAAAATAAGTAAAGGTCAGTTCTGCTCCAAAAAGTAATCAGAACTGCTAATGAAAAAATTTGCTTGCAGCAGACAGTTGTTTACAGTAGTTTTACAGTATGTGGTATGAAAGAGAACTTAAATCTGATATAGTCAGCACTGTGCTCAGTGACATAAAGGAGGTATCTAATGCGAGGTTTCAGTGCAGAAAGGTGACTTGTTTAATAAATTACTTTGCATTAATACTCAATTGCAAAGAAAAAAAGAATTTGAAACTGAATCAGTAGAGATCATTTTTTTGCTTTGGGAAGGCACTGTAGTTGTAGATATATTACTAAAGTGAAGCATCAGAGAATGGCACTTTGATACTATGATGCTTTTCAAATCAGATGTTTACAAGGAAAGTAAGACTGGAATTTAGCAAAATGTGGAAAACTGCTTAATCCCAGTGAAAACACTGAACTGTCTTTATGAGGCCTAGAGCCTAAATTCTTTACACTAAGATTACTAAGTTTTAAGATCATGTTACCAACCAAATATGGCATCAGTTCTCGAAACAGACTGGAATGAAATGACAAAAGATATGTTATGATTTCGTCTCATCTTCGTATCATCATTTCCTTTGCTCATGCAAGTAACACAACTAACACACTGTTGAAGGCTCTCACACTGTAGCATCACCATTAATCCTTCCTGTCAGAAATTCTGAATTTAAGAATGTACCAAAGGAAAACTATGACTGTTAACTGTGTGCTTGTCTGAACAATGGCATGTTTTGAAAAAGCAGTACTTACTGCTTTTCAGGCATGAATATGTTGGGCTGCTTTGAATCAGGCAGCCCAACATAAACAAACAGACAAAAACTTTAGGGCTAGTGCACTGGCTTACACTTTATAGAGACACCTACAGTACCAGAAAAACAGTAATTAAAGTGTGTGTGAGAGCTTGTGCCTGGGATGAAACTTGACCCAGGGAGGCTGCTGGAAAGCACGACAGCAGTTGGAGCAACATTGTTACAAATTGTGATCTGATAAGCAGAGATGGAGGACGTGGCAGAGGGAAGGTTTGCAGTGCTCCTGTGTGGAGAGGAGCTGATGAAGATCATTAATCCGGTAGCTGGCATGAATCATTGCTCAGATTGTCTTGGTCAATAGGTGCCACACTGGCCAACAGCCCACTGGAATTCAAAGAGCATGGAGAGACTGCATGAGGAAACTCAGGATCTACCACTGTGGTGAGTGTGGGGAATCTCACTGAACACTCAACACCATGCTGACTTTTACATTGCAGGATTAAAGTGTGGGTGGTTGGTGACAATGTATGTTTTTCTGAGACAGTTTTGGTTTTATTCCAGAATGCAGCAGCCCATTTGGCTCCCACAATACACTGCTCCTCAAACCCAGTGCTGGCTAGCGGTGGCTGCTCGAATCCATTCAAAACACTTGCACGCCTTGCTGTGAATGGCTCAATGACACACCCGTACACCCAATTTGCAAATAGCGACAAATGCCTCTGTGCAAACTGTTAAAAAATCAGAAGAGGAAAACTACAATCTGGATTATTTTCTTCTCTATCATGGGAGAAAAGTTAACCAAGAGAAATACAAAACACTCTGATTGGTTCAGAATAATTTGGCAGAAAGAATGGGAGAAAAGCAGTTAATGTCGAAACAGCCTGCAGTAGCCAGTTGTTTCATGACTAACTTGTCTGTAGAGCTGCACAGGATGGCCAAGCGAGCTCAAGAAGATGAAGCTTTATGGTCAAATTTGAGTGCCTCATTGTCTATACAGGGATTTTATTGGTGTGACTAAATGCTCCAGATGCTCTTCTCACAGACAGTGATGCAGTAAAAACCAAATTAATAGCCATTATCATTCACAAACATTTGGGGGCCCACAAACATGTGGGGGAGGCTGCTGCTGAACATTTCAAAGACAAAAGTCTTTCTTGATGACCTCAATTGCACAGCACTGGCAACGGATCAGCAATGGATGAGCAAATTCATTTCTTGTGACTCTACAACTAGATTAAGATGGAATCACAGGATTAACACCTAAACCCAGGGCTGTTTCTGGATATTTTGTTGCTGTGGACCAAAGATTTACTCTCACCCCTGAAGAGATTGAGCTCTTCATAGCCAGATATGTTGATGATGTTTTGGTTTAATTCAACTGGGCTATGTCTTTTCTGACCAAATGCAAATGATTTATACAAAACTATCACACATATATTATGCTAAAGATTATAATGCTCATTTAACTTTATCTTGAATTAACTTTAGACTGGGATTGCAAAATAGTCTTCAGCCTCTTTAAGTGACTGCCTAGATCACCTGTGCCTCACAGCCCTTCATAAACAGTATGTTACATCTGACTATATATTCAGTGGAGTCAGTCATAAAGCCTTTATCTGAAAGATTTTCCACCAGATACACCAGGTCCACGTGCAGGTTCTGCATTTTCCCGCAGAAATCACAAGATGTATCAGTTGTTTAGTAAATAACAATAACTCCACTGGAAAATATCAGGGAGTTATTCTAATAAATGTTGACATTTAGTACAACCAAGGCTCAGCCCACTTTCAATGAATTTATCAGAAAACAAGCTTACCTGGCCCATTTGAGCAAAAAGGCAATTTTCTTTCTATTTGCAAACATTGTTATGTCCAGGTTTTGATATGCCAGAAGAGTACATATCCAGGCTTCAAGCTCCGGGAACATACATTTACACAGAGCCAATACAATTAGGAAGAGATGGGTAACCATTTTAGGGCCTTAACCGTGACTAAAGGTAGGCAAACACCTCTCGAGTTTTCCTCCCCGACTCCCCCTGCACAAGTCGAGCTGCATTTAAAGAATCAATTAAGGCAGAGATGGAGAACATTGCGACTGACCTTTCAGAGAGGGAAATTAAAAGAGCACCTCTGGCTCGTAGGAAAAAATGAGCGGTGGATAAGAGGGTTCTTTCTGGCTGCTTTTTCCTTTTAAATACACTTACAGTCAGTCTTTTGTGGGAATTTGTTTTGTGGGAAATGAATGAGTGGGCCATATGGGTGACATTTACAGAGCTGGTCGTGCGAAGGCGGGTCATGGTTCAGTCGCTCTACTGTACAGGATGGAAAATTAACTGAAGCCTACAGTATTAATATGGGTCACTCCTGAAGTGTGCGTCACTGGGCCCGGCTAGACTAATGTCTTTAGGTTGAGCCATCAATATCAAGTACAGTTTGGTTGACAGTTATCTTAGGAGGGTAAAGGCATGTGCATGGACCCTGGGAGAGGAAGCATGTAGTGATAAAGTTCCATATAACATAACATCATGTGGATGAATATTATAGGTCTCTGTGTGACTTTTTTTTTTGCTTTAATAGTTTGTCATTCTACCATCATCCTTCATATGTCTTATTTATCTTTTGTTACCTGCCTCCAGAAGATGAGCTGCCTTCAAGTGGGATATACATCCAGAGGTAAGAATTCCTTATATAGGTCAAAACTTATCCCCATCACACCCACCTTCAGCCCCATCTCTCATTTAGAATCAGGATATCAACAATTAATAGGTGAAGAGGAATTTTCTGAATTATATTGTTTTTCTACTTGACCAGTTGTACTCTTCCTATAAGTTCAGTAGCTAACAAAATCACACAATAATGAAATTAATGTTCCATGTGGAAATAAAAAATATCCTCTACACAGAAAAAATGTTTTGCAATACGAAAAAGTCGAGATGAGCACAAACAATCAGAACATAATTGATTGATTGATATAATTTAATTTTATCGCCTATTTTTTTACTATTTTTTTTAGTGCCTATATTTTGGCAAATCTATCATGTTTATATATGAAAACATGATAGATTTGAAGTTACATGAGTATAGTATGTCAGCGTTCTCCTCATTCAGCACAGTGGGCTGCCAGCCACTGCTGTTCTCTGTGTACCATCCCACCACCAGTGGTCCGCCGGGGCCCCAGTGATCTGCCTGCAGCCCTCCTGCCTGGGGCCCACAGTGGCAGATGGCCAGGACAGGCTGCACTGAGCAAAGCACTGTGGGTATGGAGAGAAGCCACATGATACTGAGACGCACACACTCTCGCACAGAAACACACACACCTGGTGACACTGATATTGTCAGATTGCAGATGCAAAATAGTGACTTACTGTATTTAAATTTGACTTGTATTGACTGGTATTCAGAGTGAGTCAGAAAAGGCCACACACCTCTCAGACCTTTTCACAGCAGATTTTTGCCAGTGTGCGAGTTTTGAATGTTGGTACTCTTTGGACTAAATCTGCATGCAGCCCATTTTGTGCACCAATCTTAAAATTCAACTATTTTCAGATCATAAATCATTATGAATAGTCAATCAAATTAATCAAATTGTGAGGTGAGTATGAGCAGGGTAGGGTAAAAAAATGAACAGTGAAACAGAACCATTCAAATAAATTTAATTACTATACATAGTGTTCATAACCTGCTAAATCCAAAAATACCACTGTAGTGGTACAATCAACAGATGTCACGACATTGGACTCAATATTATCTTGTCAAATGTTAGCATTGCCCTGAATGAATATGCTTTTCTTTTAAAGCATCACTCTCTCAGGTCCACATGATTGGATCAGGCCTAATGTTTAAATCTGCTTTGGCCACTAGGGGACAGATGGTTAGTGAATGAAAGCAAGGCATAGTTATGTTAAAGAGACAGTCTAGAGTGTTGAACATTGATCACAGATCACTTTAACATCCAACCCTCCACTTTGAGTTCTTACCTTTATCTTTTTTAACCTTTTCAAAAACTCTTTATTGAGTTAAATAATACACAATCATCAGGAAAAAATAGTCAAGGCTCAGAAATTAGAAAAACTGACTAATGCTAGCTAGTCATGGTTTACTTGCCAGCCACAGTAATTTGTCAACTAGGATTTTAAGAAGCATCATGTTTTAATCTGACCAGGCCTAAACGCCTCCAGCATACTCAGAGAAACATTTCCATTCATTTGGAGTGTCCCCCAATGAACGTGCTGTAAATCAAATGTTCACTGTTTTTTTATCTCTGTTTTTGATGTCCATCATCTCCTGTGGAAAATAAAAAGTTTCTGGGTTCATCCTGATGCTACGGTAGCTAAAACTGCAGCTGACTGATTAGAGTTGATTTTACTACACAAACCACAGCAACAAGCTAAGGCGTTCACAGGCCTGAGAGGCAAGTGGAGTGTGGTTTGTAAATTTGTTGGGTGATAATTCTCTGTGGTTTCTTTAATACAAGCAACACCTTTACCCTTCACGTTATTCATGATTTGAGTGGCTGCTATAATAATAATATTGACTGCTGTAGCTTTAATAAAGGGAAAATATCTGCTTCACATATCATCAAAGCAATACATCGGTCTAACCCCAGCACACACAAAGCCACCTGGGGTTGGGGGATTATGATCCCTGTCACAAAGTTGAGGCTAACGCATACGCTCAGACGCACATAGCCACACATCGTCTGAGCTCTGACAAACACAGGGAGGCTGGGGTGTCGGCGCACACTGAGTGCCACCTGTGCCTAGGCGTGGAGAGATCGAAGGGCAAAGTCATGTGTCTCTACAGGAAGACAGACTGGCACTGGTGAGCAGGTAGCCATGAAGGGATCCAAGCCCACCCTGTCCTACTGTATCAGTTGGCATCTCACAGATTAACACTTGGATGGGCAGATAGGCTTGTTAACACATGCTCCCATCCACCCCCGCCTACCTCTCACACACACATACACACACACACAAAATAACAGCTAAATCCTCCACCACAGAGAGCAAATTTCAGGCTCATCGTCTCCATTCTGTCAGGGTGGAGACGTGAAGTGATGGTGGGTGTACCGGAGCGATCCCAGTCAGGATTAGCAACACTATCATGGGTGGGAATCAGTGGAGAATAGGAGTCTGAGCTGTTCACAGGTGGTGGGGGTGGAGTGAAGATGGGAGGGGTGGATGCAAGTCGTGGACCAGAGACTGAGGCAAAGATTAAAATATGTTAGCTGACAAAAACTGATAAAAAGGGTGAAGTGACATCGAGTGATCATAACAAAAGGCATTCTGTAAATTACAGACTCTCAGCATATGTAAGTAAAAATACAAGCTGAATAGTGTCACTTCAAGCAAGTAAATAAAAATTGTTTTTTGCTCTGCACATTTGTTCTGCTGTTCACTCAGATAACATGAGCATGGACAGCTTGTCCACTCTCTCTGCCCACAAGAAACAACAATAGATTCTTTCATTTATTGTCAAATAACCAAAAAGTAAGACTTTGAAAAATGGTCAGTGTGAAAAGCATAGATAGAAAGACAGATCGCTATTATAGTCAAAGGCCTGTGTTGCATATTAAGAACAGAATGCAGGGCAGGTACTGAGGATTATTACCACTGCTAAAGAGAATATGCAGAAATCAACTGAAATCACTACAGCTCAGTTGACATTTTTAAAAGTTTCCTCTAGCGACCCTGCACAGCCACATCCGACAGTCGCTTCCACTGCGTGGTACGGCTCGGCTAGGCTCGGCTCGGCTCAACCTCACTCGCTTTTGGATTCAGGTACTTCTCTTGTTTTTGTTTTCTGCTGCAGATAGTATCTCCTCTTCGGCAGGGTTATTAGCTGATTGTGAAACTGCACTGACATCACTTTCAAAGCAATTGATTGTCAGCTGACCACAACCTGGAGATGAGGTGAGAGATGAGCTGTATAAGAAATGAAAGGTTGATTAAATGTAACTGACTTAGTGAAGTGTTTTAAACCTCACTGCTTACAGCTATTCAAATACAGAAGGGCAACAAATAAGTTGACAACCATACATTATTTACATGATATATGTTAAAGTTTGCATTTAGATCAGCTGGATTTGTTTCCCTACAGAACATCTGACACACACACACACACACACACACACACACACACACATACACTGTTGGCCTGGTCGAGCTACTACATCAGAGTCTACTTGCAGTCATAGAGTGTTGTTATAGTGATGTGTTCTGTTCACTCACAAAGAGAGAGAACATTAACCAGACAGCAGCCAAAAGTCTCACTTCAGCTGTTACAGAATTTGTGTTAATTAGCCACTGCTGATATAATCTCCTTCTGGTGATGTTTGTCATTTTAACAGGTAAATGCGACAGTTTGTGTTGGCTCAAATTGGAAAGCCTGTTAGCAGTTCCTGAACATTTTCTAAGATTGCAAATGAAGAGGAGGGAGAAGGGATAAACCACTTGATAAGATTTTTGTTAGTGTTGGAGCTTAGCGAATCTGGGTATTTTGCCAAATGGGAACCGGATCCAAAATGGAACCAGCGAGTAATGACAACCAAAATAGGTCATAGGACAACCAACATGTGACCTATTTTGGTCGCAGGTCTTGCCACACACTACAAGTTTTAATTGATCACTAATTTTGATGTAATCTTCACTAATGTAATTCCTGTTGTACAAATACTGAAATCTAATTCAGTTAGACACAGACACCCTATTACAGTGTGTATCTGTCTAACTGCATCAGCTAACTGACACTTAGCTTTTAGTGACTCAGCATGAAAACACAAAGTATTCCTTTATCTGTCCAAAAGCATCTGAGATGAAAAGATGATAAATAGCTCCTCATATGCATCTGCAGAGTCATAATCTTCCACTGACCAACAGACGGCCTTCAGCACCGCCTCAGTACAGTAGATCATGCTGACGGAGCAGTGCCTTGTCTCTCCATCTCTCTGCCCCTGTATGTTTGTGCTAACACTTTCCAGTTGTGACAAGGGATAATGATTGGTGAGCCACAGATCTATGATCCCATCAGTTAAAACTGCTCACAGTGACAGCTCTCCACAACAGAAGCATACAGGCGCGAGCTGCTGTTCTTCTCTCTCTGCCATCTCTTCTTGTCTTCTTCTGATTATCTCCCTTTTTCTCCTCACTTCCCTTCTCACCTTTTCTCACTCTGTCACCTGTAGCCCATCTCTCCAGTTTTCTCCCATTACCCCTCTCTCACCTTGTTTCTGTCTCTCTGAATTTTCCCCTGCATTGGAGCTTAATACAAGTAAGTGACAGCTGCAAGTTTATTATCAGATGAACACCAGCCATCCCTCCATGTGGCTAACCCACGATGTCAACCCCTTGTCTGCCATCCCCCAAAATGTAGCTGCTGGCTGATGCTCCACTTTATCACGGTGGCTATTACTTCACCATCACTCATGGAGGCTAAACACTGCTGTCCATACGTGTAAATACTTCTTGCAGTACATGAACACACGACTCTAAAATTCACAAATATTCATAGAATGTATTCAGTTTTCAGTAAAGCACAACTACATTTTCATTTAAAGACCTATTTTGCATGACACACATCAAAATGTGGGTAATATGGGCTATGTCAACCTGCTTAGATGGGAATAAAAACTCCATGTTCGGATGGCAGATGCTGCTTCTCATTCAGAATCTGACACATTTCTCTGAGTATGAGGCACAACAGGAAATGCACTCCTGCATGCATACACAATGGATTGATTTCACTGAGTGATGTATTATGCTGAGCTGCAGAATCTTGAAAGACTCCTTGGAGGGGGGCATGTAGGGCAAATGCAAGTGTTTCCATTTGGTCAGATTTCCCCATCACGCATTCTGTCAAACAGATTATAAGATATTTTTGTCATCAGTTTGGTATGAGGGTGGTGCTATAGACAAACTCTCCAAGTATTCAAAGTCAACATTCAACATTTTCATCCTGTGGGAACTATAGACATTCATGGAAATCTGGATTACATTGTTTTGGTTGATAAATCTTGCTTTGGACCATGAAGCTGGAATGATGAAGCTTTGACATTTTAGGTTGATGATGTTATTGAAAGATCCAAAAAGCTTGCACTCATATGAAAGAGCACAAGTATGGTGGGATTATAACAAGGTCCATGTATGTAATATCATTAAAATCAAGTGAACCAATGTGTGAGAGTGGGTAAAGAAAGTGGGTAAGTAGGGCAAAACCCAGAAGTGAATTTGTGGAGAGATAAAACAACATTAGTGCAGCTGAAAGTGGAACAGACAGACAGTGTCAGAACAGCAAACTGTAGAAAGGATGAGACAAGAGCAATTAAACAAAGAAATTTAAGTGACTTTTTCCGAGCAGCTTGACCACTACAAGATGCTACTGAGTATAAACTGACATTAATTGAGTAAAAAGCTTCATTACATGGGTCTTCAAAAAAACAAACAGATCCAAGAGGTGGAGGGGAGCAATGCTAGAGGGAACCTGTGACTCAAGAACTGCCAGCAGCTGCTGCCTGTAATTGTTGTGCACATTTCCAATAAGATTTTAAATGTCGAATCTAATGTAAAACAAATGTGATGAGAAGTTGATGTGAGTCAACCTGTCACTGGATAGTAAAGAAGAAAAGAAAGCGGTGGG
Source organism: Amniataba percoides (assembly GCA_037176925.1). Lineage (NCBI taxonomy): Eukaryota > Metazoa > Chordata > Actinopteri > Centrarchiformes > Terapontidae > Amniataba > Amniataba percoides. Next base: position 25,016,791 of record JBAJHX010000049.1, read on the forward strand.
GGTCAGTAAAAAGAGATGCCTAATGGCTGTACAGATGTCTAGCAGTGGTGATATATGAGGGATCTGGGAAAGAGGTGGTGTTAGCTGCCAGACAGCAGCTAAGTGATTAGGGACGCGTGGGGTAACCCTGCGCCATATTTAGCCGCGACGGGGCGCCCCGTCCCCTGCCATCTCCCTGAGGCCCAGTGCCAGATGTCGAAAGCTGCTGTGGCACGCCTGGCAGAGCAGGCTGGCAGCAGGGTGGCACAGCATGCCTGGGTACAGTGAGGATAAAACCACTAACCCAGCCAACTGCCTTTCATCCACTCATAAGCAGAAATACACACTACAATTTGGATCAGTACAACCTATGTGAATCTGCTCCAGGAGGTGCAAACTGATATCCATAAAAACATCTTTATGAGTTAGAAATAGACTTTAAGCTAAAACTATAGCATGGTTTCATAACCTCAACCATTAATATACAGAGTAAAGAGCAAAAAACATCACCTGGTGCACTGGTGCAAATGTTGCAGCCTAGCTACAGATATAAATTCATTTAGACTAAAGTTAGCTTCAGCATACTGAGTGATGTACCTTTCATATGACATCCACAAAATTACCATCTGTATACTTTAGTACTTAAGTCTCATATCTGGTGATTGACAGCATTCTTCCATGTTGCTTGCTGAATTCAAATACGCACGTGTAGAGGAACATACCTTGACAACCACTGCTTAGATTGGCATGATTTTTTTTGTTTTTTGGTGCACTGTTTACGTTTATTAAAGCCCCACAGTTAGGCCAAATAGACAGAGAAATAGAAAATCTAAAATCTTTCAGTTCACCTGACCTTGCGATCATTCTTCAGATGAAACATTCTGGACAAAAGATTGTCTTTCTGTTTTTGATAAAACTTTGTCAACACATATTATATTCTGGGTTTTCATAATATATGTTACTGGCCAAGAAAATCAGTCAAATCAGTCACTTTAATTGCAAAAATAACATAATCAGATTTTAAAAACTGCTATCATCTGAACCCTAGTAAATATGTTTAGGCAGGCAGACACACACACACACAGACACACACACACACACACAGCCTCAACTCACTGATCTCCCTGCAGATGTTGTGCCAACAAGTGTCCCCCAATTAGTCATTCTCTCTCTCTCTGCCTGCTCCCCCCTTTTTGTTCTTTCTTTCTCACTCTAGGACACTCTGCCGGAGGCTGACCAAGATAAAGTTTTGACTGGCAGGACCATTTGTTTTAATCAGGTGTTTGCAGACGCTTCCCTGACCTCCATTAGTTGAAGTTTTAATTGAAATTAACCCCCACTACTACCCCAATTAACCCACGTCCCCCCTGACTGGCGCCCGCCCTCGTCCCGAGCATCTGTTTTGGGGGTGGGGGGAATGGAAGTCAGAGTGGGGAACCGGAGGGGGTGGAGGGGTGGGGGGTAGCACGACCGCCGAGGATGCGGTGTTGTCACCCGAGGAGAAGCGGCATCACTTCAAGTGCACGCCGACTGCGCCTGGCTCGCCATGAAGCCCCGGGGGGCCTTCTGTCTCTCTGTCTACAACATTCCAGCAGCGAGGCTACACATGGCTTAGTCTTGGCCAGCAGGTGGTGGGGGTGGTAGGTAGAGGGATGAGCCAAAACACAGGAGAGGAGGATGAAGATGTCCCACATGGGGAGAGTCACAAAAAGGGAAGATGGGAAAGTTGGGAAGACAAGAGAATGGAGTAGTAGTAGAGGGTGTGGAGGGGGGTAGAGCATGATGGGAAGAGGGATGGGGGTGTAATTACTGTACAGCTTGCTTTCTATCTTAAGCCTTCCTACTGGAGATAAGAGTGTGTGGATAGAGCACTGAGTGTGTGTGTGTGTGTGTGTGTGTGTGTGTGTGTGTGTAAAGCCTCCAGCACCTGTTTCCTTGCCTGTGGAAGAAATAGAGTAAGGAGGCTGTCAAAGTGGCCACTCCAGCTCAGAGTGGAGACTATGGAGTGTGTACACATGCTGAAGTGTCTTTGTTTAGCCTTTCTCCATGCCCAAAAAGTATTTGCACTGTTTGAGTTTTAAAGTGATCACAGTACAAGTCTACAAACTCAATCAGTGACAATAAAACTTCTATCAGGCAGCAGCAGTTAAAAGCAACACGCCACTGAAAATCTACTTTGTGAGTGTCAAGTACACGCTCACCGTAGAGAGACATGCTCCTTCTCAGGGATGGTTGTAGTCAGTCTGGATTCTCAGCAGTTACCATGGATCCCAACAGTGACTCACATAAAAAGAGAAAACTTCTCAAACTGAAGCATAATTTACTTCTTCACCAGCAACCTGTATGATAATTAAGAGGAAAGCTGTGAGACTGGATTCAAATCTGCATTATAAAAATGAATAAATTAATCAATACAACCAGTCAAATCTAACACAATGACTCAGTGCCTTAAAACTGTACTTGAGTATGGTTATTAAGTATCTTATTACCATGTGCTAGTTTCTACTACTTGACTGTATCTGTTTGACACCTTCAGTGTTCATTTGCAGAATGAGTGTGTACATAAAAAAACATACTAAGTTTATGAAATATGTTAGCTGCACTTCAACCATTTACACCATTTAAATGAGGCTACATGAATACATCAGTAGTAGAATCCATTGTAATATTGTAAAAATGATATAACAATGCCATACTCTCATATAATAAGTCACACTGTAAACAACAGAATAAATCTGTTATTTTAAAATACAGTGTGTTACTGTCAGAATACATGAAAAACTGTTGTGTCATGAAAAACTACAGTCCAAACACTGTGTTTTATCGTTACTATATTGTATTCTGAAAATACAGCCTTTTACTGTTCATCAACAGTATCTTACAGTATTTCTTAAATTCTGGGAAGCGGTTCCAGCTGAAGCACACATGTGGAGCTGGAGATACTCTGTCCTCTATCCATCCCCATCACATGAACTATCTGGTAAGTCTATCAGTCTTTCAGTCATATGTGGACATCATGGCAGAAATACTGCAGCTACGTACAATTTAAGTACAATTTTACAACTTTTAATCTAATAATCAATTGAAATTGAAGTAAGACTGTCAGTGGGTTATAAGAAATGTATCCACCCCACTGAAGAGACTCATGGACTTTGAGTGGGACTTCATTTAAGTAGGTAAGTTTGTAGTGAAGTCATATTACTTAGATATACAGGCTAAGAGAAACAGTTGGTTCAAGGCTTCTTTAGAGGAAAGAGTACACACAGCCTTTGCAAGTCAGAGGTTACAATAAAAGTTATTGTGCTGTGTGTTATAATGTTTGCAAATGTTATTTTTATTTACATTACATTACTTGAGGCTGGAAATGTATTCAACATGTAGTTCAACATGCTCGTGTTCTAATATAAAGTGTAATATTACAGTCAGAAAAAGGACTATAAAAAGTTTTTATAAGAGGATGTGGATTTTTTACACTTACACTGTAATTACATGATCAAAGGATCTATGATTTAGCTCTGACCTTCATACACAATATGATTTTTCTACTTGTAGCCACACAAAAAGTATGAATATTCCTGTGTGTGACCTGTCAATATTATTTTAGGTAAAGTTGGTATATTAAAATGTAATGAAAAAACACAAACTAAATAGTGCATTGAAAATAAACTGTAAGATGTATGTAGATGTATTCTTAAACAGGTTCAGTACAGTAAAGTACCGTTTTCTGACTATAAGGCGCACTTAAAATCCTTAAATTTTCTCAAAAATCAACAGTGCGCTTTATAATCCGGTGCGCCTTATGT
>JBAJHX010000049.1:25027508-25039201 GCA_037176925.1 Amniataba percoides
GAAAATGATGTGAATCAGATGCTGTGGCCTTCACAGTCACCACATGTCAACACAACTGAACAGCTATGGGACATTTTAGAATAATGTGACAGACAGAGCTCTCCACCACCATCATCTAAACACCAAATGATGAACATCTTTAGAAGAATGTTTCTTCCCTCCAGGAGAGTTCAGACACTGGGATTTTTCAATGAATTTCAACCAGATTATGTGAACTGCAAATTCTATTTCCTCACGTGGAAAAAAAAAAGTGGTGGAGAGTCTTTTGGTACATTACGGCAGAGCACTAAGTAGAGTGAGGATTCTGTTGCTTGATCAACAGACTGTAGTTTTCCTAACTCCAACTTTAAGTCCTGCCTCAACAGAAGGGCACTGAAAAAACCTGCATGGTATAGAATGGTTCTATTGTTATAATCCACCTCTTCTGACAATGGAAACGTGGAAATTATCATTTTAATGTTTGACAAGATTAATTGGACTGGACTGCCTAATGAATATGAGGTAATATAACTATTACCATTGTATATTTTTACTGTGTTATTGTTGAGTATAAGATCGAGTGGAGTCCAAAAGAAGCCTGTACTTCTTGAATGTGAGATGTTTTTAGTTAAATAAAAAAAAAAGCTTAATTTGATGGGATATTTTTGTCCACTAACCTACGGGAGACAGGAAACATGTCCAAGAGATGGAGCCTGTCATTTTCCTCAGTTGAAATGCATTTCCTGACATTTAACTCCATGTATAGAGACACTTTAAATACATGCAGTCGCGGAAACAAACACATTTGTTTCTTTCACACTACCCAAAGGAGGCAGGCTTTATAGTATACTGGAGACCGTACACCTGTACATATAAGAAAGATGTGTAAGAAGTCGGCATTAGAAACGAGGTGGCAGAAGATTACACATCTGCACTTCCTCACTTTTAACAGAAGACCTTGTTCTGTGCGGTACAAGCTGGCAGGACAGCACAGAGATAGAGCAGAGTATGAGGGCTGAGGGTGCAATGGAAACCCAGATAGTGAACAACAGATACAGCTGAAAAGGCTGATAGAGACAGTATAATGTTGAGAGAGGCGGAGCCAACAGCATTTATATCCAGAGAGCCAGAGGGGATAGACACATGTAAGAGGAAGAAGCAAAGAAAGGGGAAGAAGCAAGTAGATAATTTATCATTTGTTTTGAGCTACAGTGTGATCGCAGACATTCAGTTCATTTCTGAGAGAGGGTAGTGCAGTAACAGTGGTGGGTGTGGGTATGCGTGGCCATCAGCACCCCAGCAGTCATGTAATATATGATGCCATACACATCGCTGTTCTTTCCATGTCTTCCACAGCCAATGAATCGGTGGAGTTAAGGTGGTCCTCTGAGTTTTCATGTGGAACCATGAACAAATCGACATGTTCACTTGTCCAGCTAAGTGCATCTCAACATCTGTGGGTGGACTGGTGGAGATGAAGAATTCTGCTGTCTTTAGAGATCCCCAACTATCTGTTATTTATCCATATTCACCTGTGCAATAATGCCTCACCACTGCACATCTAACTGGGTGAGACTGTGTAAGTGAATACGTAAATACTGTTCTTTCATTTTCCCTTATTATTACTATTTACTGCTTATGTATATATTGGGTTTGTGTTTATTTTGTCTCTGTTATTTAATGTCTCTTTTAAAATTGTTGTTGAGCTGCTGTAACAGTGAAATTTCCCCACTCTGGGATTAATAAAAGTGTTTTAACTTATCAACGGTTTTCTAGGTCGACCAGGAGGTTGATATTAGCAGTTTTGAGTGACGTATCTCAACAACTCATGAATTTTAGTTCAGACATTCACGTTCCCCTCAGAATAAATTGTTGTAACTTGATTAATACCCTAACTTTTCAAGAATCTGATTTAGTACCAAGAATCAGGGTAAAATTTAAATTTGTCCAATACTTTGGTTTCCATCACTAAGACAATTCGATCGTCCTCAGCTGTGCTGAGCATCATATCAACATATCAGTGGAATCATTTGCATGCCTAACCATCTATGCAGATCTCTTCCTTAATAAATTTTGCAGCACATTAACAACAGTCCGCTAATTTCAGATTTGCTTCAGAGAGAGGATATTCAGGAAATTTCTCAGGAAAGGAAAATGTAATCAATTTCAAGCATTTTAGCAAACGACTGGTGCTGTCATTTCTCTTGTTATGATGAGCTCTTCTGTTTCATCTTCTCTCTCTTCACATTCCTTACTGGTGGAGATGACAGATGACATATTGGGACACCTTGAGGTCAGACCAAAGGAACATAACCTGCTATCATCACTTCGTGAGAACAGCTCTATGAAGTCAAACATTTTGCAGACTTAATATGTACACTTTCACAAATTCCAGGCACTAAGATGTAAAGTAGTTTACGGTTGTTGTTGTTTTTTTTGCCCTATTGAGGCATAATTGTATCATAATCTACTTTTGACAAAAGTCTAAACATTAACATACACCATCATCATGGCTATATCCTACAGTGATAGTCTACTTTATTATGACTCACAGATCACACTGAGTGGCTGCTTTTTATCCAAAGCTCAGCATTTCATCAGCTGATCTATTTTTGTCCCCATCTCCAGAATGAGGGCCACACCCCCCACGTAGAGGCATCTTCAGACCCTGCATGTGTCAACTTATTCACAGAACTCTCCATCTATAAGAAACCATGCCTGGATCCGCCCCAACCCCCACTGTGAGCTCCTCCATGCCCAGGAGAGAGGGCAGAATCTCTCAGTGTGACAGGCTTGTTCTCCATTACTGTCCCCAGGTGGGTTATCCTGTGAAAGAAAACCCAGGGAACATCACTCCAGCTCTCCTTTGTAAGGGAAGCGATCCCATCACATGAAAATGGAGTGAGACAGAGACACGTTCCACACTTCTCTCATACTGGTTCCTGGCAGATTCCTCTGCCTGACACTTGGACCAGTTGAGGGTTCATGGAAAGGATGACGACAAAGATCCCACATGACTTAGCCAGAGAGTCGTGAGGTACCTCCTTCATCAACCTACCTCTGCCCTGCCATCCAACATTAAACCAAGATAGAGAATTCATTACAAATCAACCCCTCACCCCATTTTCTCTGCCCCCACCCAAACCCTGCTCAAACTGCTTGCATCCTGTAATCCGACAGATTAATGGCAGAGCATGAAATGTGGCGTTTACGTCGACAAAAGTTAAATGTTGTAGGGAGGGAGGGGCGTTCTGGCTTTGGCGTGTGGATTACGCCCTGCGAAACCCCCTTAATGCCAGTATAATTTGATGGAGCTGCCAATTTGCTGTATGCGCACTCTGCTCCACTTCTTATTCCTCCTCCCCCTGAACCAAAGCCGACTTTGCTGCAGCACTTCTGAGGAGGATGTGAAGTTTGGAGAGGCGGAGATACACGTTGGGAGGAGGGACGAGCAGCCACAGATGCTGCCTGGGATCCATACCTCCCCCAAGCTTAAGATCACAGTGCTAATGTCAGTGAAGAATTTATGTCACATTTGGATTTGCATAATATACTCTTTGAATCAAAGGTACTACAGGTGATACAGAAAATGAAAAACCTGAGAAAAAAATGTGTTATTAAAGGTGAATTGTAACATTTTATGGTCTTTAAATTTCACACCTCACCATAATAAACCATAAACAAACATCAATATCATCTAATAGCCTAACAACTTAACACATTTTACATCATAAAATCACAAATAAAAATGCACAAATATTATTAGCATACTGCTGCTTACAGTGACATGTCCATAATCATATGCTAATACTGCATGTTGTTTCCAATAATCACTATCTTGGTTTATAATGCATGTATAATAATGCATAACAAAAACTAAAGGAACTGGAAAAATAGAAGTCTTAAATGGATTTTGGGACAAGATGAAAATTCAGGCTCTATGACAGCCATCACAGTTCTACATTGCCATAATGAGGCTCTAAAGGCACTTCAGAACTTTCCTCATAATGACAAAATTTTGAATTGTAATCCAGTATCAAAAATGATCCAGGTGATTATTATCAGTACATCAAAGGTTACAGAATAAAGTAAGAGTATGTATTCTATGAGTACATACATATGTGCTGCAAAAGTTCAGTCCCATGAGAGAAAAAAGTACTGCATCATAAATGTTTCTGACTACAGGCCCCAGTGAACACTGCTATGGGATATACTCAGTCAAAGAATTAGCTTGTGCCATTATATTAGAGGTTGCCTACGAAACAATTTCCCACATACAGGCAGCAGTTCAAATGAATTCACTTTGATATTGTGTATTCATTGTTAATCACTTTGTTAACTATGATGACTTTTCTGTGACTGGAGTGACAAAGTGCTCTGAATATACTAAAAACTCATACCAAGAGCCATTTGAAGTTTGAGTTTCACTTCTTTCACCATCACAGTCTCTAACCATTATAGCTCAGTCCGTTTGAGAACTACTGTCCAAAATGAGGAAGATTTAGTGACTTAAGAGACTCCACTACCAAATTAATATCTCAAGATTATCCAGTGAGAAATTGCACTACTTTTTTAGAGCATGGGGAGAGACATTAATGGATACATGAATGTGTATCTACAGAATTTAATGAAAAATTGGTACAGCTGAAGGTCCTACTCTGTTCTAGTTGCTTGTTTAATCTACAGCCTCTCACACTTCCATTGCTATGAGCATGGTGAAGGCAGGAATAGAGTAGACTATGCATGCATTATATATATTACCATTAAAACAGAAAAAAATGTGAAATTGTAAGTAAGAAAACAGGATGGGAAAATGAAAAACCACTGTTGAAAGAACATAAGCGACATGAAACAAAGCTGTCAACTTAGATTTTTCAGAGAATCACCCTCACATTTTGACTGTGGACGAAAAATACCTCGTCAGTTATAACCTCTGACTTAAAGCCCTATTCTTCCCAGACACTGACAAAACATTTATTTGCATGTTTTATAAAAACTGACTCACCAGTGTGGTATACTACTATGGCTGGTGAGTGAGCCGATTACAATGGCTGAGCTTCCTTATATTTTCTATAGACTGGGCTATTTACCCCGGTTTGCATTTCATTCAGTATTATGTAGGCTAGCATAAATATTCTAATCAAGAATTATAACAGCTCTCTATGCCAGCATTCATGCTAGTCAGCCTAGCTGTATATAGGGCAATAATTTCACACAGACGGCTTGTGATTGGTCAACAGCGCTGTGTTCGTTCCTCTTTTTTTTGTAATCATATTTTGATGATTAGACAACAGCAGAGAAATGCCTACAAATCAATTATGAGAGCTAGTGTACCAGGGTGCAAAACTATTAAGTTTAACATTTAAGTGCCCGTCATTGTAGAAATGACTCCATGGTGATTCTGGTGATTTTTTTTTATTGCCAAAAATAATAATGTGACTGTCTCTTAAATATACTGGCTTTGAGCTCAAAGCAGAAAAACTAAAGAAAACACAAAAAGTGCTGCAAATACAGAGCCTTTTTTAAGATGCTGTCCGTGTGTTGTCAAATTGGTGTTCGTTTGCATGTATTTTCTCAAGTGACTGTGCACTGAGCTTTCACACCCACCGTACATCAATATGATGAAAAAAAGGAAGCTTTGCTTTCAGTGTATTTTGATTTCTTTTCTTTCACAAATAATATGACAGTCTGAATTCAGTATAATGAGTAAGCAAAACAAAAATCAAAACCAATAATGTCTAAGTGAAACCAACCTTTAGAGGTGAGGACAGTTTGACCAAAGAGTCAGTCAAACTTAATGTCAGTGTGTGTGAGAGAGAGGGGGTGACCAGAGTATGAGGTTCAGAGTTAACAATAATATTTTTACCTCTTGATCTGTGTCATGATAAGGACATGGTTGTCTAAGCTAATCACACTGCGCACACACACTCATAACAGCAATTCTATCAGCGTGTGTGTGTGTGTCTGACACAAGTGGAGGCAGGTCAGATCCAATCAAAGTGGTGTAGTCCTGCTCTCTGGCTCACCACATCCCACCTCCCTGAAATAATACTCATAATTCACAGGGAGGAGGAGGAGGGAAGTGGGAGGGCGGAGGAGTTTGCTCTTTAGCATCATTCAAAGGACATTTCCAAACTATCGCTCAAAATGACAGAGGGAAGCATGGGGGTGTGCAAGGAAAAGGGAAGAGGGGGTGGGTGGGGTGTGTGTGTGTGTGTGTGTGGGGGGGGGGGGGACAATCACACCCATTCACACCTGCGTCGCCAGTCCCTTCATCCCCACATCGCTCCCATCCCTCCCCCTCAGAGTTCGCCAATTAATCGCAGTGAAAACATGTCTGATTGAATCTTTTCAAGCAAATCCTCATGCCTGGGCTTTTGTTGGTCCAGTCCTTGTCAACATCCATTAAAACAGGCCTTTAATGCTCCCGCCCAGGCCATCTTCCTTGCAAAATATGGAGTGAGAGGACGAGGAGGGGGTGGTGGGGGTGAGGGAGGACAAAAACCTCCGGCGCAGACTGATCCCACTGTCTTCAACTTTAATCAACTGTATGCTAGACCGCTCTTCATCCTCCCTCTCTCTCTCTCTTTCTGTGCTAGTGTCTCCCTCTCCTTCTCGCTCTGTCTTTCTCCCTCTCTTCCTCTGTCTGCCCAATAATGGGCTGTTTGTAATGCAGGAGGCGAGCTCCACATCAATCATGCGCCCTAGTTTTCAGCCCCCCCCAACCATCGCCGCCACCACCACCTCGTCCTCCGCTGCAATAAATATGGAAATGAGCAGGAGCCAGTCATTGGTAATTTCAAGCTCGGCTCACTAGTGTTAAAAAAGGACACAAATGTATTAATTGCCGGCGGCCGGAGGAATCCCATTTTCTGTGGGCATTGATTACAAAATTGGTGTGAACAGCCTTTTTTTTTTTTAAAGTTACGGCTGGTTGTATGGCGTGTGTGTAGAAGTGGATGATGTGGAATGACAAGGATAGGGTTGGTGATGTCACACGTGCATAACCCTAGAGTTTGTCGTCAGTGGAGATACAGCAGATTGTGCTGGAGGTCAACTTCTCCTCGCTTCACACACAGTGGGAGAAACATGGGAAAAGAGTATGGCTGTCTGTTTTTTTATCTTTAGATTATAGTGTGTGTGTGTGTGTTGGACAGGCACACTCAAACGTTCAAAACATTCAACCCCAAAAAGCCCCGTACCCTCAGTAAACAGGTAGTGTGCATGCTTGCTGCACAGCTGGCTGTACTAATGTGAGATTATGTCGCGTGGAGACCCAATTATCCACAATTGATCCCAAACACATCCTACTACAGCTCTGAGAGCAGCTGTGTGTGTGTGTGTGTGTGTGTAGGTGTTTTGTTGTTACACAGCTCTTACCTCTGTAAAGGAGAACCCACATGGACATTCTTGAAAGTGTAGTGGGGGGAGACACCGGGGAGACATTTCTCTCAAGGTTAAAGGATCATTTGAAGTTATTTTCAAACTGGGCCTTATTACTTCACTTGTCATCGACAACTGATCAGGTCGAAAATGTCCACACTTTTTTGAAAAGCTTTATAAAGATCCAGGTCCGTCCTGTTTTCTGCACACACAGCAGAAGCATTAGTAATACATGAAACCCCAAAAAGTGATAACAGTATTTCTCACGTTTTTTTTATGACACTGCCTCCACAAAAAGAAAAAAGAACAACACAATAGAGACAGAGCAACATGAAGCAGGTGCATGTCAGTGTGTCTAAGGACAGAAGAAGAGATCTGTATTTTTTGGAGGGAAATTCAATGCAAGCCAGAGTGACAGCTGTCTTATATGAACAGGTCCAGTATGGGTCAAACACAAGCTGAGTACTTATGTGTCTCATAGATAGATAGATAGATAGATAGATAGATAGATAGATAGATAGATAGATAGATACTTTATTAATCTCCAAGAGAAATTCACAGTTCCAGCAGCTTAAAAGGTGGAAACATAAAGGCATGTAGTTACAGTAAAAAAAAATGCAAGTAGAAACTATCATAAAACAGTACAAAATTTAAAATAACAATATAAAATTAAAAATATGAATATGAAAAATCTGAAATAAGGTATCTGGCAGTTCTGTTTCTGATTTGTTTCTAAGGTATACTCATGTCTGTTGCACGGACGGCGTGTAAGAGCCAGCAGCTACATTAAAGACTGTGCTGTTATCCTCTGGCACAGGTATCTTTTTTTGTTAAAATCTGCATTCTGCCAATTTCCTAATGACAGTGACTGTGTATGATATGTTGGAAAATATGAATTTATAGACTTGATGTGAGAACTTGTAGAATACAGTGTGTGTATTTGTAGAATAAAAACCTGAACTTGTATGTTTATATGAGATTACATGGGGTTTAAATGTTTGATAACAGACTTGCTTTTTCTTAATTAGTAATTATTTAACAGCAACTAACTTAGCTGCTGTTAAAGTTAGGTCTAAAGTAGGACTATTGGCAATAAAAGTATTTGTGTGATAGCTAGTTAGCTAACATAATATTAGTCCAAATTACACATTCACATTATACTGACATCTGACTATTTGGTGGCATGAATTTATTTACTCCTTATTCTCTTCATCAGCTAACCTAGCTTGGTGTTCAATAGTGGCTCATGCTATTTAAATAAAGTTGAGCTGAGTTTAGAGCTCTTCATTTTCTGATTGGTTCTTGAATACTAAATGCAAAAACTGTACACAAACAATTGGTATATAGAACATTGGTACGCTGTGTGGAATTGAGACACAGCTATTGTTAACCTGCTGATGTTTAGCATGTTTAGAATGTTCACCGTCACATTCACCATCTCAACTTTGCACGTTATGATGATAACATTTGCATTAGTCTGTTAGTCTATAAAGGAAAGTATTATATACCGATGACTGAAGACCACCATCATCTGTCCATTTCTGCTTCTTATCCAGGTCACAGTGGCATCAGGCTAAGACAGGATGTCTGGACATCTCTCTCCCCGGCAATGTTTTATTGTTCCCCCTGGGGGGTCCCAGTTCAGTCCTAAGCCTGAAGACATTTATCATCACTGCAGCATGTTTTGGGTCTCCTACCAGTTGAGACATGCCCAGAGTACTCCCAGGGGTGGTGTGAAGGAGACACCCTGATCAGTTGCCCAAACGGCCTAAACTGGCTCCTCTAGACGCAAAGGAGTAGAGGAACATTCTCCAAGCTCCCTCTGGATGTCTGGATGACTAACTGTCTTTAAGGCTAAGCCTAATCACCCTCTTATCTGGCAGCTTGCATCTCCTTCTTCTGGTTCTGTAGCTCATAGTGATAGGTGTGGGTTGGAACAGAGGTATTTTCAGTCCAGCTCACCGCCTTTTTCACACCAAAGATTTGGTACAATGCTGGCATTATTGCCAACAACCGTTGGGAGCAATCCACTGTCTTTAGGCAGAGAACTGTGGCTTCAGATTTGGGGGTGCTGGCTCCCATCTTGACCCACCAGGGGGAAATTCATATTGCTCTGTGGGAGCACCTTTTGGAGCACCTTGGCATAAGCCAGGAAGGCTGAGCAGTATGATGCCAATAAGTGGAGCAAATCATCTAACCCATCTCTCTTGGGGCCTCTCAGTCACCTGGCTGTTGGTGCCTCACACTGATCTGAACCATTGTCCCCCAGGAGATTAGGCTTCCTCTCTTCTTTAAATCTCTCTCCACTCTGCATGCTATCATGTCTCTTTCTCTCCATCTGTGTTTGTTTGTCTCTCCATTCTTTTCACTTATGGTTAACTGTTATAATGGTACAACTGTCATTATTCTGTTGTTGATCTGTTGTGTAGAGATCTGATGATTGATTGCATGTGTGTCTGTCCTGGGGTTTGTCCTGTGCTGCTCTTCTTGAATTGAGCGTCTAAAGACATACATGCTGTACATATTGTAAAGGCCCTTTAGACAAATTGTGATTTGTGGTAAGATGTCAACCAACTTCCAACTTCCAGACGTCTTCAGTCCCCTGGGATACACGAGAAATTCTCCTGAAGGTGGAAATGAAAGACCTTGCTCAGATAGGGGCTTCAGCCAGATGTTCTCAGTTTACCCTCACTACACGTTTGAGTTTACCAGATCTGTCCGCCAATTCCCCCAAGAGTGGTCAAAATATTTCATTACACACCAAAAGTGGTGAACCAACTGTACTTGTCCTCTTCTTGATCTTTCTCTGGCTGTGTACTGATGCCTGGTTTACAACCTAAAAGCAGTCGATGCCATGTCTGATTTTGGTCTAATGTACAGAGACAGCTGATGTGGTCTGTTTCATTTTTTTCATTCTATTTCTCATGAACAAGCCAGATTCATCTTTCAAATTCATCTGCCTGTGTCCAGTGGAGACTCAGCCCACACAGAGCCCACATGTGGCCATGTGGACTGTGCATTGCCAGCATGCAGACTGTGTATGGATGCTCGTTGATTGCTTGTTGTTGATTACGCCTCACATAATTAAAATATCTTACAGTTACCAATGTAGAATTAGAATGAAGCGGGAATGGGAAATGCTTGGAATGCATGTCACAGGCCAAAAAAAGCAGGATTGTGGGTGAAGTGTAGTTAAGGGGAAGTGGAAACATGTTATTCTCTCAGCACTAGAAGACTGCTGTAGCACTGGACTGCTCCATGGGAATGTTAGAAGCAGGTTTCAATTTATTTACAGATAAAACAGGTCGAAACATAAATGCAAAAGTTACATTAAGAACAAAGATTGAAGTGAGTTATGTCCCCACCTACACACACAAACAGAATTGCAGCCTGCCAGCCATCCAACTCCAGAGTGTGTGGTAACTAAAAAAGAACGTGCATGCAATACGTGTGCTTATGTGTACATATATTTATGCATAATGTGCTTCTGAATCTATTACTATGGAGTCTATTTTTGTTTATGCCTGCCTGTTAGGCTGTCACACTCCACTGTGAATATTTTTGCCCTGCCACAAACCCCAAGCAGTGCAAATGAATCTTGCTTTACTGCTATTAATGCAGGGCAACCTCATTCACCAGCTGAACATACACTGTACACACACACACACACACACACACACACGTGCGCCACAATAATAATAAAAATAATAAATCGACATGGGTCCGAGATGGTGTCCAAGGAATCTCATCTCCTCATAAATTATAGCCGTAAACTTTTGCCGCCACGCAGCCTAATTAATTCTTGTGCTGTTACACAAAAGGAAATGTCGAGTGACAAATGGGCACGGGACTTGAAAGCTGCCAGGTCTGCAAAACATTTTCCACTTCAATTTATAAGCAATTTTACTGTAAATCATCAACCAGAACTGGCTACTTTAGGAAACAGAACAACATGGTAAGTGTGGTGATGAGGGAGAGGGACAGAATGAGAGAGAGGGGTGGAGGGGGAGACGGGGGAGGCAGTGGACAAAGGAGAGAAAAAACAGATACAGATAAGAAATAAAATATTTACCATGTCATCATGAATTCAATCTGATGTTTGCTTGTATAATTTTAAATGTATGGAGAGTGTTTAATATCAAATTGATTATCAATTTTATTCATGTGAATAAAAATATGAATACAGAAATATAATATGTAATTATAGTGTGAAATAATTGTGAAATAAATCTTACAAACTCAGTTTATGTTTATCCTCCTGAGAACCGAAGAAAAAAGTGTCTAACAATTTATGTTTTTGTGTGATTTCCTGTCTATTTGGGCCAAAAAAA
>JBAJHX010000049.1:25043724-25063082 GCA_037176925.1 Amniataba percoides
CAGCTTATGTGTGCTTACAAGCCACGGTTTTTCAAAGCAGCCTTCTTGTCCAGTTGAATGATATAAAATTTGTTTGTGCATGTCACCATCACCGCAGCAGCTTGGACCTCAAGAACACCACGCTAAACTTATATGAGACTTACCATGAGCGGGAAAAGGGACCCTAAACCATGTCCTATCTTCTAACTATGATTAATGACTGCCAACTGTCATGCATGCATCAAGAACAGAGCCATACATCATGCAATAACTACAGCTGGCAAATACTGACAAGAACACTGAAGCCACGCCACAGCATAGACCTAATAGCACGTTTCAATGTTCAAGATATTTTGATTTAATATTCAAGTACATGTGATGGAAAAATATTCACTATGTACAATTTTGGCAAAATAGAAAGTAACAAAAAAAATGTATGGATGCACACACACACATACACACACTCAGAGACACACACCTCTATTCCTGTGTAATCCGTCATCTTGCCTATGGTTTTAATTCCTGTTAACTGCATGGTTGCATGCCGCTGCATCGTTCATTCTAATGGAATTGAATAACAGAGCTGCTTGGCTGCACTTGCACAGGCCTGCTTTAATTGGAATGAATGTTTTTTTTGTTTTTTTTAACAGAAATATTCAGGCCAATTTTTCTTAGCTTAAAGACAATGTGGGGCTGAAGTAGTTTCCCCCTCTCTAGCTATGTAAAATATAGACAGTATACGTATGGACAAATGCCCTGTGACAGCCTGCTATTGAATGGGTATGAAACGTATGGCTGCTTGTTGTATTTCATTTTGTGTATGCAAATTAAAGTATTATAATCTGTTTTAACCATATTACTCATTTAATAGTGGTTGTACGTCTTCTGTATGACTGTACCTTTTAGATTCTATAGTTCTGTGGTGGCTGTAAATAATAAATGACAAAGATCCACACCACCTGGAGTTCATTTTGGTTTGGATATGTCTTTATAAGGCAGGCCTTTGCAGATCAGAGTGACCCACATTGTCTTGTACCTCATGGTTGTGGGGTACAAAAATTTTCATAAGTGTTCCTGGATGATAGCATTCGTTTGATTTTTATGGAAAAAAATCAGTTCAAGAATCAACTGAAAATACATTTAACAAGACTGTCCCTATAATATATGATTAAAAAAATATGTATATAAATAATGTGATTAAAATCAATTCCTTTGGTTCCAATGGCTTCTAATGGCTTCTTAAATTCTAAAGTATATGATGGTTTTGTTTTTCTGACTGGGCTGAACATAATCTACATGTCAATACTTTTCATTACATTTCTTTCACTGTAGCCTTACATTTTGTTCCCCATTTTGCAGTTCACCTGTTTGCTCTGTTAGCATCATCATACCCATTTTTAAATTTGGCTTCTAATTGATCTAATTCATCCCTAAGCACATGAATAACCTATTTATCATCACTTACTACAGGTGGTTCAGTAAAAATTCCAGTACATTGATATCATTACAAGAAAGCTGCAGTGGGTTGATTCTGACTCATCACACCAAAAGGAGTCAGCACTTCCCGCAAAACTTTCAGCACAGTGAGCTGGATTTATGGTTGATACAAGAGAATAACAGTCCAAACACTGATAAGTACATATGTATATTTAAAACATTCACTCATAAAAGCTGAAGGACTTTCATGTGCTAACAAAAATTTGACTTAAGTCAGGCAATATCTCATTTAATAAAAGCAAACCATCTGACCAGTCATTTCATCCCAACATAAGTTACTTAACATTTAGTCAATATGTCACAGACAGTTTGTTTGGCACCCACAAAGGATTGATTTTGTTTAACCTCATAGTGATCATGCATGGTGTATACTGTGTACAGTGTACACTTTCGTTGTGATGTGACATCTGGAAACTGCATTACAGAGACATCAGTGCCAAGAAATTATGCCCACGCCAACAAATTTGAACTCTAATTTGAGAGAATGTTACAAACAACATTTTCCTTATAGAAATGAATCAGTGGAATGTCATTTGGCCTTTTATGCTTCTCACAGTAAAGCAAGGTGTTACTTTCAGAGCTGATGTAATCCACTGAAGCTATTGACCTGATGCTCAAACAGGAAACATAATTTGTTTATTCCTTTTCTCTGCATGGGTTGCTTGCCCATTTTCATCACTGTATATATACACAGAGCACTCAATACTCATCAGTACACACAGTGACAACTTAGGGGCCAGATTAGTGCATGTGCAATATCCACCCTCCACCAAAGTGAATTAATTGTCTAATGGCTTTAAATTGATTAGGCATGTCTGTGGTTTGAGTTGCAAATCTCCCTCTAATCCAGGTATTTCCCTCTCAGGATAAGCATGGGATTGCTTTAATTAGCAACATGGCCATGTGTGTTGGGTACAGTAATATGGTAGTGAACACCTGGAGCTGAAGTTACAATGTGTTTGGGTGATAAGGGCTTTCTACGGTGGTGCATTTAGCCACTTGCTCAAACACACTCAGATAATGCCACAATATAAAATGCTAAGCTGGCAGAAAATAACAAAAATCAATTTGCCCAGGAGGCGCTATAAGCACTGAACAATTCTAAAAATAAGAGTGTTACAGCTTTGGTGTTTTGGCTTTGGGGTTTCCTTGTTGTAATACATATTTGTTGTGTCGAAAAGTGAGAAATGTTGCTTCTAATTGTAAATTGCTAAGCTTCATAAAGTTATGGATTCTTGTTTGTACATCGACATTGCCTTGTTTGCCCACTTTTGGAAGAAATTCCTGGAACTAAGCAACTTCTATTTTGTCATACGCAACTTCCAGGTACTTTCAGTGGTTCCTGGAGGTGCTGTTGATTGTGTCTGGTCAAGTTGGTGTGTAGTTACATCACAAGAACAACTGCAACAAAAGTATCAATCATTTCACCACTGCATCTGCATCGACCAGTATCCAGCACAGAAGAATGAGTGTTGGTTGAATGAACTGAGCTGACCCCGGCCTGATTAGTGAGGAGGAGCCATGTGAAGGGAGCTGGACTCAGCAGTTATAAACCAGGTGAACTACTCTCACCTCTCTCAGCAACTGGCAAATGGGAATACAACACACAGCCAGGCAGTGCAGGGAACAAATTCAAAATAAAACGAGACTATAGGACAACAAAGCATCACAAGCCACACTGAGGGGCAAACAACAAAGTGGTCTAGCAAGTGGTTCAAAAATAAAGTGAAAGCACAAGCACAAATCTGATCCCAAGGCCTCCGAAGCTCTGAAAAGTCAGGGTTACAGGTTGTTAGACTCCTACAGTGACAAAGACAGTAGGTGGTAATGCATGTAAAATCTGTGGTGTATGACTGGAAAATGAACCCACATCAGCTTAATTTATACACAAATCTAATTTGATTTAGATAATTGTAAGGGAAATTGGTATACACAGCCAATATCTAAAAACATATTTCACACAGCAATGCACATCAATCTGTCACATTCTTCTTTAATAATAATTAGTTTCCACCTTTTTCTATCAATTGGGAATGACCATCCCCTATATCTTATCAACAGCTCCTAATAATCGCCTACACAGGATGGTTGGTTGGTAAGAGTTTGCCAGCAAGGCATCATTGGTTTAAAGCCATTCTTTATTTATATCCCATTATTTTAAACGTATACTTGTCCACTACAACCCAAAGTCTCAGAAGCTGCAGCATACTTCTGTCCTGTGTTGAAATTCAAATTCTATATTCATGTTGGGCTAGTTTGAAATTTGAAATTAGGACTTTAAGCAGTACCATGAGCATGAAGTCACTGGTAAAGGATGTTGAGAATCTCAACACCGCACAACAGAGCAGGCAGGATTAAAATGAGGTTTTCCAAACAAAATCCAGAATGGCAGGAATTATTAAAACCATTCACAGAGTTTTTAACAGCTATTAAACTGTCTCCAATGCTGATGCCTCTAAATGCCTAAGATAAGCAAACAGAAACGAAACAGTACCAAATGAAGACTGGCTATTTTTATATAGATATTTTTAATGCCTGCCATTGTCCAATTTCCAACAACATTTGAAAAAATACTTATAGCACGTTAAAGAGCCTATATTTACATTTTCCTACTCAAAGTTTTGCTGTGAGTTGGTCACCCTTGATCAGTCATGGAACAGACTGCATAATTCAAAACCAGTTTCTTGGGTTTTTCCTCCTGAACAGGTATGTAATATGTTGAAAATACTACGACCACAGTATTACCACCTTTGTCCACAGGGAAAATCAAAGTTAACAAAGTGACATTTCCATGTAGTTTCTTTAACTAGAATATAAGCAAACTAGAACAGATGCTCGTGGTTCTCCTGCCACAACGGATGATCTGGCAACTAGCATCAGACTAGTGTCTGAGGACAGATATGTGAACAAACAAGTGAACTGAGAAGAGTAGGAGGTGACCAAAGACTGCTGCTGGAACAACAGTAAATAATGGGAAAAGTTTTGGTTCAACTCAGCAGACCATAAATATGTAGATTTTCACTGAGTGAACACTGTACACAATAATGGAGATACTCACTAAAGAACCATTTCAGAAGAAATATGACTTTCCAATCAAAAATAAAATAACCTATTGATGAAAGGAAATACACCAGCTCACCAACCAGCTTGTGTGGATTGTAAACAGATTTTGCACTTAAGTGTGTATTCCATGTATCACGATGGAAAATTGCCAGTGCAATCATACACAAACAACTCATTGAGAAAAGCCTTGCCCTGAGCAAAAAACACAGCAGTTGGTCTCCAATATGTGAATGACAAATGAATATCACTCAGTGGGTCAGATGGTGTAGACACACTCCATGCTCTGTGCTAATCAGACCAACCTACAGACCTCACATACCATCAGGACATCCTCCAGGGGGAAATTAGTACTTTCCACTTTGCTAAACGAGTATACTTTCCTCCCTGGGTGAGCGCATTGTTTTTTACATGGGCAATTTCTTTATGTAAATTGTACTACAATGGGTTACATACCAATTATAAGTAAAACATTTTGTTTTGTACTGATTCTGAATAGCAAATTAGAGGTTTATACATATTTTCTCAGGGGCAAGCTAAACAAAAGGTAGAAATAAGCACAATATATACCATGATTTATTCAGCAGTTAAAGGTCCAACCGAGTGCAAGTTTGTTACCTGTGACAAAGAAATAATTGACAGTTGTAACCAATAGCGTGTTTTTCATGATGTCAGCTTCTATCTAAATTTCATATCTACACTAGTGTGCTCTGCTGTCAGTATTATTAATATGTCACCCATGTGCCCTTTGTCTTTTTCACTACGTGAGGACAGAACTAATATTGGTTACACACAACACATAATGGTAAGAACATTTACAGCACCTTACATTAACTGCAAAAGGTGTTACAAAAATTGGTTCTCTTTTTTTGTTGCATTTATTGTAGCATTTATTAAGATGTGGAAAGTGAACTGAGTGAGTTCAAAAACACATAACAACTAAAAGTTATAAAAAGGCTGATTTAAAATTTCAAAGACAATGGAACTCTGCAAAGGCAACACACAGACAAAGAGGGATGGCAAGCAGCAACACAATCAGGTACCATACTGTAAGCATTGTAGGTGCTGGCTCTGTCAGTTAGTTCACTTTGACCTGTGTGTTTTGAGTGTATACCAAGTCACAGTGAGTTAGTGCTCCTTATGTCCCTGTGAGTGATTTTCCTTTTCACTTCTCCTGTACAGCTGTCCAAATGAAAATGGCTTCAGAGCCTTAAATTAAATTGAAGTACAACTACAATCTGTTTCTCTATAATGTTTTCTGATGGAAATATTCTAGCAGCTAAACCGGTGTACCTTAATATAATAATTACTTGTTTGAGCTACTGTGAGTGGTTTTGTTACATACAACGCCTAATTGTAGCCACATTTTGCAGGTGGGCAGGTGCTCATGTCAGGCCCTGCATGATACTGTTGTAGAACACTCTGAGCAGGGCTGTCACTCTGAACTAGTGATCCAGGACAGGAGAATGTGAGCATGAGATTGGGACTGACATGACCCTGTGTGAGGGTCGGTCTTAAAAAAAGCACCAAGTCAAGGTCAGGATTAAGAATAAAGCTCTGGCCCTGACCCTGGGGTCAAAGTTCAGTGATTAGCCAATTAGGATCTATGAAGACATCACAGCTTTTTATCATCACAATTACTTACCCACCATTTAGGCTGATTTCTCAAAATTCATATCATGTCTTTACCACAGACAGTCTCGACGAACACATGTAAATGATGAGATGAACATGCACTGTACATTCTTGGTCTTGTTTATGTTGGAGGTGTAGATTTGGCTTTTGATGATCTCATCCAGCAGCTATAAAAACCACGCTGTGTCGCAAAATACAGAAATGTGTCATTTTGATAAGATATAAATTAGGTAAATGACAAAATAGTAAAAACACCTGTCTGACTATTGCAGTGCAATTCAGCAGAAACTGCAGCCTTAAAAATGAACATACACATTCTGTAGGCTAAAAGTGCTGCAGATTTTAGGGTGACTGTTAATATTGGTCTTTGTCAGTGCTTGCATTGCTTTGGGCTGACTTCTATCATTTACTGTTGTTAGCTGTAACCTTGTTTAATGTACCTCTAATCTGAGCACTTCTGAGGACAATGAGGGGTGTTGGGAGCGAAATTTGGAGGATTTAAAATTCCACAATTAAAAACTTTTGCATGGTTGGCATACAATTCAAAATTTTGGACTCAAAGGCAGCTCTTTCCAAACTGTACATAAGATCTTTAGGATCTTTAGGTGTTTGGAGACAGCCAGGATAAAAAAACAACTCTATTAATGCACAAATCACTTTTATCCTGCACAATATCTGCATCAGAAAAGTATTATTTCATTTTCATATTATGTTCTATCTGGAATTATTTTGTTTTGCCTTTTTTCAAGATTTCCTGTTGAATCTGTTTGATTTTCTCCTGATGGAAACTATTTATTCTTTCTGTGCAGCTGTGGTTGCCATAGATGATCATACTTACTTTTCTCTGTTTATTCAACAAAAAAAGTGAAAAGTGCACCAATCTTTTCTTGAAAAGAGTGATTGGGATGTGGATGTTCAGAGCAGGTGAAGAAGGTTTCTTGTTTCTGCTTTTTGTGAAATTCCGCTTGAATTGTACCTGTATGAGGAAATCAGGCATTAGTTGTTAGAAAATGCCCCCTAAACAGTATAAGAAATGATGGTATGAGTTAAACATCCCCTTCTGTCTTTGAGAGAAGGAGGAGGAAGTGTGAGGAGTAGTGAGGTGGCAAAACAAACAGCTCGTCAGCAGAGGTCCGCTTATCAGGCTGCTACATGACTGTGTATCACCCACCCACTGAGTATTGAGCCAGGGAAATGTGGCTCAGCGATCAACCAACCCACTCCATTGATTAACAGCATTTTCTCATTTCTGGCCAAGAAATTGGCTTCCCCCAACATGTGTCGTTTGTTTGAGGAGAAACAAGGACCGGTGCCATGTGTTTGTGTGCTTACGCTACATTCGCTCACTTCCAGCTGAGCCACTCTGCATTTAAAGCTAGCAGCCAAATGCTTCTCATATGGAGAGGGGTGCTAAAAAAACCTTCTCAGTTTGAACGCAAGTATCTCAGTGTTTGCCTGCTGGGCCTGATCTCCCTATTGGCTCAATATTTTGGCCCCTGTTGTACTCTAAAGTAAACCATTTTGTACACCCCCCACCCCTCCTTTCTCCCAGCATTTACTCCCCCGTCAGCCCCTCTCATCACATCACATCATCACACACATGCACATACAGTAGACTTATTTGGGATCCCAGTGGGTGTGTGGGCTATTCAAACGTCCTGACTCAGAGATTTAAAATGTCATTTAAAGCCCATTCAATGCTGTTAAGGCTTGTTTTATTTTTCCAGCGTTCCACTACAAGGTCAGTTTGCACCAACAGCTGATGAGCGATCAATAGGAGTTTTGAATTTAAAGAGCCGTGGCCCTGGGGATGGTCAGTCGCCAGTGCATGGTGTTACTATGGTGGAGGGGGGGCTAAGCCCAGGGGCTCAACAGAGCCCTATATCCTTCCACAGACCCTCGACCCCCACCTTCCACCCCACCTCCCCAAGCTTGGTTAACTCTCAAGACCATGATTAATTCATGGTGGATTACAGTCTGGAGGCAGGGGAGAAAACTGGGATTGCATACGGTCCTAACTGCACATGCAGGGTTTGGGAGATAAAGGTTCCCCCAGATTGATGCCACAATCCCGCCGCCCGGCTCGTTTCCCTACAAAGATGAATAATTTTTTCAGCCTTCCTGCAAAAGATCATGCCTCAGTGTTTGGACTTCTTGATTATCATTATGGCTATGTTTGCTGAAATAAGTTGAGAGAAGTCCCTCCCAGCCGCCAGACTGCACGGCGAGAACAGTAAGCTGCAAGGAATAATAATGTTGGAGCCGGCTAATAAAAGCAATAAAATGCATAACAAGCAGGAGAGCCACTGTCACGGCAATTTCATCATTGTCCTTCACAGTTGCACAGCTAACTGCTTATGATTAGTCGACGACCTCGACTGAGCGGAAGAATCTGAGGCCGGAGCCGAAGTGGTTGGGAAAAGAAGTGGCATCAGCATAAGTTGTGAATTCGCTCCCCCTTGTGTCGGCTGCAGCAAGCCGGTCCACTAAGTGCCTCCATGGCTGGGAGAGAAGTGAAATCAGCAGAAAAAGTTTTATGTTGTTCAAACCATTGTTCTATTTGTCTATGAATTGTTCTTCAAGTCATCAGGATCGGGCGCAACATTGCAGCATTCAGGAAAAAGAAAAAAAAGAAAGTCTGTTGACAGTTTAAGATTAGTGTCACAAAACTCATGCTGCAAAGCATAACTTGTTTCATAAACGACCGTGTGTTTACAATGAGGAAAAGTTCTCATTCTGGCTCTGTCTTTTTTTTCTTTCTGTCTTTTCATCACTTTCCGCCAACTGCCGTTTCAATTTCACTCAGTGTTTTTGAATAACATTAATCAGAATTAACAAATGTTTACCTGTCACCGTGTCTGCAAAGGCCTATTATTTCACACTCCAAGTGAATGGAAAATTACACATGTAGACAAAAAGCGTTCATTATGAAATGAGTGACACTGGCCTGATAAGTACCTTACAGAGAGCCCTGTGATGTACGGCTGCACTGACAACGTGTAATACATAATACACTGTAATGTAAGAGTATCCTGTAAGATAGCTGCTCCAAAGAAATTATGTTAAAAATTCATAAGTATATTTTCTAGTTTTATTAGAAAAACATTTTTCTCAACATGTTTTATTTATACAGTGAATGGTCTAATATGCACTGGAGGTCACATAAGCTTAGGTTTATTGGAACAATAAAAGACATACCATGAGGGCTCGATATTCAAAGAGATGTAGCAGCTACTAGCCGCATATTTGACCATCAATTTTTAATAGTTTGGATTTTACTCCTTCGAAGACACAAAAATAAAACCTGTCTAAGTATGTTATATTAACAATTTTATGAATGTATTGTCAGCAGACTAAAAAATTAAGAAGTCAATTACTCCTTTTTAACACTTACATTTTGTCTCAACACGTTCTGCAGATGATGGTGCAAAGCACTTTAACAGTATTTGTGCTATTTTTTTTTTATTTGGCAAATGTCTACTTTACTTATGTTTTTATTCTTTTTTTAACCTTTTATTTTGTAAACAACATCTTGTACAAACTAGCACAGTGAACCACAACCCCAGCAAATGTGTTTTTATCTCCATACAATATAAATGAAATCAATACAAAAGTTTGGTTGGTTGCTTGGAACATTTTATATGGGTCGAGAGGTTCTAAAACATGGTTTTCGAGACTTCTAGACTCCTGAATTAAATAGATTACGTAAACAGTTGACTGTTCTAAGTCCCATTTAGAACCCCGGTAGAAGATTTTTAGAAGGTAGACTTCATTTCAACATTTCAAGTTCAATTCCATTTTAAATAAAGGGTTTGCAATCAGTAGAGGGTTTTTACTGTTGCCTTTTGAAGGCGGCCATCTTCAGATTTGGTGAAAATTCTGAAACCAAGGAAAAAAAAAACAACTCACAAATAGTCCAGGTGGAGGAAAAATCATTTCCTCTGGCCTTCGGAAACATAGTGTCAAAAAGGTTAAGTGTCAATATGGCAGAGCCTTGAGAGGCAAAGAGGTCTGAGGAGCTTCTGAATAAATACAAGGGACAAGTCTAGTGCCTCGAACATAGTCTGAACTCTGCTCAGCCTTCCTACAGTGCCAGGTCAGCACACAACCAACCCTCAGCCCCTTTATTCTCTCTGTAAAGCTATTGAAGTCTTTGACAGTAGCTAATGATGTTTTCTTGTTCAGGACACACTATAGGAGATTTCGAAAGGGTTGTTTTTTACCCCACCGGTGAGTGTTAGGGGGCTTGGTTGCTATACTGGGCCACTGACAGGAGTCAGGAGGGGTGACAGGGTGCCCCAGGGGCCCAAAGAAAAGGGGGTGAATGGGGGCAGTTCAGCAGTCTCGCCCAGTTTTTTTTATTTTTCTTTAAGTCTAGTTTTGGATTGGCGAGGGGTGGGAGACGGGCAACTGAAACACCCAAACACAATACTGAAGACTGTTTTTGAGCATACTTTTTATGCCAGATTTGCTTTTCCACATAAAAAAGATCAACAAATGAGATGGGAAAGATAAATAAATAAATATGAAAACACCCCAAAAAAAAAAAAGAACGATTCATGGCATTGCCCTAACCCTGTCGATATCCATGTCCCTGTTCTCGACCTCAGCCCCCAACACCACCAAACCTTGCCACCCTCCATCACCGAATCTCTTGCCAGTAGAGTCCGCTCTCTCCAAAGCTACCACACGGTGCCCTCGTTCATTTCCGAGGGCGGGTGGGACAGGTGGTTGTTGTATCCGCTGCCGTTGAGCGACAGTGAGGTAAAGGGTGGACTGGGGCCAAACACCTCGGAGGAGATGCTGTGCAGGGGCCCCGGAATGCCGGGCTCCGGGCTGGGAGAGTCCCCGGGGTGGTGGGACATGATATCGGAGAAGCGCTGCACCTCACTGGAGGGGTGGTGGCCTGGCAGGGGGTGGTCCATGCCTCCGAGGGGGGTGCCCGTGGGGCCTGAGGAGGGCACGAAGGGGAGATCTACCGGGGTCTGGGCCTGTGACGACGGAGGCCCCTGAGGGAAGAAGTCGTAGTTCCCTCCCGGGCCGTAGTACTCGCTTTGATAATCTGAAGATCCAAGAGAAGAAGAAGGAAAAAAAATCAAGCTCTGAGAACAATGGGTGTGCAGAAATAATTCCAGAGACATTGAAGAATTCATTGAATATACATAGCTTGATTTGTATTAGAGGGGGAAGGAGACCCTCGGCTGTACTACATTAGTCACAGAGCACGTTACACTTAAATCAAAACTGCAATTGGGTGGGGAGAACAACGTGGCCACAAAATTAATTAAAATGGAGGCCATTTCATCAGCGATTCTACCTACTGAGACAGTTTTCTTTTCAGTTCAGCAGAACATTATTAGACTTTTTTTGCTTCAGCAGAAAGGACGGAGGCCCGAGCACAAATGAAATTCTCTGAAAATGATCAGATATTTCAAAGCGTTGGAAAGCGTGTGGTATGAAATCACTGAGATGTAAACTAACTTCACTTTAACTTAACTCACTGCTCACTGATTTCCAAAAGAGGAGGTGACCCCGACTGAATAATAGAGCACATTTGAATTTGTTTTAAAAAGATAAAGAGCCTTGCTGACTATCCAGACTTAATGCCATCACCTTAAACAGGAACAGAAAATCACAGCTTTGTTTATATGCATGTTGTTCATTTGGTGGATTGAATTAACTTTGGATCAGTGTACAGGTCAGTGTGCTGTTTATTTCCTTGAGGTGGGAGGACCTTTCTACAACCATTTATTTCTTACACAGCACTTGAACTGCAACACAGGTGTGAAAGTATTTTCATACAGCAGAAAATGGCAGAAAATGGAAATATAAATGATGAACTAATAAAGGAAATTAGTGAACATACAAATTATGATTTTTAAAGAAGACGAGCCATTTTAACGTTCATTTAAAAAGTGATGTAAAGACTCTGGATGGCCTGGGAGGGACGGGGTGGGAAGGTGTAAACTGTACACAGACCTCCGTAGTAGGAGAAGGGCCCGTTGGGGATGAGCTCTCCGGGCTCCAGCCGGTCCACCAGCGTCCTCATCCGCCTCGGGCTCCGGAAGAAGGCGTGCCTCCGGGCGCCCAGCGCGCTCAGCTGCTTCATGCGCCTCTCTTTGGACCGCCGGTTCTGGAACCAGACCTGAACACACACACACACACACACACGGGTCACCTCGTGTCACTCTGTGAACGTTCAAACGGCTGCTGACGCCATTTTGACTGTTCGTCAGTATGGTGTGTGTGTGTGTGTGTGTGTGTGTGATGGGAGAGGGGCGCGCGGGGCTGCTTTGGTGTGGATGTGAGGCGTCAGGAGTGTGTGAGGAAATGAGTCAACAAACAAACTAACAAACAAACAAACAAAAAAGGGCGCTGTGGATTTAGTGGAATATGTTAATCCAGCTGTGTGTAAATGCTGGCTCGTGCAGAAGCAGGTGTAATTAGGTGTCATATTTACCTTGGCTCGCGCGCCGCGGCGCTTCTTATTAGAGTCAATAACGGAGCACGTGTGTGTTCTGCGTGGCGCGCGAGGAGCCGGTGCGTTAAACCCGCGCGCTCTGCGGAGAGCACCGCGCGCAATTATCGTTAGAGGAGCGGGAGTCACATCTAACCCCATAATGATCTTTTAACCCCCCATTTACTCCCACTGAGGGCTGCGGCAGCGCCGGCTTAAAGTCTCCAATTAATACTTAATAGGAGGGTTGTTACTGATATATTAGCGGCTCCTGCAGGTTATCATTTCCTAATCTACAGGCCGGCTTACTTTAATGACGCTCTTCCCTTTCCCCTCGTGCTCATACATATTAGATACCCCGACTCCGCCACTTTGGCTTTATCGCCATTAATCTGCTATGCTAAACCTTTTCACCTTTCATCCGCCCCGCAGCCTCATCCAGATTAGGAAGCTTTCCTCGAAAAAAATCACATTTATTAGAAATTTTAAAAAAATTGAAATAAAAATTTAGACCTGCTTTGTTTTTAAGGAGCAGCAATTTCTATTATTTCTGATGTCTTTTCACAGGCCAGTAATTTACAATAATTCCTCACCGATACGTTGGTGCGCAACGAACAATGTGAAAATCAAAGAGAAAATAAAAAGTCCTTCATCAAATAAAATAATATAATATGATAAAAAACGGGCTATAATAACGGGCTTGTTATAATAATAATAATAATAATAATAATAATAATAATAATAATAATAATAATAATAATAATAATAAAGGGCGTTTTCAGCTGTCTGTGCTCTTTGTTTAACTTACAGCGGCCCTGCTGTAATTCAGACTTGTGAAGAGACAATCTGAAGACCCTTGAAACAGATTTCTGTCTTTCCACTTGGCTGGAAATGCTCTCAGCATGGCTAAATGTGGTCGCAAAACGTGATGGCAGCACTGTGCCAGGACTCCCAGAGCACCGAGCAGCCCGGCGCCAGTTGGCGGCTCTGCCCGTCACCAGCGCCAAGAATCAAAAATACCCATATAAATTACCCGTTTCCAAATCAACCCGTCCTCGGCCAATCTCTGGCTTAATGAATTCAATGTGACCGCGCAGTTTGAGGGGAAGAGGCCTCCTTTAAAGGGGTGAAGGATGTGGGGGGGTTCATGGGGGAGGTGGAGCCTCTCTGATGGGATGAGGCCTGCACGGTCATGACAGTCTGGCAGCCCGGCAGGGACATTTTTCCATAAAATATAAGCTGTTACATCACACCTTTTAATGAGTGCGTAACACCCTATAAAACAGAGAAGGCGCGAGCCCACCTCCTCAACCTGTGGGTGCCCTGAATATTATTTCCATAATATTTCACAGCATCTCTCTGAAGCACGAGATCCCCTCAGATGATTTCGTGTGGAGCCATTTGTAAATGAGTGCGGGTGGAGGGCTGTGTGGGGTCACATGGATGGAGGGACACACAGGAAACAAGCAGGCCGATCCAGCTGAACGCTGTCGGGCCCTTTGCTGCCGGGGGCCTCCTTTACCTGGATGACCCTCATGTTGAGGCCGGTCTCCTGGGCCAGCTGCTCCCTGATGTGTCTGGTGGGTTTGGGGGTGGCAGCAAACGCCGCCTTCAGCGTCTCCAGCTGTTTGGCCTTGATGGTGGTCCGCGGGCCGCGCCGCTTCCCCCCGAGGTTCTGGTCGTCGTTCTCGTTGTTCACCGTCTCCTTGTCGGACAGGGTGGCGATCTCCGTGTCCTTTAGGACCACGTCGTCCTGCAGCTGGTCTTGAGAGTCCGGTGATAAGCTGGGGTCGCTGCACGCCGTCACTACAGGAGAGACACGTGACAAACCACAGCATTATTACACAGGAAGCAGGCTCCAAGTCATCCTCCCACATCAACATGGCTACATTTATACATTCATGTGGCGAAGAAATGCGTTTCTCTCCTTCAAACATTCAAACAAACCTGACACTGTGTGGAGGAGAGCGACTGAGCCGCCCTGCGTCAGAGGAAGTGTGAGCAGAGCAGAGCAGAGCAGAGCAGAGCACAGCGGCTCTCTGCTGCCTGAGTCCTGCTCATGGAAATGATGAAGCCACTGCGGGGCTGAACACATCACATCCATCACAATTTATCCCGCCTTGCACTCACACACACACACACACACACGGAGCGAGGCTCCTGCGTACCTGAGAGGAGGTTGGTGTCTTTTACTGTGGTGTTGCTTAGGTAATCGTCTTTGCAAACGAATTTATTCTCGTCTATGATGTAGAGCTCCTCGCCGGTGGAGAGCTGCTTATTGCACATCATGCAGGTGAAGCAGTTGAGGTGAAACACTTTGCTCCGGGCCCTCCGGACCAGGTCGTTTGGAGAGATTCCCTGCGAACAGCCGCCACACTTGGTGCCGAACCGCCTGCAGGAGGGAGAGCATCACACTGATTATTCATGTGAGGTGTGTTAGACTGAGCTGATGCTGGAGCCTTTCACTCAGAAAATCAACGTCCAGAAAGGTTTGGTGACGAGCTGGACTGAGAGGCAGAAAACAGACACACATTTTAAGAAGCTGCTGCCCTCACTCTGTAAAGACTGAAGCCTCAGTTTCTTCTAAGAAAAATGATATTTTAAACTGATGCTGAGCGTTTGGACACTACAGCTGAGTCTGTATCATTTTTCAACACTGTGTTCAACATTAAAAAGAAATAATGAAGTCTCTAAATATAAACTCATAAAATACAGAAAAGAGAACAGCTACGTTTGTGGACGTAAACTTTAAAAAACATCACGCGCAGTCCACACGGAAATAATAATAATAATAATAATAATAATAATAATAATAATAATAATAATAATGATAATAATAATGATAATAATAATAAATTTAAGTGTATATTTACATTTCTGTATTTTAGTGTGTGTGCAGCTTTATTATTAAATTAGGCTAAATAATCACATTTAGGGAAAATAACGTTCTGTAAATATTTTAAAATATAAAAGAAAATGCAGTGATGTCATGTGTAGTTTTATCTACACGTTTTTTCAGATGATTTTTTAAAAATCACACAGCACGTTTTAGACCTGGACTTTTTAACTTATCTCCGTCTGCTCGCTCTCTGCGGCCCGTGTGGGACTGTGTGTGTATCCGACACGTTGAGCAGGGGATCAGTAAACTCTCAGTCCTGATCACGCCCTGACGGAGGAGAAAGAAATGATGGGCTGCCTTTGACTCCGCCGTTAAACAATGTGTATTGACTGCGCGCTGCTTGTTGACTGCACGTCTGTCATTGTTTTGTCTGCGGACTTGATCTTTTCTGCTAGTTTACTATTCAAATCCACTTATCACGTCCTCCTCAGCCGGACTGAGCAAACACAGCGGGCCGCGGCTCCGCTGGCCCGGGTTTGATCCTCAGCCTGTAAACCGGGACAGCCGAAGTGTCATTTCCTCGAAGTCCCAGCAAAGCCCCCCCCCCCCGCCGAGAGCCGCCGCACGCGCCTTTAATGTCTCTGCCCCTGTTTGTTGTTGTTTTGCATAAGAATCCAAATTAACAAGCTTTTAATTACGAGCTCTTAATCAAAGCTTATCGCCCAGAGTCCTCCTTCACACCTCGGACAGGTTGATCCAGACAAAAAGGAAACCGAGCTGAAAATGTGCCTTCAATTTAAAGACACTCAGTGTCATGATCATTTCTTTTAAATCATTTTTAAAAATGAAATATTAAAATAATAAATAATTTTATTGGTCTGAAAAAGAGGCAGCCTGAGTTTTTGTGATATTTCTAGTGATTGTTGATGAATACTTTTTTTTTTTTTTACTTATTACTAATAAAAAGATTATAACTATAATGATAACACCAATAAAAAATAATACTATATTTAACAATAACAAACAAAATAATAATAACAATAATAATAATAATAATAATAATAACAACAACAACAATAATAATAATAATAATTTAGAAGAGGCAAAAAAAAAAAAAAAAGAAGAAGATAAGCAAAATACTTTTTGTGTTTGTTAGTTTTAGGATAATCTTTTGAGGACTTTTTCTTCCCATGTGTGCCTGTTTACCTGTTTCTCCACAGTCCAGCTCCTCACACCAACACACACACACACACACTCGGAGACCAAAACACTGCTGAGGACTGTTTCTGCCTCCTTCCTCGGGCTTACCTAAAGAAATCATTTTTGCAGTACAGTCTCCCCTCTCGAGAGAAACATTTCTCTGTCAGATTACACTTGCACTCGCAGCACTGCACGCACTTGACGTGCCAGGCTCTGTCCAGCACGTTGAGCAGAAAGCGGTCCAGGATAGGCCTCTCGCAGCCGGCGCAGTGGACCATGGCTTTGGCTGGGCTACAACCCCACAAGAGAAGCACGCACGCGAACAAAATCAACAGCGCAGGCCGGGCATTGACCGAGTATCTGCCCCCTCCCTGCCTGACTCGCCTGGAGCTCCCGGGTCACTGTGCGCGGAGAGGCCAGTCGATCAGGTGTCACCACAGATTTCTCCCTGCATGCGTAAAACGGCTCAGCGTCCAAAACACACACACAGGAGAGGCGGAGACCGCGTCCTCCCTCACAGGTGGGAAAGCCAAACAGGAGAAAAATAAAATCAGTCCTTCACTGGATCCGGGGCAAATCAGGCAGTAGAACCAGAGTGTGTCTCGGGCAGGTGAGGCTGCGGCGCGCTCAGGCGGACGGAGCGGAGCCGGTGTGTGTGTCCCGGCGCTCTTGGAAGTGACGCATCGGCTGAGAAGAGCGTCGAGTGCCAGTGAGAGCTGCAAGACACGGCTAACAAAACGCGTTCAGGGCAGAGCTGTCACACAACAAGACACACGCGCCTAGAAACAATTCAGTGCACTGTGACATGGCAGCGTATCCACTGTTCACCCGGCAGGAAGCAAAGGCTTGTTTTCAAAGAAAAGTGCTTCTCCTCTCGCGGAGTCCGCTCGTCCTGCTCAGCTCGTGGCGGCGGGGGATGCTGGGATGCGCTGGCGGCTCCGGTAGTAGTCAGAATGGATGCTGGGATGCCCTCAGTCTCCGGTACCGTGTGTATGCTGGGATGCGCTGGCTCTCCAGTACACTGTCTTGCTCCTAAAGCTCCAGCCCAGCCTTATTCCCAGCCTCCTGACGTCAGGCCGCGGCCGGACCAATCAGAGGCGCGCCATGCCAGCAACCATCAAGCCGCCCCATCATAACCCAGCGAGGGCTCTGCCTGCTATTTATGCCACACACTCAAGACACCAATTGTCAAGAATTTCCCTGCAAACTGTCATATGTTAGTGAATGTGTTTGGAGGAAGCAGCCGCGGTGGAGGGCGAGCAGCGCGGAGGGAGAGACGCCACTTCTCAGCTGCTGAGCAAATTGTCTTCAGGGCATGAGGGGGGCATGAAGGAGGAATCTGAGCAGGTAGATACAGCGGATAAATGAGCTGGAGGCGCAGATTGCATGGCGCGCTCCCTGTTTATTCATGTATAGTTACTTTGCGCCAAAAAAAAACAAAAAAAAAACGCGCAAGTTAGGCATGTTTGTTTTGTTATTTGAGAATAACCGGAGGCTTTTATCATCAATAAACCAGCTGTACGTTAGATATAAAATCTTAACTGCCTGCTTTGCACTTGAACGCGTCATCCGCAGAGCTTAATGTTTGATTACACAGCAGAAAGCTGAGGAAGTCCTCTGCAGATCTGGTGCAGGTGATGAGTGGCTGCTGGAGATACGCTGGTGCCGTTATCCTCTCTCCCAGCGCCGCGCAGCATTACAGAGAGCCATGTGCTCATTTACTTTATCAGTGTTTCCTCGGAGCAGCTCCTCTGCTCTCCTCGCTGTGGAGCAGAGGAAGTGAAAGACTGAGAGGTTCGAAAGTTGGCAGCTGAGCGCGTCAGGAGCTCGCGGCCCAGACACCTCGGACGATTCATTAGGGAGGTCCAATCCACTCCAGCTCTGCCTAAAGTAAATAACACCATGAGCCTAACAGCCCGCTGGATTATTACCCATTTCCCATCAAAGAGAGCGCGCAGGTCTTTGTGTTGGAGGCGCGCAGGCCTGCAGTCTCTCACACTTCTGAGAGGATGGCGCTTTACTTCAATAAAACAAATAGATTGTCTAGTCTGCAGGTAAAAAAAGTTAAACATATTTGTTTCGATCCACCATCTGAGCAAGATTTTTATTTTCCAGGAAACTCATTTGGAGTAATGAATGTTTTGTTCTGCTGTGGCCCGTGAGGCAATAATTAAAGAAATGTAATTACAGTGAGAAAACGTATTTGTCACAATGCTGAGTTTATCTGCTCGTCCTCAAATAGAATCAGGCTCAATAGCTGCGCACTTAAGGCAGAAAAGCAGAGCCATTTGTTCTGTCCTAACAGCCCGCCAGCGTCCTCCCGCACATGGGCTGCTTCTCATGCAAAACGGCGGCCGTCCCCGTCCAGCTGCCTCCCGGCGTCAGGGGAGCGCCTTCAACAGGACATGTGTTACTGGCTTCAAGAGAGAGGGAGATAAGGCTTCAAAACACACACACACACACACACCATCTCTTTTCTTTCTTTTTTCTTTTTGTTGCTTCTCGCTCCTCTCCAGGTCCCGCTCCTCGTCCTTCTCTCCCCCCACGTTTCTGTTCCTCTGTGCGGCTCTGAGCGCTGTTTCTGCTGATGTTTCCATCAGAGAGGCAGGAGGAGAGGAGGAGAGGGGTCACCGAGCTCCATGACAACAGCCACAGTTTCTGCTGGACTGCAAAATTCATTTTCATTTTGTT
>JBAJHX010000049.1:25084657-25096438 GCA_037176925.1 Amniataba percoides
TCTTATTTGGGATGCAGATTTTCAATGCCCTTGAAAATGGCAATTGGAGGTGCAGTCACAGACAGAAGAAGGACCCATGTACAAAGTATATGAGCCGACTGTGAGTGTAACAGTGTAGTTCAGTGGTTTGTTGTAAATTAGGTGGCTTACAGTCAAATAGGCCGATATAGGTAGGTAGACACCTGGCAGGTGCCTGGCAGACAGCTGGCAATCATCTGGCACATGACAAAACATACTATGTCACAAATAAACCAAAGAATTGGACTAATATAAATTGGTGTAGCTAAGGGAATTGGCAATAGGTGCAGATGGGTGTTTGCAGGGGAAACAGGAGTGGAGGGAACTAGAATGAACAGCCTGAGTTAATCTGGTGGATGCAAGGAAAATGGCAACTTAGGGACCAGTGGAGGTGGGAATATGGCTGGTGGAAGAAACAGAAGGGCAGACTGTGACAAGTGTGTGTTGTGTTTGGGACATCAACATGCAATATTGTTCAGGAAGAGCCCATGACCATGCATGGATTGTGTCATAATGCCTGCACATACCAGAGAGATGAATCTCTATTACCACTTTTCTGAATGAAAGAGGAAGGTTCCTCTTTTTCTAAAGTACCTGAGAAAACAATTGGGAAATTGTTGAAAATGGACCAGGAGACCTCAACCCTACCTGGAGGCTTTCTGTCAGCAAAACAACCAGGGAAAAGAGAAGAAATGAGGACCAGCAACCTAGGCTCAGGAGTCCTAAACATGCCTCCTTCTCCCCTCTGGAACCTGACCAAGCAATGCACCCTGATAGCCGATTACAAAGGTGCATGGTTGGGGGTTATGTTCACTATAACCTAAGGGTCCACTTCTAGTTTTCTTATAACATTGTCAGCCCCTTTCACCAAGAACTCCATCACAATAAGGTTGAGGTTTGGGAATCTCGAGGCTTGTTTTTTCTGCTGTTATTTACTGGATGGGGTAGGTAGGCCATGTCTGCAAGGGGCTGGATGGCATCATGATGGGCTTAATGACTAATGACAGTCATAGTACGTCACCCTGTCCAACAGTGACTGCTGAGTGAGCCTCTGTCCGCAGGGGTCCCACCAAACCAGAGCTGTTTCTCTGAGACTTCAGAGTCCTTTGCAGGTGGAGGGATTCATATTTCAAAGGGAAATGTTCTTGGACTAGTGGTTTATCACCAACTGGTTTTCAGAGACATGTCCTCGGTAGGCTTGGGCACTGTTGATGAAGGCTGTTATGCTAGAGGATTATTAAGTGACTAAGCATATAAATGTCCTGTGCAGGAGCCATGTGGTCACCTCCATCCACATTTCCGAGGTTCAAGGTTAGAGTGCTGGGTTTGGCTCATTAATAAATAACTAGGTCATGCAAGATAAATGCCCATTCACCATGTATCTGTTGTTCCTGTTGCATCAGTTTTTCCCTCCCTGGGTAAGCCTTGCATCTTGCAGACTGACTCTGGCAGACCTTCTGCTTTTATTGTATATATTCTTTCTTCATGTCCAAAATCTCTTGGGCACCCACATTGTGATTGCACTGTTTAACAGTACATGATACCAGAGGTTTATCCACCTTTACCCTGTGTTGTGTTTGGACTCAGCCTTTAATTATTCATGCCAACCACACCACTGGTTTATATGAATACGAGTTTTTATTTGAGTTTTTATTTAAGGTCTGCAAAGGTCTGCTTTTGTCTGTAGTGTGTTCACATTAGAAAATAAACAAAATCAAGTTAGTGTGCAGAGTAAAAACATGTTTTTTGCATGAGCTGCTGATGCAGCTGTAACAGATTAAAATAAATTGTTGTTTGTGATTGTGAAATAGCTTTATCAACCATAAACCATAAAAACCATTAAGGTTTTGGATATGGATGTTGGACATAGTGCGATCTACAGTTGCCATTTGATGCACAACCAGCAGCACAAGTGCTGTATCATTTCTTGTTATTACAAAACAATGAAGCATGAGGATTTCTTATTTACTATTGCAAAACTCTATACTATAATGATTAGTAGTACATTTAGCATACAGTTAGTATGTAGTAACATGGAATTGTAATACAGCAAGTGATTTTTATCTACAAGATTTTTTATTTTACATGGTTGTATTGGCAATTAAAATAACCGAAATTTAAACCATATTTTCATACAGCAACACATGCTTTATAATTTTCTGCAACACTGATATTACTGAATTGCTTACCTGCAGATGTCAAAAAGTCTAGATGATCAGGTGTGGTCCTGATTAAAAAGACATTCTGTAATGTAATTATGAGAAATGAAAATTATACATTGATTCTGTACCCTGCCAAATCAGCTGTCAATCAAATATCCACCCACAAATAGAGGCTTGGAGGCTAGAGGTGCATTTATGAAGTATCCAAAAACCTCACATCTTCCTCTAAATAATAATATAGATATTTGCAATGTGTTTAAAATGACTTTGCCCAGATTTCTGTCTGTAAAGACAAATGATTTTTGTGATTTTGGTTTTTGAAAATTTGGTCATTTTGTGCCACGTGAGAGAGAACTGGCTGACATCAAAACTAAAACAGGCAGTATACTTTTAATAGAGTATGGTGAGATGTCATAGATGCTTGAATGACTTCTGTTTATTTTCTACCTTCTCCCTTGTTTACATCTTCTCATTTTCTGGCAATTTTCCCTGTGTGAGATTACTCTCCACACTCAGCACGGCTGGTGGTTTCTTAGACCAAAACAAGATGTGCTGTCGACTGAATTTCAATTAATACACCTCCGGGATTTTCTTCACTTGATAGGAAGGTCTGTAAAACAAATTAGTTTGGCAGCACGCTCTAAAAATAGGAGAAACGCTGAGAATGTGAGCAGGAAAACTGGGAGCAAAGAGGTCCTGAATGGTTATTTGTTTGAGCTGGAATGATTTTTTGTTTCATCAGGTTTAACGTAACTATCACAAGGTAATGTGACTGCACATATACACACAGAGACACACAGATACTAAAGAAAACACAGGCCCAGTGCATAGCCGGCAACACATGGGAAGCTGGGCAGCAGCCTGCATATACACACTGTTTGTTTTGGACTCAGTGTCGTCTCATTTACACGTGTTAATTGCAGCTAATTGGTTCTAATTAGATGAACAGGAAACCCTCTGGGACCACTCATACCTTTAATTTGAAGTAAATATCATTAATTACCATATGCTAATTCCAAGCCAATTAACATTGATTAAGAGATGCCAGCAACAAGGGGGAATAAACTACCAACTATCAAAAAATACAAATGAATCAGCAAGAGGGAGACAGTAAACGTCACATTGAATGTCAGGGAGTGTCGGCATGAGTCCAGGCACGACTGGCAACCTTGGCCCCTGGTCCCGCCACCCTGCATGGGGTCACGCCGTGTCCACTACCATGGCTACCATTCCCGCCATGCTCACTGTACCCAAAGTGTCTGCCATGTATCATACTCACTGTGCCCACCATCTGCCAGTCCCACTGTTCCCACCATGCCTGCCGTCCCCTCCACGGTTTCCATGCACACCCTGCCCAGCGGACTCATAACCACCGCACCCCCCAAGAACACTGTGCTTGCTGTACCCAGTGTCCCCATACTTGTCGTATCCACCATGTTTGTCCCACTCACCATAGCCATCAGAATATCCATCAGTATAATCAGCATACTCACGATGCCAAACCCAACCTGCCCCACTCACTTTAGCAAAGTTGCTGCGCTCACCATGCTCACCGTACCTATTGTGCATGCTCTGTGGTGCACCTGCACAGGAAACATCCCCGCTGGCTCTGCAGACAGAGGGCATGTGTCTGCCAGGCGACTGAACAGGAGAGATTAGAGGGCTTACTGCTGAGAGAGGGAGCAGAGATACAGAGGGGAGGAGGGAGAGAGAGAGAGGGATGGAGTGAGACAGAAGAAGTTAGACAGTGACGGTGAGGGCTAGAGAGGAATGAGAATTAGAGAGTCGAGCGACATACACAGAAATTATGCAGAGACAGCACAAGAAGTCAGGTGACTGACTATGACCAGCCCAAATGAAAAAATATCACAGAGGTGAAGAAACAAAAAAAGGCTGTAACAATTGGTTGGGCTGTTGACAGAAATTAACTGGCAACAATTCCGATTATTGAGCTGATTTGTCATTAATTAACTGTTGCCATAACTTTCAAGTAAAAACATTGATTGTTCTATGTTCGAGTGTGACTATATGCTGTTTTTATCTAGTTTAACTGGATTGTAAAATGAGAATCTCTGGATTTTCACTGTTGGTCAGAAACTTCTAAAAGATTGAATACCTCAACTCAAGCTGATAGCTGATGAATTGTCATGGACATTTGTCACCATTTTGGTGTATTTTATAGATAAACAATAAACTGAGAAAATAATAGTCAGATTAATTGATAATGGAAACAGTCCTTAGTTGTAGCTTTATTAGATATTGAAATGGGGCTGTGGACAGGATTTTAGAGAAATCTAAGGTTAGGAGTCCAAATTCACCAACTTCCCCTTACTCCCAGGAAATATTAGTATATTAATATTAATATATTTAACCATATTAACAAAAAAGGTTCATTTAATGTAATTCATTATTAACCTTTCAGTTCTCTCAACTTCACTTCATTAAACCTCCAAATCAGTGAGAACAACAGATCAGTGCCCTCGGTAGCTGCTGTAGTCCACAGTAGAAATGACGTTGTTAATTAGAGCCTTCTCTATAGAAAAGTAGTTAAAAGATGGATTACAGATGTGTACACTTAGCATCTTCTTCAAGGCATGCAACAGGACATGACACTGAGTAAAACAGGGTTCAGTGGAACATAAAACAACCTTGTTTCTGCTTTTAAAAAATAACGTACTGCAACTAAACTGAGCTTAATGTTTTTTTCCTGAAATCTACAATGCAGTTTAGACAATTAGGAAGTATGTTTCTGACTTAATTTGCCACTTCAGACCTGAGGGAACTGTATCTTAGTCACTATGATATTTAGCAAATCCATAACCTTATAAATCAGTTTGGCTAAGTTGATGATTTTTTTAAGCCTTCTTATCTTGTCTGCTTTTATCCACTGTGATCTCAAATTTCAGCAATGAATAATGAACAGAAAGGATGATAAGAGTGAAATTGTAATGATGAGAATTATGGATTAAATTATAATATATTATATTTAAAGTATATTGTGTTTCAGTATATCTATATATCTTTATATCATTTTCTTTTCAGTTTTCTTTGAAAAAAAGGTTTTAAGTACCAAACCCTGGTTGTAACTACTATCCATCAATCCATCCATCCAC
This sequence comes from Amniataba percoides, assembly GCA_037176925.1. Classification (NCBI taxonomy): domain Eukaryota; kingdom Metazoa; phylum Chordata; class Actinopteri; order Centrarchiformes; family Terapontidae; genus Amniataba; species Amniataba percoides. The sequence continues at coordinate 25,089,951 of JBAJHX010000049.1, forward strand.
CTGTTTTTTACACCTGCTCATGTCAAGGGGCTGGAATGCAGGAACATATCCCAGCATGCACAGGCCAGAAGGCAGGAGACCACCCTAAATGTGCCACCAGTCCATCATATGACTAAGGTGTGTTACTGACCTGCAGCTCATACATGTGTAATCCATCACAATGTACTGAAAGACAAGTGTTAGATCAGATGAAAATGAGGGGGATTATCTGACAGGGCAAGATTGGCCATATTTCAATAGCTGGTGAAATGCTAGGGCAGGGGCATATTCAGACTCTGGGCATGTGGACTGGCAGAGCGGTTGAGAGAGGATCAGACAGAGAGAATAGCTCTGTGCACTCCTGGACTGAAGCTGAAGCTGCTGAAATGAATTCTGTGCTCATATCTGATAACATTAAATATATTTTACATGCCAAAGGATATTTAGAGCACTGCCAAGGTGAAAAAGATCCTGTAAGATCATGTGGCCGTACAGCTAAAACAGTGTGTGTGTGTGTGTGTGTGTGTGTGTTCATTTGTTAGGCTTTGAGAACAAAATATGTAACTAGCATCATTTCAGGTTAAGTGCTTCCCATCGAAAACTTCTATATTAATAGTCACTTCTGCTTTGATGTTACAGTCAGCTAAAAAATGTCAAATCTTGAAATGATCAGTCAGATCAGAATCAGCTGGTCAGACAAACAGGTGTACCTCTCCAACCTTTGTGTGTGTATATCTACGTATTCATGCAAGAATAATTTATAGGTCGAGCAAGCAGGTGCCTGTGTGTGTGTGTGTGTGTGACTGAGGGTTAGAGGCGTGTGTGTTGCTCCCTGTAGGTGTGGGCACGGCGACATTGACGGGTGCCAGGCTGCCCACCGAACCATCTGACACACATTCACACCTCGGCCATCATGCCCACGAGCACATGCAGACAAACACTGGCAGCCTGTTTACCCTGTCTGTGTGTGTGTGTGTGTTTCTTGGAGTTAGACCGATATAGCCGTTTCATAGCATTTGATAACATTTATTGACCAATACATTGCAGTTTCACCTCAGATAAGTTTTTGACCCTATTCTCTTTGACTTTTTTTAATTTGATTCCACACACACTGTATGTACAAGTATGTTGTTCAGTGCAGGTCTTGTAATGTGCAGTTTTGGAGGGTTTCAGCTTTAATCATAACCGTGGCTTTCATTCTCCTAGTGGCCTCCAGCAGTGCAGGTCATTTCGCATCCATGCACTGACGTTATTGAGAAATCCACAGCTCTACCTCATTCATTCTGTCACGTGCTAGAACCAGATGGGACATTCTGGTTCATTTTCACAAGGAACAATTTTCCTCCAAACTTTGAAAATAATGAAAGCAGTCCACAGTGAGTTCTGTGTTTCTTGGTGATTCTGCAAGCAAAGGTGCTGATTATGAACGCCCCTGCTGTAAAATTAGCACTGATGATGGTGGCAATAACTTTCTCTTAATAATGGCAATGGTGGTTACAGCACTGACTCTTGAAGCTAAAACATTTTGTTCTTAAGATGATCACAGTCACAAACAAAATATGTGCTTTCACTTTTTTGTGCCAGGGAATCTAAAGGTAAATGCTTCCTTCACAGTGGTGGAGGAGACCTTTGACAATGGCCTTGAGTACAATTAAGAGAGCTTTTGTAATGTGAAAGATAAAATGGCAAACACTTTTACAGCAGATGATGTGTTCAGCAGTGTAGTACTTACTACATAATGATAGAAATGATAAATTAAGGATGCTGCGTCCCACAACTTTTGCAACGTTCTTAGACAGTTTGATGATTGTGGTTACTTTTAGGTGTGTTCCTATCAGTTGTCCCTTTGTGCGCACAACTGACTGCAACACAGTAACTTAAGGAGAGATGGAAAGTTTTTATTCTTTCATAGTTTGAGTCTCATATTTCTGTGCCTGTATTTTCGTGCTGAGCTCTGAGTTTTGTGTTCTTAATGTGCATATGTATTGCTGAGTGTTGCCACATAGTAGAGCTTTGCAAAATACAATTCGATGTGAATCGTATGGTAAAGTTAATTTGAATGGTAATAACAAATTTTGATACCCAAACCATAATAAAAGTAATCTTTTATTTTCTTTGGGAATAGTTATTAATAGTTACAGTTATTTCACCAGGTCAATGGTAATACTAATGGTAGGCTAATATGAAAATAAACAAGTCCAGCTTCCAAGTCTTTATGCAACAAAATGTCTTGTCGGGTTTGGGTTAGTTAGCATATGTTTACCACAAGCAAGTAAAAAATGTGGAGCTCCTGACATTGGCGCTCACTCAAAGGAATCAGAAAAGCACCACGTGGAAGCCCTTAATTCATCAGTATACTCCAACAGGAGCACTTGTCGAGCAGTATAGGAAAATGTTTAAAAAGTTCCAACTTGAGTGAGCATGTGTGGGCACATTCCTTGTGGCCTATGCATGTGTGGATATTTTATATCTGTGTGTGTCTGTAGAGATACTGTATATGATGTGGGCTGTATCAAGTCATCAGTCGGGCGACTATCAGAGGAGGACAACAGCCAGTTGCTTAGTAATAAACCCTTCAAAGGCTGTCTGATATCAAACACACACACACACACAGCAGCCACATGGTTGAGAGACTAAGACAAAGACTACCAGAGAGAGAGAGCAAAGGACAGCGCAAAGCAGACGGCGAGAGAGAGGACACTGTTGTTGTCGGGCTTCATGAATATTTAGCAGGACTTGTTGGAGTGAAGATAGAGGTTTTCTGTCTGTCTTTGTGTGTGTGTGTGTGTGTGTGTGTGTGTGTGTGCGCACACATGTTCAAACACATTTCCCAGGAGTGTGTGGCCTGTGTGTCTGCCCTGTCTTTTTGTATGTGTGTGTGCATGTGTGTACGCATGCTAAAACAAATTGTTCAAGATTGTATTTGTGTATTTCTGCGTGTGTGTATCTACCCTTTTAGTGTGCGTACACGTGTGTGTGGTGGTCATAGGGACAGCAATTCCCATGGCAACAACAGTGCTTCAGGTACTGTGGACACCTACCTGTATGGACCCCAACCCAACCCCCAAACCCCCTTTCTCTGTATGTTCGTGTGTGTGTGTGTTCGTATTTATGCAAAAATGATCAGCAGGTCAAACAAGCAGGTCCCTTCCCCGAGCAAGTTCACCTGCGTGTGTTTTTGTCAGTGTCTGTGTGTGTGGGGGGGTGTGGGTAGAGGGGGAGGGTCATGAAGGGGGGCTCCCCTGCATTTTGTCATGGCACACTTGACAAAACAAAGACAACTCACTTTTCTGGTCCTCTGCCACATTTGGTATTCAGGAACAAGTCGGGGGCTCTGGCTGCAAGGACCCGATAACACCGACTCTCTCCCTCTCTCTCTTGGGTGTTATGGTGGTGGTGGCGGAGGGCTGGGATGGGGTGGGGGGGGTCACTTCACTCCAGACAGACCCTGCTATTCGAATGCAAAGCCTCAGCTGCTGCAAATCCACCCCTCCTGCCCCCCTCCTCCGCTACCACCACCCTTCTATTATTTCGTCGGATTTCGCAGCTATTTTTGGATGGGTGGGCTAAGCCGTCCAAGGATCTCCACTGGAGATATGTCATCAAAACCCGGCCACCCCATGTGGCCATTAACATAAAAATTAAAGAATTATATGCAGAGATAATGGGCAGAGAATGACTGAATGAATAAATTAAAAAAAAGTATAAATCTCAGCCCAGCCAGCCATCTCCTGTTTCTCTTTTCTGAGGCTACAGTTTAGACTAAGATGCTTACAAATGACTTACAGACGGACAGAGATGGAAACAAGTAGCGATCTGTTTGTACAAGATGGGAGGGAGTGTGGATGGTGCTCATCCAAGGGGCCTTGAGGTGTTGCAATGGTTACTGGCAGTGACAGTGTATTTTTTTTGCATGTTGGGTCAAAAAATGAGATCTATTCCAAAGTTCACAGGAGATGCTGACCACATGCCGTGTAGCAGGAAGCAGCCGCTAGCTGTAGCACCAGGGTGAAGAAGTGATCTGATGCAATGCTTTCAAATATAAAGTGAGTGTGAAGACCAGAAAATACAGAGTTCAAGAGAGAGTCTTTTTTAAGTTTTTTTAAATCCGCTCTGAATGTCTCTGAAATGGAAGCCTCCATGTGCAAGTCACCATCCAAAATGTGCAACCATTGTCATTCACATCCACATGACCTTGAGCACTAAGAGAACATTTCTAAATAAAAGCAATGAAAGGCACCTGTGTTATTTCATACAAGACTAGTGGATAGTTTGGATTTTTTTTTATTGTATTTTACTTTTCAGATCTACTATGTCATAGGTGACAGGACTTTTTTATAGTTCTCAAAAAGACTCAAGAGTTCATTTAGTCATTTAGCATTTAGTGAGTACTTCTGCATCTCTTGTCATAATGAAAACTTGTCAATAAATTTATCTCACATACTTTCTCTGTACTAAATACAGGTATAATTATAATTAAATGTATAATTTTTTCTTTATCTTTTAGATTTTTATGCTAAATATATTTTCTTATTTTTATTTTCTATCTTATTCGATGTCTTGTATTTCCTGCTGTTTATTTTCCATTGTGTGTCTTGCTGCTGTTGCGACATGAATTTCTCCACTGTGGGACAAATAAAGGAATCTGAATCTGAATAACAATATTACAACAAAATGTTGCAATATGTCTGTTATACTTGATTTGCTGCTTGACACAGTATTAAAATATATAAAGTATAAAATTCAAGATATGAGGAAATAAACCCCATCAGTAAGGCCATGTTGGGCTCAGTCAGCATTAGAAGTGGTTTGGGTGGGCCTGCTGGCAGACTGTTAAAGTGGATATAAAAGGGCTAGGATACAGTAAAGAGGTGGATAGTGGGTGTGCCAGAGTATGCCAGCAGGAAGAATAAGCAGATGTTGGCATGGACCTGCATATGTAAGTATACAATCAACTCATACTGTAGAACAAACTCACTCAGAGGTAAGAGCTGTAAAGAAAGCACCACCTGAATCATAGATAATCTCAGAGTGCTGTGGTTGTGTGAGCTAGGTTACTGTGTGTATATACACTAAACTAATGAGCTGGATAGTCAGGAATTAAATAAAAACTAGCATCTGAACAAAGGTAACTGGAAACACACATTTACATACACAGCAGAGATCTCTATTTCAGAAGCTTTAGACTCTAACAAGAATAATGTTCTGCATGACATTTCATCGATATTGGTATGATTCATTAGGACTGAGAATAGCTCAGAGTTGTAGCTATCGGCAGCCTCCAGTGCATTATGAGTTCCACACATTTTTTCAGGGTTCCCAGATGCTGTCCTTTGGTAGATCAAACATATCACTGGATAAACAAAAAAGGGAAAGCATAGTATAGGATATTCTGACTCATTATAAAATTATTTGGATTGGGGCAAAAAAAATATCAGGACATCCATGATAACTATATCTGCTCTATATACAATCTGGACTGATATCGGTCCAACCTCAGTCCCTCCCCGTGTAGTTTGTGTAGTGAGCGTAGACCTGCTGATGTATTGAGAATCATGCTGCTCGCTGTGTCTGAGGCTGTGTCATCTCTGCTTCTATTTGCAAGGTGTTTATTCTGTCAACGACTTGAGTGTTTGCCCAGCTGGCACAGACTCTGGGTCTGGCAGCGCCAATGCACCACCTCCCCTAGGGGGTGGAGGGATATAGGGCCTCACGGAGGGGTGGAGGTCTAGGTGGGAGGAGTTACGAGAGCTAAATAGAGGGAGCAAGTTGCCAATCCACCCTCCCTCCTCCCATTGTCACCTCCCCACTGTCATCTCCACCCTTACACCCCGCGCTCCTTACCAGAGAGCATGTGCAACGTCTGCTGAGGCGGTGGCAACTGCAAACCGACCTGCATGAGTGTATCTGTGCCAGTCCAAAAGCTGCCACCACTGCCATCAAGGCACCCCCCTACCTCTCCTCCCTCAGCCTCCCCCAGCCAAAGTGGGGCAGCTTAGCCCCCACATAATCCCTATTGACTGCCTCTTGCTTTGTCTGCCAATTCCCAGCATTGGATTTGTCTCACTCGATGATGCGCTCCACTCCACTTCTCCCACATTAATCCATACTGTTATTACTTTTCAATACCAATGCTAATTATTGCGTCCCCCCCCACCTATCCATCTAACCCCACTCTGACATTGCCACACATACTGTTTTGGACGCAAAACAACGGCAAAATAAGAACAAATGAGTTAAGAGCCATTGACGAAAGGCCAAGGATAACGGCAATGGAGCTAATTCCATCCTTTAGCTGCTGACAAATCAACTGGCGGCTGCAAAGCGAGTGTGAAATGTAACGTGGGATACAACACTGGGCAAGGCAGCAAGGCGGCACAAGGAGGCCATCCTCGCTACACTGCTACGGGAGACATGCCAGCCACGTGTGTCTGTCACACATGCAGGCTCACATCAAATGCTTTTTTCTAGTCAGTTTTGCACTTGTGCTGTCAATCCAACATAATACT
>JBAJHX010000049.1:25114214-25128299 GCA_037176925.1 Amniataba percoides
CCCAGTCACACACTGTTCTGCCTGCTGCCGTCCGGCCGACGGTTCCGCAGCACTCGAGCCAGAACCAGCAGGCTCAGAGACAGTTTCTTTCCGCAGGCCATAAGACTGTTAAACTCTGTCCACAGCACCACCGCTTTATAGCACCATGTGTCATGATCTGTTCCTTGTTGGTTTCTTCATGTCTGTCCTGTTTTGTCTGGTCATGTTTAAGTTTCCATGTGTCATGTTTCAGGTTTAGTTGTGTCTTGTCATGTTTGGTTTTCTTGTCGGTCATGTGTTGGTTATGTCTCGTCTGGTGAAGTTTCATGTTTGTCATGTTTCTGGTTCCTATGTTCTGGCATGTCATGCTTTATTGTGAAATCTACTCTCCCTCGTGTTTCAGGTCCCTTGACTTCCTGCCACAGTGTGTTTCCCCTCCTGTCTGATTGTCTGCCCCGCCCTGATTGTGTTCACCTGTTCCTTGTTGCCAGATCGTCGAGTTATGTTTCTGAGCCTCATGTTTATTTGTTTCATGCTATGCTTCATTGCCTTTTGGATTTTGCCTTGGGAAAAGGACTCTTTTTGTTAATTAAAACCACTTTTGAATTTTGATCCGAGTGTCATCCTGCATTTGGGTTCTACCTTGTCTGTCAACCGTGAGAATCGTAACACCATGTCATTAAGCACCACCACTCTTATCTTATTTTGTTGTGTATATTTTTCTATTATATATATGTTATTGTATATTTGTAAATATTTTTATAGTGTATATTTATGTTGCTGTATAACTTATTACAGCCTTATTTACCGTAATACTCTTCATATAAATATGTTTATATGTGCATAGATATATATGTGTATATATGTGTGTGTATATATATTTATATAGTTATATATTTATATATTTTAGCATTGTTTGGGGAGCCCGGGATTAAAGAATTTCATTACTAATGATTGCTGATGTAATTGTTGTGTAATGACAATAAATTCTTGAATCTTGAATCATGTGTGACAATAGTATGTGTGGGCGTGTGTATGTTGAATGAATGGCTCTCCCTGTCTGGAAGTGTCCTCCAGATGACACTCAATTGACATTGTAATCTACATGACTGATAAATGCTGCTTGTCAGTGAAACCAGGAGAGGCCCTCCATCGCGCTCAGTGCAGCCTTACATCAGAGAGCAGGCAGGGGATGCCATCACTGAAGTTTTTCAAAGACTGACATCAGTATATTTGAAATGAAGACTCCAGTCATCTGTACTAAGACCAAACCATCTCTTTGTCTCCAAACTGAATGATAATTCGCATACTTTTGTTTGTCAATCAATGAGCATCTGAATATGCACTTACATGAACGTGTGTGTGTATCAGTGTGAACGTGTGTGTTTATGAGTGTGTGCGCCTGGGGGATAACAGCAATGGTACCCTTCCAGAGAGCCAGTCTCTTCAGAGTGGCATCCATCTCTGGGGTCTTTTGTGTTGGGAGGAGCAGCCAAGGTCAGCAGCTGAAAGAGTTCTCTTTGTGTGTGTGCGTGTGTGAGTGTGTGTGTGTGTGTGTGTGTGTTTGAGAGTGTATTCGTTGCCTCCGTCTAGTGACTCCGTAACAGGATCCTTGGCCTATTAATTGGCCTGACAGTGATAAAGGAAATGGAAGTGGATGCTATTTGTCTCTAATGCAGCCACGCTCATATTATCCCAAAGACAAATGGACACTGTTTTCCCACTTGAGCTACTCTAATTTTTTAAAACCCCTCTGAGGGTGTGTGCGGACAGTGTGTGTGTGTGTGTGTGTGTGTGTGCGCATGTTTTTATGTGTTTTTTTCACGTGTGTACAGTGTGTGAATGTATGTGGTTGTATTCTTTTTATTTGATAAAAGCATTAAACATTAAGGTCCTTGTGCAGTAAATAAGTGCAGAAAATGATGTAGTGATGATGTCAGGACTGAGTAAGTGTTGCACGTGCAAATGCAGATAGATTTGTTTTTGAGCTTCTCATCTAAACATGTGTATGTCTGAGCCTGTGTGCATGTGTGAGTGTAAGGTGTGGGGGTGGGGAGAATGGTCAAAACCTGGCTGTACCTGAAGTCAAAGGTCAAGGAGAGATTGAAGCCTGAAGCAGACTGCCGGGTGATGAGTGGGGAGGTGTGGAGGGTGTGAGGTGGGAAACAGCCTTTATTCTCCTCCAAAATGGACTATTGGTAATGCAGTCTGTGACGCATGACCTAATGTCATAATGTCACACACACACAGACACACACACACACACATAAAAGGCTTCTGCTTTCACATTCTGCCTGTACTTTCATCATTCAGCTTTTATTAGTACATTTCATTTAAAGCCTAACTGAAAGAGTTCTAAAAATCCATGTCACCGTGATTTTAAAATGCATTGTTGATATTTTATTTAGAAAAAAATTGCCTTGTTTTGTGATATTAAAGAATATTGCCAATTAGCATCCAAGCTAATTGATTTTTTTCGTTATTACACTATTATATTACTTTGTGTGTATAGTATGCATTTGTTGAAGTTGTAGATAATTCATGAAACAAGGAAACAAGGAGCTGATCACCTTCACACAGCTGTATTGCTGAGGAAGTGCAGTGTGGAGTGTGAAGTTGTTCGGATGAGCGATTCTCAAGAAAGCTGCAAGCGGCGACACAGCAGGCCGAGCAATCGGCCACGTTTTAAATCTAATTGTTTTCAATTAAACCACCTACTACCAAACAAATAGTCCCTGTGATGACTGTTGAGAGCAAGTTCTCACATAGAAAAGTCACAATAAAATCATTACAAATTCCATTCTCGTTGTTCTCTGATTGTAACAGAACTTCATCACAACCTCAACCCATAACTATCTAACCTAACAACCTAACTGAAACATATGACCTGAAATATATTTCTTTATTTTATTCATTTTTTTTTATCAGAACCACATTACCCATAATCCAAAGAGCTGCTTTCATGCTCCTGTGAAATGACAAAGCTCCCTGATGCTCCTTTAAAAAATAAACTATCTACTAGAGCTCTTTCATTTTGTGGAAAATGTGGCCCCTCCTTTCTGCCTCTTATATTTGAATGTGAGCAATGTGTCCAGAAATGGGTATCCGTGTTTAAGTGTGTGTAAAGCATGATAAGGGAGAATGGGATCTGATAGGGCATGATAAAATACCTGGGTAATGTCTAGGTGGATTTTTATGTTTCTCCCGAGGAGCCTGTGTGAGGATGTTATCTGCAGACTGGGAAGCCATGTTTCCCCCTCCAGGGAATCCCACCCCCACCAATACCACCACCCTCAAGCGCTGGTTATACTGGGCATATGTCCACTCCCCCCCCAACACCCCTTTCTCATTTGTACTATCTTTTTTTTTGCTCCATATTGGCCAAATCACTCCCAAACCATTTTTCAACCAGCTGCTTTTGTCAGTAAACAACTTTATCTCTTGGGATATGGGTTATTCTCTCTAGCATTATCTATATTATGTTATCGCCTTTCATTATCTTTTGGCTCAAAACCATATGGCACAGGATAGCAGATCATGTGAAAGTGTTAGAAACCAGAATTCTCAGTCTTGGACAGAATGTGGATCAAAAGAGGAGTTATTCTCCTATTTGTCACAAAATGGTAAAGGAATTAAAGTATTAAGAGACAACACCAGAGGTGGATTCATTTCCCGAGGATGCTTAGTGTATTGACCAATTCATATAATTCATAAATGTACACTGCTGTGGTTCAAGAGTAACTCCTATTTCTACTACATATACTTTGCTTACCAGTACTTCTGGTTTTGCCCCAGCATATGAAATACAAATGTGCCATTGTGGCACACACGTCAACATCATTGGTGTGTGTTACCCTTTAGACATTTCTGGAAATATACTTGTCTGCCATCAACAGCAAAAACTGTAAGCAATTTCACATCTGTGTCCAAAACAGGAAAGATTATTTGACATGCTCCCCACAGCTTAGCATAGTAAGACCAGAATTAGAAGGAACTGTTTACCTAACTCCATTTAACGTGAACAAATATATGGATTTTGTTAAAGCGTAAAGGTTAATAGCCAGCAAGCTAATGATGAACACATCAAAGTCACTGTCTTGTAATGTGTGTTTTGTAGAACAGAACTAAGTGTGCAGTGTTTTCTGTAATAACCACGGTAAGAACATCACCTCCCTCACCTCTGGTACTGACCATCAACTACTGGCCACATTGTGTGACATCATTTCCACCCCTCAGCGAGTCACCTGACACACACACACACACACACACACACACACACACACACACACACACACTCACACAGAGGTGATTTAGTCAAGTTATGGGAGCAGGGATGTGCTGATCCAGGGAGCAACTGTGATAGAATTGTTGCTTTTTTGAAGCACCATTGCATTTGTCAAAACACTTTTTTAACATTTGTACTGGTGATGTTTTACTTTCCAGCACTGTTTCTGTGATTTACGTAGATTAAATGGGGGGATTAAATCAGTGTTAACTTTATATTTCCATTACTAACTTCACTTTCCATAATTGTGCACAAACTCAACAACTCTCGTACAATTATAATAAACGTGTTTATTTAACACTGTTTTTTGTCAAATGCTTCAGTTGATATGTGCTTGTTAAACAGATGCACCTTATCAGCACATATGCAGTGCTTCATGATTTTCAGTATCTGAGCTGTTTCACATTGTACACCACATTGACATGTAATTCTGTTCTGGTCTGAGGTTGCGTCTTTGCTGTGTGGTCTAGTCATGACCTGAGGTGTTTCAGCCCCACCACCCCTACCCCCAACTCTCTGCTCAATGCTCATTGCTAGACACTGTGTCTCATTTGAATATATTGATTGGGCCATCTGTAAGCCATTTATCTCCTTCAAAAGACCGTTAAAGTAGGCCTGCGTACCTCCAGCCCGCCCACCACTGTTTCCCTGACAGAGAGAATATACACACACATAAAGCAGGACACACAGACTCTCACACTGCCTTAAGAAATGGACGAAATATCCTCCAAATATTGAATTCTTTTACTGCATTTAATAAAAGCAACCGCAGAAGCAGCCGTACTCGCTGTGATTTGAGATAAGGGCTGGAAAAAAACATCATGTAAACACAGGCCCGTGGTGGGCGAGCTGAGCGCACAACTGCAGCCTGCTTTGGGGAACCAAAACTAATGCTTCATTTACTGTTGCTGAAATTCCCACCAAATAATGAAACCAATTATTGCATTCATACAGTGAATAATGTCTCCTTCAAATAATCTGCTTATCTGGCCTTGCCTCCATTGCTTTACGTGTGCACATGTGGATGTGTGTGTGTCTGCGCTTGTGTGTGTATCTGCCTATCATCACGCACTGCACCCTGATGTCGCCGAAGCAGGGTTCTGGCACATCTGCAAGTCCTAGATATTCTTTGAACACGTGTACGTGTCGTCAGCAGGGTGCATGCATCATCATGATTGACTTATTTCTGACATTCCCACTGGTAAAAGCTAGGTAAAGGATTACCCTCCAGTCTTGGACTGCTGCCCACTGTACAGTAAAGACCCTTGAACACACACACATAAGAGAAACACACTCACATACAAACTGTGCGTCTCCAACAGGCATTCGTCTCTTTGTGTGTAGCGCCTTTTACTGCCTCTTTGTTCCCTCTTTTGTCTCCATTCTTCATTCAAATCTGTTCTCTCCTCAGACAAACCGTTGGCGGGCAGCCATTTGCAAGACCGAGCAAGAGGGAAGCACAGAGCTAGAGAGAAGGCTAGATGAAGAGAAGGAGACGGGGGTAGGCAGAGGAAGAAAAAAAATTAAAGGAGGAATGGAGAGAAGCGTGGAACCATGGAAGAGAGGACACTGACAGGGGAAGACAGAGCAGAGACAGAAAAAGGGAAACAAAATGAAATGGTAGAGGTGAATTCATGCTCTGCCCCCCCAGTATGAGCATGTTGGGCTGTTTCCTCAGCATGGGGGTTGCAGATCGCTCCTAACTCTGGTGGGCTGCAAGTTAACATTTGAAATTTCTCCGCTCAGACAAGGTGAAGGGTGGCGATCGCTATCCAGCGGAGACCTTGCCTCTGTGTGTAAGTACAGGGCACCGGCAGATGGTGGAAAATTGGCGTCAGCGCTTGAACCATACGGAGCATATGCACATGGGGGAGTTTGCAAAGACCCGGGGCATGGGGTGCGAGCTGCGGACCGGCGCCTGCTGAGGCTGGCACAGGACACAAAGCGCTGACATTGGCACTGGTGAGGGGCAACAGTGGGTCTGAACTTCTCTTGGAAGAAGCAGAGAGCTGGAGTTTAAAACCAAACAACAGCATGCTGCCTTGCATTTAAGGCTGCAGCAACGTTTCATGTTAAAGCACATCATTATTCATGCTAAATCAATAATCTGGCCTGCAGCTGAGAGAAATGTCCTACTCATTGTCAGTTCACACTTGTACACTTCAAACAAATCCTTATGGGGGGTGGGAGGCTGTGCTTAATAACTTTTGTTACTTTTTTAGTTGCAGTTTAAAAAAAAAAAAAACATTCATAAAAACTAAATGTATTTTTGCAGAACATTCCTAATCACTGGTTGCTGTACAATAAACACACTATCAAAATCCTCTACAGTAATTCAGCCTCTACTACAGCTCCTCCCTGAAAATCTGGACAATGATGTACAAGTGTATCTCAGGCAAGTGTGTATGTTTACCAATCGATTTACTCCACCCTGACACGTTCAGAGTCCTAGTGTCATTATGGCCACTGTTTGGTGCTATAAAACAGAGTTGGACAGTGCTGATAGCAGTGAGGGATATGGATGGGCCTTTACAGAGTTAGACAGCGGCACTGCCATACATCTTCCGGGGTGTATGGCGGGTGGATGTTCTGTCAGCACCACGGTGCTACAGAGGGGTTTGTCATAGAAGTATGCACATGAGCATGTCCAGTATCCATGCATTTTGTAGTGAAAACCTTATTTCTGCCTTGTCCCATCTTCCTATCACCAGTCCATCACACCTCCCTAAAACACACACACAACCCCCCCCCGCCCTTGCACATACACACACACGTACAGTCCTTTCTTTCTTAGATGTGTCTGTACACGACTCCCTGGCCGCAAATCCTTCAGTGGGATAGATGAGTGTCTCCAGCCCATTCATCATCCGCCTTATCCGCCACCCTCACCACTGTTTTTATATCAGCCAGCAGTCACACTGACAACTGATGGCCCTCTCTCTCGCTCTCCCTCACTCCCTTCCTTTCTTTTCTCCCCCACAAGTCTTTCCCATGCCATTTCTCTTTTTTCTCGCTCCCCAGTGCCCTACTTGCCTTGCTTGTACGCCTGACAGTGTGCATGTTTGTGGGCGTTCATGCAGACTTTTCTCGCCTCCCCGCCTCCTCCTCTTCCCCCGCTCATACAGATCTCCTTATTCCACCTCCCGCTCTTCCTCTCCCGCCCTCTCCTCTCCTCTTCCCCTCTCCACATCCCTCTCCATCTATCTATCTCTCTCTTGTGCACCGTTGGGACCAGAGTGGCACCTTCAGAGCGGGCCGTAAAAAGGCCCTATAAAAAGCCCCAACACGGGGAAGAAAGGGTAATGATGAAATTTAACTGCTCCTCCTGGTGCACCTGGGGTCTGGCCCTGTATGTGTGTGTGGATATATAAGCATGTGCGTGTCTTGTATGTGTTTATGTGTGTTGGACGAGCGTGAGGCCTGGGCACTGAACCGGAACTGCCCTGCTAGGGGGGTCAATGTCACGGCACCGCCATGAGAGTTATCGCTTTTTAAAGACGCACTATAGATTTTGTGGGGGAACTCATTTACACCGGCATAAAATGGAAGGTGGCAGGGGAAGTTTAAAATCTAAAAAGGACGAGGGACTGGGACACTGGGAGGAAAATAGGTTCGATGGCTTGAGTGGCCTCACCGGTGTGATACTGATTTAACCCTTTGTGGAGGATGGACATTTTTATCCTTTTCTTCCCAGACAGACTGAAACAAAAGCAAATGTAGGACACACTCAAATTCACAATGTTATGAGTTCAAGTTATGTGCCTTTGTCTGTTCAGATGTAGCTTGAACTTTATTGCAGTGTACTGTGTACAGTATATTTCTATAAAATCCATACAGAGTTATGTCCACTGCAGATGCCGAAATAGCATGTTGTTAAACTGATTTATGAAGTGTGTCACCTCAACATTTTTTAATGTTTTATTGATGCAGGAGTGCTATAACATCAATGAATAGATCCCATTAAAAGCTAATGGCCTTGTTGTGTATGTGTTTGTTGGTACAAGGTAAATTCTCCACCTGTGTGTGTGTGTGTGTGTGTGTGTGTGTGTGTGTGTGTGTGTGTGTGTGTGTGTGGCCACATGGGCCTCCAGGCCTGTATGTCAGGGCAGGACTATTTTCAGTTCAGTTACTGGCTGGAGCCCAGCACTCTCCCTCAGATGCTGGCTCACCGGCCTCCTCAGCCTTCCCCTGCCTCCCGTGCCTCCCTTGCCTCCCACCTGTCCCTGGCTGCAAGCCTCTGCGGCTGGCCTGCCGGTTTGGAAAATCAGTCTTTGATGGGCCTGTGGGGACTGGAGGAGGGGATGGCCGCGGTTGTGGAGAGGATGAAAGCCCCAGGAGGAGCAGCATGCACTGACTGACAGGGTTTGACACCGAAAGGGTCCACATTCCAGGCCTGGCACCTTTCTTTGAGCAATCTCACTGAGTGGAGAGCAGAGCTGGGCCCCCTACCCCACCGTTCTCCAGGCCTCCACACGAGGAGCAATACCCCAACACAGTTAAATCTGCACTAGACAAGTTTATATACAACACAGCAGCTTCATGACTACCAAAATGAGGAGCTGAGTGCAACCTGCAAGACTAGCTCATGATTTTTGTCTCTCTCATTGTAGATCGGCAAGACATTTGGGACAGACATCATTTATAGAGGACTATACAACAGATAATTGACACTGCTCTCCTTGAGTCATCAACATAAATTCTTCCTGCTCCTGAATGGACAACAATGCATTACTTACAACATCTACCTTTCCTTAATCTGTCCTTGACAAACAGTTTTCACTAAATTTGATTTTCAAATAAATTGCAATCAAAAGCAATTGGCATGCAGGTTTTCTGGCTTATTTTGGTATTTTCACTTTACATATCTAAGTGTTGACATAATGATTCCTAAAAAAATGCTATCCATAGTTCAGTGATTACGTTAACAGTAGAATTTAACTGAGTAATTTTCCAGGCTAGTGCAAATTGACTCTGTCCCAACCAGAGTGATAATGAACCCTCGAGTTTACACAGAACACACTCCTGGACCTGACCTGCCTCATGTACTTTTTAAGTCTAGTTCTATGATGTGTCTTGACCTCAAACAGCTTTCATGGATATCACCAGTTTTCCAGCTGACTGTACTGTCGTCAGTGTGCTGCATTTGTAATTGCACTGTGGAGACGAGTCTGAAATGGCAGATGTGCAGTATGTAATCAGAGTACTCCATGAAACTGTGACTTCATGTGCATTGTCATTGTATACAGCAATCATCGAGACCAGTTATTATGGATGTAATAAAGCTACCATCTGTGTGTTCTGAGTGCTCTGGAAGTGGGTGTAGGCTGTACCAGAAGTCATGAGACTGTCTGATCCTCCTGCCACCAGTACTCCTCATACATATGTCTGTAAGTTCAGCTTTCAGCAAAATCATATAATAACCATGTGCCTAAATCAATCTAATAATATATGATTCTCAGGATAAAAAGACGGCAGCCCAGACACAGCAAAATCTTTAAAAAAAAAGAAATAAGGGCTTTAAAAACCCTCTTCTGTCAAGTTGTGAGTGGTGTCTAGTCTCAAAAGTGTCTCAAAAGTGTTGCTGAATGCCTTGGTTTTGAACTTAAACTTAAAAACACCTCTGTGATTTGGCCTCTTGCTTTTTGTTTACATTTTGGCACATCTGCACCATCGTCTTTCCTTCTATATTGTACAGTAATTCAGTAGTAAAAGTTGATCACTAATGCCCACCATGCAGTAAGAATCCTGCTGATGGTAACAAGGTGTGTATGATGTCTGCGTGTTCAGAGTTATTACTCTGAGGAGATGTGATGAGAGGAGAAGAGGACACAGGTGAACTGAGAGCATTGTTCTTCATATCTACTCAAAGCAAATTATCTGTGAGGGTCTGGATAATGTCTTTGTACTGGATTACACCATACCTCTTAAGGAAGTCTACATCTGCAATAATCTTGTAATCAGTGTCCCTCATTTGAGATCAACACTACATAAGTCTCGATCAAAAATGTCTTGTGGTGTGAGCAGTGCGGCGATTCTCAGAATTTGAAAGTTGACTTTAAAGTTCTCAAAACAAAAATAAACCTTTTTTTTTTCTATAACGTAACAATGTAGAGTACAATGTACTGATGTAAAGGAATATGTCAGAATCAGAATCTGTTCAATTGACAAACAGGTTTCCCACAGACAAGGAACTTGTTATGTTGGTGAATAAAAATAAAGCAGAAAATACAAGCATAAAGAAAGAAGCATAAATAAAAGAGTAAAGAGGAAAAACTGTACAGTTTTTTGCAAAATACAAAATATTTGCCATTCACGTGGAAAAATATGTTCACTGATTCAGGTGTGTAGACTTGATGTTAATGTAGCATATAGAGGGTTGAAGAATATTTGCATATTTGTTTTAGTCTTTTTCAGGCTGGGACACACCTTTATGATGTAAACTGATCATGATCAGTAAATAAATGTAGTTTTCAAGAGTATATGTCACAATACAAAACAAAACATATTCTCCATATAAAAATAAATAAAACAAAATAAGATAAAATAAATAAATAAAAAGAAAGGGACTTGAAAAGAAACCTACAGTTTACTGCATCGTGCACTTCATTGTTGGAACCCTGGTGATACATCGTCCTCACCTAAGTAACTGCTGAGAATGAAGCAAGAAACATGAACAGTCAGAGGCGATCATACAGGCTGTAAACAAACCCTCTGATTCAAAATGACAGATTTGAGATCATCTGGATAAACTGTTGGATTGTTCACCTGTATAATCATCAGTCTGCTTGAGCTTGTTGCCCCATTGGATCATTTGTAGTGACGCTGCTATGGTATTGATATTTCAATAATTCTAAGTGTAAAGGAGTAGAAATTTGATCATAACTGACAAAACCGACAGCTGGAACTAAAAAAATACACACAAAAAAAAGATTTCCTGCAAGGCACCATCCTTCACTCAAACAACACCCACAACATATGGAGGTTTAGGCAGCAAGACCACCAACAGCACCACGTCATCAAGAGACATTATCATGGCAAAAACACGAGTCATTTTTCCTAAAATTTGCCCTCCATGTTCTCATTCACCTCTGTGGTTACACACCTCCAGAGACCACTTGTGGTATCAATTAGTGGTAGATCCTGGATATGTATTTGTATGTTGTGTGCTATTCACTGATGGGATCTTTCGTGCCAAACAACACACTTGCACTAGACTGTGTGGAATGTCCGTCCTGCCAATGTACAATCCAGTGAAACATGTGCCATGCATAAATTACTTCTACTTCCTGCAAAACAGCTTATTGCTAAAAGGATTAGGGTGACACACATATAAACAACACAAACATGTTAATCCTCATTAGCACTGCTGAAAGCCCCTCTGATGCAGTGGTGAAGAGATGAGGGGCATGTAGCCAGGCAGGATGGTGGGAGGCAAAAAGTCAGTTAGCTGCTAATGCAAATGGGGCGGGAATCTGGAGTGCATACACACACACACACACACAGTGTACACACAGACAGACAGGTCATGTGGTTTCCTTGCATCAGATCGAAGTTGATAGAGGGAGTAAATGCGAATGAAAGGAGGGGTCGAAGAGGAGAGGAGTGGCAGCAGACACGGACCTTTAGCCAACAGTGCTGGCACACATCACAGACTCCCTCTTGGTTTTTGGATCTGACAATTCCAATGTAATAACAGATAAATAGAGAGGGCTCATCAGGCCACAAAAGCAAACAGCTTGGGCTTGCCAAAGGGAACAGAGGGAGTCAATGTTGGAGGGCGTGTGTATGTATTTGTGCATGTAGAGAGAGGAGAGACAGAGAGAAAGAGCTAATGGCTGACATCTGGCATCAGTCGCCCCCATCTGAGTCCTGCGCTCCAGCCCCATACTGTCATGCTGAATGATAAAGCAGAGAGATTGCCTCTGAATCGGCACACTTGCAGATCCCCCGGCCAGCCCTGGAGGTATGGGCAGGAGACCCTCTTTCAGCCATTCACCGGTTAATGTGCCAATTTGTTTTCTAGAGTGCTGGAAGGAAGAATTTATCGCCGTGTTCTGTGGCTGAGGGCAAATACTAATAAAATGCTCTTTTGCTGAAATTCACTTAATTGGCCACAGTAGGGACGAAGAGCTCAAGGAGTAAGAGGAGAGTTGGCCTCTGCCAAGGCAGTTTGCAGATGTTCGCAGAGACCCCCCTGCCCTGTTATATACTACCCCCCCCACCCAGCCCCACCCCAAGCAACCAAACACTGTCAAATATACACACACCCATCATCGGCCTCCATTTAATCCACTGGAAGTGATAAATGGAAGATAACTTAATAATAAAGGCTTTTTTAGCCTCACTTTAGGTCTGGCCTGGTCTCCACCAATTCCTATAGAACATTTCTGACTCTTTAACTGCCAAATTCTCCTTCAGCATCACAGGCTCATGGCTAACTTTGTCTGTCTGTGGTTTGGTGCAGGGCAGGTAGTGATCTGAGGTTTATCAGAGCGTTTTCACTGCTGCAGTGAGAGTGACACTTTTTTCTGGAAAGAGGTTTGTGTTGAATTTTTAAAATGTAATTTGTCAATGTGAGTGCCATGAAAATTCTATTTAACTCCATCAGGGCAGGACATCAGGCAGAAACTGCAGAGACAATCATGTTCAAACATATAGAAACTAAAACTACCGGCATGGTTGGATACAAGCAGACATAGATGAGTAAAGCATGCCTTTTGTTATGGTTTTTGTTTTTTCAAGAATTTAGATGAAGCAACTCCTTAAGGTTAGGTTTAAGGGCTTGACTATGATTGTATCCATCCTTTATTCCTACCTTCCATCATGCTCACTGTCAAAATCGTCTATCTATTCCTATCTTCACTACATAATGATTTCATGGTGGGGAAACAGCCTTCAGGCAGGGAGCATACTATTTGCAAATTAAATACTGCATCCGGCTCACAAATTTTTTAACAGCAAGTTGGCAGACATCACTCACTCTGACTGGGAGGAGATGAGACAAAAGGAAATGACAAAGGGAAGGAGGGGAGAGGATGATAGCGAGGTAAAGCAGGATCTTAAGGAGAGAAGGACGGGATAAAAGTAACTGGTGCTTTGGCTCCTGTTTCTGTGGCATCCCTGAGCCAAAGCCAGTGGAGTTCTACCAGGGGATGCTCCGCAGAATCTGGCCACACACTAATTACTGGAGGTTTTGTTCAGGAAATTATCTCCATGTCCATTGCTGCATTTCACAGCAAATTAGCCGTGGAAATCCCAAAAACCAATAAATAAGGCTGAAATTGTTCATTGGGGTCTCAGCTGATTGTCTCGCTCACTTTCTTTGTCCTCTTCCCTAATGCTGAAGAAACTAAGAGCCCATTTCTTTTAATTGGGAATTCTTTCTGCCCTCAAAAAAGAGACAAATAAAGGCTTTGTTTAGGTTGCGCTGTGAGGTAGTGATAAGCTGTCAGTATTGATGCCAGAGTGTGTAAAAAGCATTCTTAGTGCTGTCATACACACATAGCTGCTGGGCTATTCTTACCATGTATGAGCAAGGAACTGCTTCAGTTTATATCCAAATATCGCACATTAGTCAGAAGAAGAAAAGGGTGCGCATGATACACAGGGAGACAAAATAACAACATCCTAAAAAGCAAAAAAACCCCAGCATTTTTGGAAAACTAAAACAATGACGTAATTTTTCTTAAAAATATTAAAAAAAAAAAAAATATATATATATATATACACACACACAATCACACACACCACAATCTCAGCCCTCACATACAGACACACACATGCTCACACACCCCAACCAACTCACAAACACACACACACAC
>JBAJHX010000049.1:25136737-25148344 GCA_037176925.1 Amniataba percoides
TATATATGCCACACATACATATATAATTCAATCCAATCCAATTTTATTTATATAGCACAAATTAAATAAACACAAAGTTTCCAAAGTGCTGCACAGCAAAGTAAAAATAGAATAAATAATACAGTTTAAGATAAATAATAAACTAGAATTTTAAGATATATAGAGAGTAAAAATAAGTTATACAACAAAATAAATAATATACTAATAAAGGGCCCAAATATACTATAAATATAAAGTATCATACAAATATGCAATAACATATACATCATAGAAAAATATATAGAACAAAAGAAGTTTGTCTGGTCAGACTCCAACAGTCAAACCCAAAGTGTTCACTTTCACCTGATTGTGTTACTCTTGTGCTCGCTTACATGCCACTGATGTTACGTGTACCATCAATAAAACATTGCCTGACCTCTTTGGATGACCATCCAAAGGATGGTTGGAAGCACTTTTCTTTTTTTTTTTCATTAAGGCTGAGTACCATTCAGTGATGGTCTGACCAAACAGACTTAGCCCTACATTCCTTCTTTAGCCCCCCAACGTGGTATGAATTTGAGAGCAATAACATGTACACACACATATTGGGTATATTGACAGATGTTAATAAAATAGCAAATAACTTTGTACTAAGAATTATTATGCTCACAACTCGGGTGATTTAGTGGGTCCAGGAAATCCAGACCTCCTGGCTGAGGGGGTACAAAAGACCTGGGAACCCTGTGTTTGTTATATCCAGATTTGTAAAGATCCTTCAAAAGCGTTAACCCACACAAGGAACTTGGATCTGACGGCATCCCTTGCCAAGCTCTTGAGGTGTGTGCATATGAACTGGCACATGACTTCACACACATTTTCAACCTGTCACTGCTCTATCTGTAGTCCTCACATGCTGCCAGGAGACCTCTTTGTCTCCAACAAGTCCAAAATCTTCTGCTCGAAAGATTACCATCCTGCAGCTTTCACCTTCACCACCATGAAGCCCATTAACTGTTAGGACCACTGCTGAACTACTGAGTCCATTACTGTCATGTTACAATATATACAGTATCTATTAAATCACGGCCTCTCTGTAACCTGTCTGCATTATCACAATCATACATCCTATGTCTCACTTTCAGATATTTTTTTCTACACTTTGTTTTAGCATTGTCAGAGGGAGAGTGAAGAGTATGATTTCCAATTACTGTTTCAGTGTAATTGTTGTGCATATGACAATAAAAGAACTTGAATTTGAACTTTTCAAACGTACATTATTGCACGGTAGAATTGTGTGCCTCTTTAGTAGTGCTCACTACTTCCCTAAACAAGGAAGCAGCAAAAGTAGGGAACAATTTCAATTAAATGACTCATCCACATGCATCTAAAATTGCACATTTAATTTGTATGTATTTCTGTGATCATCCATGTATGAAACAACAGCCTTTTGTTCAGAACCAGAGAGAGTGCCTAATCATTTCTTCCTCCTTCGGTTTGCTCTTGCAAAAATAAAAATATGGGTCAGTACGTGATTTTTTTTTTTTGGTTGAGCATTGAGAGTGTGGATCAATTTAGCATGAATGAAGATTAAGTCCTAGAAGCATAAAAGAGCTCTAGAGCACTGCTACCAGCCTCTGCCATGACCAAGCACAGCACTCAGTCCAGAAAGACAGAAAGACTGTTCTCTCAACCCTCCAGGGCAGGTGTGTCAAAGGGAGGCTGTGGACAGCTGGGAGGAAATAAAAAGCTACAGCGCTTACTGTGCTTACTGTCAGGTGTATTGTAAGAGTACAAATGATGAAGCTAGATAAAACTGTTTTCTGATTATCATTATTAGTATTTAGGCACCTAAAAATATGATGGTTACTGCTTGTGCGTCACATCACATCAGGCCTGAACATCTGCCAGAGGGTCTCATACTCCTCCTTTAACTATTGGACTTATCAGATTAATAAATACTACCTCTACTAAATACTAGAAACATTTTAAAGGCAGCAGGAAAGTTTGATAATTTGACTTCTTATACATCTTTAATATGATATCATATCATATAACTAATATGCAAAGATTAAGTCATGAAAACATGCAACATACAGTATGTCCAGTCCTGTAACACACACACACACACACACACACACACGTACACACCTACACACACACACACACACACACACACACACACACACTTCCCCTTAGTGCTCAGGTACCCCCCCCCCCCCCCCCCTTCCTCAACACACACACCCCTCCCCCAGTTGCTAGGCAACACATTCTGTGTGTGGACACCCACCTGCCTTCAGGCTTCAGCGCTCTAAATTTGGTCTTAATTGCAAATTGAGTGGGAGAGCATACCGACGCTGGCTGAATGAGAAGCAGACAGTCGAGACTCTGGCTGTGGCCACGGGGGCGACTCAGCCACCACAGAGTGACAGAGACAGTCAGAGGAGACACAGCAGGGTTCAGATGGGCACAAAGGCACGCGTGCAATATTCAGTTCACATGTAAATGCAAAAACACAACTCAAAGTTCAGGCTCCCAAAGGTAGGAAAAGTAAATGTTACAAGAGAAGTGTTACAGCGTACAGCAGTATTATGTTGATTCAGTTCAAAACAATACGGTGGACTAAGACCACAAAACACTTTCCCACCACATTTTAGTTTGGTGTTAAGAGCTCGGGACACCTGCCTTATTCTGACACTGACCATCATCCTTTTTTTTGTTTCTTCAGTGCAGTTTGAAGCTTCAAAGGCAATACATTAAGTTCCCTGTTCAAATATTTCACTTAACATAGATCATTTGTAACAATACTACACACTATGCAATAACATTTGCAAAAAAAACAAACTATTTAAAATTGCAATGCAATTGATTTTGCAATTAGGATCAAAAGAGGTTAAATTAATCCAAATGCAAGCTATTCTTAAAGTTAATGAATTGGAAAACATAGTCTTTGGCCTCCTCGCAAACATAGCAGTGCAAGAGAATTTCAAATACTGTTAAATATTTTTTATCTAAGTTATTCATCTTTTGAACTAGTCTGTGTTTCCTGTCCATACAGGTTTTCTTCTATGCAGAAAATGAGTAGTACTCTGACTCCTGAGACCATGGATAAAATAACTCTTCTCACTTCATATCACCTCATAGAGGAAACACAAACAACAAAAATAATCATGGTTGATAATTTACACAAAATCTATTTTTTCTCTTTGAATGTGATTTCTTTGATTCTACTTTTTCAAATAGAAAGTTTTGTGTGTGGCAGTCTGAGACAATTGTTATCTTAAGTGTCATAAATCTGACATCAGTCTAGATCTGTTCATGACATAACCAGAGTAATGAAAGTAGAGTAATCCAACTGATTTACAACACCAATTAATAACTCATTTTTCAGCTCCTTTCAAATGTTTCTCACAATACTTTCCTGGGCTTTTGAAGTCTCCTCCAACTGAAATCAGAAATATTACAGAGGTACACTGACAGGCCAAAAACTCTTAAGAGAGCACATATCGGGGAAGGGCCCTGTTCGCTCAATTCAATTACCACAGCCCTATACACAATCCACAGGAGACAACGGTGCACCGGATGCTCATTTCAACTCCTCTTTCCCCAAATCCCCACAGAAATCTCCTTCAGTCGGACAATGCACTTTTTCCCATTTGAAAAAAAGAAAGAAAATCAATATCTGGTTTCAATACATGTGGAAGCCGATCAATACCAGACCCGGCTCTCTTTTTCTCTGCCATGCTCTTCCTCCAGTTTTTCCTCCGTCTCTGGCAAATGGTAAATAGAAACAATGGTGTATGGTTATTGGGGGGTCATGGTGCAGCCAGAGAAGAGAATGAGGCTGCTGACGAGAGTGCTTGAGCTGGAATCGCACTAGCATCAATGCTGTTAACCTTTGTGGAGCGGCATGGACAAAAGACCTGGAGGGACTCACACACACACACACACACCACACACAGCAAAATACATGTACAATTATCCTGCAGAAATCTGCACGTATGGAGTGTTTTGTGGTTGTAGAGAGATTGTTGTGAGATTTGAGGTTGTCTTTATGGAGAAAAGGGCCCAAAAATGTTCTGAGGATAAAATGTGCACAAATAAATGCAGAATATGATATTTTAACATTTCAAATATGGTGGAACATAGCTAAGACACAAGCATCCATGCTTGAGTTGAACTCACTCAGCCTGCCTTCATATGTGTAAGTGCAAGGCACCACGGTCACCTTCATACATTATGTTGTGAGGGTTTCTTCATGAAATAAATAAAAAAATAATAAAAAGTAAGACACTTTGATGCAAACAAACTACAGGACAACAGTGCAGATTCATGTTCTGACTTTGAGTTTGTTTAGGTTAAGGATGAGGTAGGTTTGGTTATTTGTTTTGGCTGAATAATGATAAAGTTTATATTGTGCTTTAACTCACTTTTGACTGTTTTAACACTTGACTCATACTAGAACATTTATCTTACTTCAACCAAGAAACATACCAAGTGATTTTATCTAACGTAAAAATAACCATAAAAAAACATAAACCATTGTTCATTATTTATTTCTACAAGTAGATATTGTAGTGGAACAAATTCAGTACATCCACTGAATAAAAATGATGTGAATCAGATGCTTCACAGTCACCACATCTCAACGCAACTGAACAGCTGTGGGACATTTTGGAGTGACGTGCGAGACAGAGCTCTCCACCACCATCATCTAAACACCAAATGATGAACATCTTTAGAAGAATGCTTCATCCCTCCAGGAGAGCTCAGAGACCTGGAGAATCAAAGACAAGGAGACCTGAAGCTGCTCTGGAGGCAGGTGGTGGACCAACACCTCGCTGAGATACGTTATGTTTGTTTTTCATTTAATTTATCACTCATCTTTGTACCTAAAACTATTTTAACATGCACTTTTGACCACTACTTATGCTGCTTGTTTGGTTTTTGAAGGTCGGTTATGGGCTCTTTAGTCTCACAAATAGAAAGGTTTAGAGGCAAAACTCTCAGTTTGTCTCTGTAGGTCTGATCTGCTATCTGCTAAATTTATATATGGTCAAGATGATTAGTGTGGTTCACAAAACAATTTGGAAGATGCCCAGCCTTTTCTAAAAAGTGACACAGTTCAGCCCACTCAGATCAAAATAGTTAGTTTCCACATAAGGTTACTGATAGTGAGGACTTATCACGCTTCGATAAAAGATAGAAAGAAGAAAGCAATGCGAGGGAAAAAAAGCTTCACAATAATACATTTATATATACGTTGCACCTTTCAAACCGAAGTTACAAAAATCAACTATACAAACAAATAATGATAAGAAAATAAAACACAAAACATAAAAAATAAAAACAAGATAATAATATAGTAATAATAAGATTGTAATCTAAAAATTTATTGGAAATACCATGAGTTAAGTAAAGTGAAGTGAAGAAGAGATTAAGAGTGTGATCAGACCTACAGTTCCACAGGTTGTGAGTGAACACCAGCTGATGGCTGGTTTATTATTGGTACATATACAGAACCTAGCAAACATTACAATAAATGTTCAGAGAGCTGAGCAGCAGCAGATCTGTAACTGAGCATGTGAGACAGAGTAAAGTGGTTAATAAAAGTTATTTCAAGTACTCATCTTTAGCATCTTACATTGAGATGATTGAACAAAACTCAGGTGGGTGCAGTTGGCTTTTAGTATGAAAACATCATTGTACCACAATAAAAATATGCCATTTGTTGAGGATGGAGGGCTGAAATGTGTTTCGGAATATGTAGAATACAATGTCTCAGAGTTTTGGACTATTTTTGGTATGTAATTTTCATTACCTATCATCTCAATAACCACTTTGAATACTCGTGTTTAGTTGTTTGGTTAATGGGTGAGAGTGGGTGTATTAAAAAGGGAAAAAAGTCCAGTGAGACTGCAAATACTCTCTTCGCTCACCAATCACACTGCAAAACCACAAACAAATATATCAAACATGACATGATGAACGTGGGGACATTCGAGATGAGGTTGGCCATTAAACCACAGCGGGCTGACCCTCTCATCGCATCACAGCAGGGAGGGCAAAGCACCTTGATGACCCCGCTGACCAGCCGAGTCGCAAAGCTGAGTGTTTGGCCTCAGCTGCAGGCTGTCACTGCTGATCCCACAAAATTTGTTATATATTATATGCAGGATGTACTATTAGAATATATGTAGATTATAAGCGTATAAAACGTGAGAGCTACGTAATGAACAGACAACAGTCTTTGTCAGCCTGCTCTAAGTAGTCTTTGGAGAGCAGCAGGATGGGAGCCAGCCAGCCTGGGCATTATGTGGTCCCCCTCTCAGCCCGACAAGGACCCCTCTTATCCTGCCTGTCGTGGCTGTGAGAAGGCGGGGGGGCACAGTGGGGGCCCTAGGAAGATCTATGGGACCCTGTGGTGCTGTTGTCTCACGAAAAAGGAATTACAAACAAATTGCTGAGGGCCAACACATAATTTCAAGACTCGTGGCAAGTTTATGACTTGCTAATGTTCCTAATTACATGGCCGTGAAAGACTTAATTAATTGAGGGGTGCATGGGGGACGCAGCGAGGGTGGGGGGAAGTTAAGAAGAAGGGTGCAGGGGAAAGTAAGAAGGAAAAAAAAAAAGAAAGGCCCCAAACTAAGAGAAAGAAAATAAGAGAGTGATGAGAAAGAAAGTGGTTGGCTGTGTTTGTTATCATGGTTCCAGTGCATTGGTTTTTACTGCCTGAGGAGAATTTAGTGGCTCTCACTATTGCGTGCAAAAGAAAATGTGAGTCTCCGGGAAACGCGACCATTACGATCAACCCCTTGCTGATACCTAATATGCCCCGCGTTCCCCCCATGACTTTGCCAAAGTGTCTGTAATCATATTATTGTAAATGTTGGCGCAGTTAATTGCATGGAGAGGAAAATGGGCTACGCTTGGTGGGTTATGGGGAATTTTTTGAAAGTTTGTTTGCCCTCTGGAGTATTGCAGGCACTAATAATGCTGGATTGGAGGCGAGAGTACAAGAGAGAGGAAGATGGAGAGAGGAAGGAAGCAGGAGGAGGGCAACACTTAACCGGGAGTGTTTCTTCTTTCACCGCTGAGTCTGATATGATTTCAACAAATAAAGACAAAAGAATACAGTGCTGTTGATGTGGATGACTACTCTTGAGTGTTATGAATTCAGCAGCAGCTTGCAAGCGGTTGATAGATGGTGATGTGCATGAAAAGAACAAGCCCAGTGTAAACTTAAAGCATCACAACATTTTCACAATATTTAAAATGGGAAATGAACTGATACTGAAATAAAGTAAGCAGCTCCTCATTTTATAAAATGGTGTAAATAGCACCTGACAGTGACGTCTTGACAACATGCTGATTAAATCCATCCAAGATTTTTTGTTTTTCTACAATGATTCAGTGTCTTGTATATTTGGACAGTGTAAGAAACATGAGTCAGTGCCTTCAGTTGAAATAAAAATAAACATATTTTTACATACATAATTAGTACATAATTTTTAACAAAGGGGTCCACAGTGTGTGCTCCAATTATCAGGGGATTACACTGTTGAGCCTCTCCAGGAAACCTTATGTAAGGGTGTCGCAAAGGAGGATGTGACTGGCTGATGTTCAGATTCAGGAGGAGTGATTCTTGTCGTGGAACAGTGAACCAAATCTCTGCTTTTTCATTTGTTTTGTAGAAACTAACATACATTTTCCATACATTATAAACTAACATATACATTTCCCCTCACAGTTTGTATACAGGAACATATCAGGCTGTTGTATGTCAAAAAGATGACATCCTTGATGCACATTAAAGGTGATACTGGATAGTGAATAGTGCCCATGTGTGCTCACTTACACACACACAGATACACTTGTACATGTTCTCTCTCCCTCTCAGTCATGAAAGCGCAGGCAGTCCAGGCAGGATTGAGGCAGGCCCGACCACTCTGGGCTCACCCAGGGAACATTAGTCATTTTCCAGCTCATTGCTGAGGCTCATTTAGCAAAGCCTCCTCCCGACCATCATCAATATCTCTCCTAAAGAGGCCTATGAGCTGGGAAGGACCAGGCTGCCCTAACCTACTGTGGGTCACGCTTCACCATGCCTGCACTGGATACTGCCAGGAACTAATGAGAAATGACAAGAGGCTATTCAGACTACTTTCATTTTTTTAGAACCTGTTGCATCATTTCTCTTTATATGCATTCTGTTGTCTTCTATGATTGAGGCAGTGGGAATTGTTCTCATAGCTCAAATACTAAATGCTTATGGATTTATTATGAAGTTGAATCAAATGAATAGGTAACAATGCAATGTCTGTATGACCATACAGATGTATAACCATTCAGATGTTTCTTGGCTTCCTGTTAGGACCTCACTGATTGCAGTCTGACCAAATAAAATCTTTTTAAAGGGCTGGGAGCACAGCCCCATTGTGGTCACTGTATTTTTTTTGCATTAAAATTTGTGTCATTGTAGTGTCAACAAAAGCTAATATATCATTTGAGTACATTTTAACTCTGCACTTCTCAAAAGAGCTTTATGATCTTGGTAAAGCATTCTTAACTCAAGTTCTACCACATCACATGCTCTTCATCAGCCAGTGGAGTTTGCCTGGTTGTCTTGGAGATGGATCTGTTGACATGAAATCTAAAGTAAGTAATAAACTCATTCAGAAATTGTCATAGGTTGCTTAGCTTTAATTATACCCGCTGATAACCATTATTAAAAACACTTTAAATATTAATGGGTTGTTATATATGTACTATATATGTGTAGAAATAACTGTGTTAAATTAAAACATTTTTCAGAGGGTACACAGTAAACTGATGCATTAGAGAGGTAATCATGGTGAACTAAAGAACAAGAAAGCTGTTTAAGCAATATTTCAGCACAGGAGACATACTTAACAAAACAGCCTTACTGATGGCTTATCACTGATCTATAAAACATCACTAAGTTCTTCATCAGCATTAACAAAGCCATGAGACTTGGACTGGATGCTTTAAAAACACTTAAACATGTTTATCCATTCACTGAAAAGACTACACTGACTTCACTGTTTGTTGTCAGAATCAACATACAGCTGATATATATGATATGTGGCTGGACTGATACTCAAATCATGCTAAGATCTTCAGTAGAAGACAATACAACTAATTTCAGTTTCTTTGGGACAACGTTTGGATAGAAAAACAGTTCATTTGCTACAAATCTTTTTTAGTCTTTGGTGAGACACGTTAAAAGACCTGTATGATATACAACATTTCTTCCAGATGAAAGAACCTTTTGCCTTGTGAAACCTGTTTTATTATCCTATGATATCTTTACTCATCAAGAAGAGCAGCCACACATGTTGTAAATGCCTCATAACAAGACTGACGCTACTCAGGATTCATTTTTAATCCATTCTTATTTATTGCAGATAGTCACTGGAGAGGGCGGGAAAAGAGAGAGAGGAGATAGGCAGAGCAAATGAGAAGGAAACGGGAGGAAGAATGATTCGACCACAGCCAAAGCTCTCAAGTAAAAACAATGAAATACTGGTAAAATATGGTCTGTTGGGAATCAAGCTTTGGAAATGATGAGAAACCTGAATGTCTGTTTCATTGTCACTATATGTTTCCTTATAACTATGACTTTGTTCATGTGGCCACTGTCATGTTGAATCAGGAAAGGGTCCTGTAGGTGTTTTACATAAAGGCACAGAGGGCGAGGGATGGTAATAGAACACAGTCAACCTTTAGCTAGTTAATCAATTACTTTTTATTCAGGCCAAATGGCAAGCAGTGCCATTTTACAGTTAGTCAGCTCACATAGTGAATATATGATTAGGTAATATGTTCCATTTAAATGTGGACTATCAGAGAGGATGACGCAGAGTAACAGAGATGTAGAGGACCACAGGTTAGATGACAAGAGGCCAAAAAGCCATCATCCTACTGTGATGAAATGCTGACTACAGTAGTTAGTGGTTGGCAGAATCACCTCTGTATGACTGGTCCTCTGATGGTCTTAGTTTATTTGTCCTCAAACAATCTGACTCAACCATCATAGATTTACCACGTCAGCATCTCCACAGAACAGACTAAGCTTTGATGAGAGTTTGTCAAGGTTGATAAGGGTATTGTGAGGATGAACCTACAGATTGCTGATACTTTAGCCACTACTCAGTGTGTCATTTCTCACTTTTCATGCTAAAACTCAATTAATAGATCAAAATGATGCCACTTATTCATCCAGCCACACACTTATTTCAACACTAATCTGCATCATAATACAAATCATAAATAATAACCTTTTTTTTATCATAAATCTGTTAAAGTTGTAATCTCACAGATTATTTAATTGGTAATTGCATGTTTATGCCCTTCTCTTGAAGTTCTTTGTATAGTTTTATCGTCTGTAGTAATTGATCTTTTCTCTGTTTGCCCATCCATAGTAACCATTCATTTACAGCTCTAGCAGAGACCAGAAAACACACTGCTTCACACACAGGTGAGTTGATGAGCGAGACTGTTGTGTTAAAAGTCTTGTTAAAAGCCGAACTGTGCACCGCTTGTGATTTTCTGGGAAAGCTGCCACAGACACCTGGGTCGTAACACTGAAACGCTGCAGACTGACATCAGTGGGTCACTGTGTAAGCTCATTCAGTGATTGACAGTAACGTAAGAGACATTTATTTAAAGTGAAAGTCTTGAAGTTTCTAATTTGTTGTGGTATAGTATTAGTCTATTTAGTCTAGGATATATGCTCATCAACTTTATATACAGCACATTTCACGTTTGCCTGTTTGCTTTATGATGGTCACTGGCTGAAGGTTAAAGGTCATTAGCTTTTTTTCTCAATGTTTCGAGTGACAGCACTACAAGTAAGCAGTCTGCAGGCTTCCATAATGTGACTTGTGTAGCAGATATTACACTGTGTGATTGGATAGTAACATAAATGTTGAGGTTGTTGTGTTTCTCATGGCTGCAGAGTGCCTCTAGCTGAAAAAGCATGGAAATGAAGTGGAAAATGCATATGATTAGGCAAATACAATCTCCTTAGAACTGGTGTGTATGTGTATACAAGTGTGTGTGTGTGTGTGTGTGTGTGTGTGCGTGTGTGTGTGTGTGTGTGTGTGTGTGTGCTAGAAACAGATAGAGATAGAGAGAACTGCGTACACACGATTACATCTGCATTTCCACATCCAACATTTGTTTTCATTAAACTGCCATTCCGGCATATTTGCTTTCTCATTCCTACTTGCATAAAATTATGTAGTAAATGATGCAAAAACATTTTACTAGACTTAACTTATGCAGTATAGAGATGCAGACTGTTCACTACTTATTACTACTTTAGGCTTTTAACATATGATCACACTTACGTCCACGATCTGATACCAAGGATGAATAATCTTTTTTTTTTTGGCACCTAATTTTATGTTCAAACTATCTGTAACCACTTTTATAGCTACAGCATACATCTCTCTCTCTCTCTCTTCTCTATGCTCTCCTAAGGAGAACTTGAAGTAACTGTTCTGTTCTACTCTGTCTCTTGCATATTGGCAAGTGTATTTTGAGTGTCGTGGTTTCCCACACTTGAAAAGGGAAGGACTTGAGAAGACTCAGGATTTCACT
>JBAJHX010000049.1:25148444-25166369 GCA_037176925.1 Amniataba percoides
CAGCGCACTCGCGCAAGCGGCAGCGAGGCCGACGTCTCATGCACCCGCACGCAGACACCGGCAGATCACCGCAACACATATATTTAGTCTCCAGCCTGCCCTCTTGGGCCACGGTGAACATGTTCTGAAGTACTATGCATGTCCTTATTTAGTTGCTTTACTGAAAAACAAGTTAGAATCCCTGTTATTTTGATAAAAACCACTAACAGTCTACTTGGACTCAAAAACATGATTGGACTTGTACAACGAATAAACAAAATTTCCCATCCCAAAGGCAATTTTGCACACAGGCAATTTTCTGTGCTTGCAGGCGACCTGCACACATCTGTTTGTCTATTATGGTGGTGAATGGTGGAGGGGGGGAGGGTATTTTTTTGATCATATCAACAACAACGGGGGACACGGGGCATCCATCATGACCTGACCACCTCTCCCGCTTGCATGTACTTGAACAGGCCCAACAAGTGGTAGCAATTTTCCATTTTCATTTGTTGACCACTTGACCATGTGTTTTCCCCGGCTCTGGCTGATGAGCTCTCATTCATGGTCGACTTCTGGTCTGTACACACCTGCAAGCTCTGCTCCGATGCACCAGCTGCTGACAACATAGTGCAGGGCATCGTACACTGCCTCAGAAATTAACAGACAGCACCTCAGAGAGCCACAGAGGAGAGGACAGAAGCAATGAATTAGGGGATGGAAACATAAATTCATTCCAAAAAGAAGAAATTTAAGTATTGTACATTTTTGCTACTGCTTTCTGTATATTGGTGTTATCCATTACCTTACCACTGATTTACATTGCAATAGTTTAATACCACATCAATAATGCTACACAGTGTTAATGATGATACATAGCTACAATAGGTATACATCTGCAGAACATGTCGGTAAAGGTGACTTTTACAGAACCCCTGAATGGTCACAGGGGTTTTTTTTTACATTTGTGTTCCTGTGCAATATTTTTTTCCTTTCCCCTGATCCAATGTATTGGTTCAGCCCAGCCATAATAAACTGTCAGTTTAGGGAAGAGAAAGTTTAGTACAGAAAGGAGAATGATGTGACACTTAACATGATGCATTTACTGCTCATTACTCCGTTCAAAAGGCCAAACACTGACACCGACATGTAGCTGCTGGCTGTGAGCACAGCTGCTGCTCTGCCTGGCTGTGCTGCGGGAAGCTGTGGCTGCATTTGTGGTTGAATCTTTGAGGCACTGTGACTGGTTTTTACTGCTCCTATCTAAACAAATACTAAATGTGTTTCAAGGTAATAATGGAAGGTAAAATTATATAAAAAAAAACAAATCCACCATGACTTAAGCAAAGCCTGTGACTAAGAATGGTATGCAGACCTGTAGAACTGTGTTGCATGTGTTTTCAAAGTTAATGTAATAAAAGAGAAAATAATCTTTATAATAATAATAAATCTTCATAAATGTGTTCATTCAAACAACTATAGGTTGTCAGTGGAAAACAATTTTATGGAAAAACAAATATTGTTTTTCTATTAACAGATGATTAGTGTGAGTGTGTTGCCCACAGAGTTCCTTCAATGGCTGCAATTCAGTGATTTATGTTCATATATTGTATTTATTTTTGTTGATCATTGCTCGATGTTTGTGTTTGATGCTGCACACTACTCGCACTACTAGATAGTGATCAGGCAGGCTGCTGACTGGTTTTTCAGTGTCCTGCTCCAGGTTTGACTATTTCTTTTTTTTCCTTTTTAATTGTAGTGCCAGCCAGGTCTCCGTCCTGGTCTCCAGTCAACTCTTAAGGAAATCATAATGGAATGGGCCAAGAAAAGATAATTCAGGTTAGTTAAACTCAGGTCCTACAAAATCACTTACAGTTGAGGTAAAAATCCAAAAGCAAACTGCACTCACTGACATTTATAGAGTCAGTTATGGAGTCAGTGATCCAGTCCTGATTTTCCAAGAGCTGTGCTGCTGCTTTATGACAGAAGCAGAGAACAGTGGAGTCGTGGAGAATAATGATCCGAGGGATTAACAGCATCTTGTGAGGTGGATGGTGGTGGCAGCAGATGAGTGCAAGAAAACAGGACTCGACGGGTTAAACAGCCTTACTGCTTTTCGCTGCCATGCAAATGAGCGTGTTGTTCACGCCAATTGCTCTCCTCTGTTCTGCTCCGGTGATGTAGTGAGCAGACAGAATGAGATAAGGATGATGGTTTAAACGGAGGCAGGAGCCAGTAATGTATTATTAATAGTTTATCTATGTTTAAAGGCATAACGAGTAGGATTTCCTTGAAAAAAAAGAAAAACAATGTATAGACTCACACAACAGTAATTGCTCTCGATCATCACTTGTGACTCCCAGGAGAGGTGTTGTGGTGTCTGTATCTCAGGAGACCCTGCCCTCTGCCTGGAGTTTATTCATTTCTGTGGACAGAGGCTGAGCTGCCATCACCACCATGTGTCATAAAGATCTTTTAACTAAGTGAATTTGTTTTGGAGGCCAGTGAAACTAAGCTTGCAGGATGCACAGCGATGATGTAAAGTGTCTCATGAGGCTATGTAAGTTTAATGACTGTAATGTGATGATGGTGAAACAAAGTAACTGTTGCAGAAAGTTCCCTGTGCTTCACTTCCTGCTGCAGGAGAAAGGATTTCCTGGTGATTTTTCGACAGGAGAGCGGCAGCAGCTCCAGAAAGTGACCTTTAGTCAGCAGCTGTAGTAAAGTTAGCCAGATTAAACCCCTCAAGTTTGATCCAGGACCGTCCTGACTCCACATCAGGTCAGCTAACTTTATGTTGCTCCCTTTGTTACTTATGCTACTGCGACTGATCACCAGCCTGCAGTACTGGGATCCTCAAGTAGAGCCTACGCAGGGGAAGTACTGTCTGTTCTGTTGGTACAATGCAGGTAGACCCACATGCAAGACAAACAGGTAAATGGATTGTAATAAAAGATTTAATCAAGTTCTTAAAGACTAAGCTTTGTAGTGAAGCTTTGGATCAAAGGACAAGACACAGGACATGAATGAATGGGAAAGGTGATGATGTGGCAACAAGACAGGGGAGACACGGACTATATATACACATGAGGAAAGGGGCGACAGGTGGAGACAATCAGGGCGGGGCAGACAATCTCACAGGCGGGAAACAAACAAGGGCAGGAACTTTAGTGACCTGAAACGAGAGGAGAGTTAAAGATTTCAAAATAAAACACACACGCCAGATTTGATTTGATTTGAATTTGACACGCCAGAACAGGAAACAGAAACATGACAGACATGACAACTTAACACATATGACAAGACATTACATTGTCTTTGTAATAGTTACATTATAATCCAGCTTAATTAATGTTATTTAATGTTAAGCTAATGACCAAGGGACTGGAATAAAAAAATAAAGAATCCAGAATCTTTATTGTCATCATGTTTTCACATAATGAAATTAAGATTGGTGACTTCCAGCTTTAAACATAAAATATATGTAAAAATATGTAATATGTAGATAAATATCTTAAGATTTAAAGTTGTAGCAGCAATGTACAATGGGGGAAAACTGCCTTCAACTCGATGTGGTTAAAGTCTCAGCGTGATCACAGCCGCCTCTGGATTGTTGTTCATCTGCAGGCTGATCATGCAGTGTTGCTCCTGTTGCTTATTTAAGTCACACACAAACATTGGTATTATATTGGGACTGTTTTTATAACCAGTTGAAAACTATAGAGTAGTTTTAACTGTAGCTGCATCAGTACTGACCTGTGTGTATGCAAACACAACTAAACCAAAACTGAACCATAACACTAAACCACTTTGTAACCACTTCTATTCCACTCTGTATTATTACATAATATAATTAACAAATATCAATTAATCTAAAGGATCATGTCCAGCTTATAAAGTAAGAAGAATCCCCCAAAAAAATTAACAAAGGCATGGCAGCCCATACTGTATTTTAATTAATACTCTACTCTAATACCCTAACCATTCAAATTTATTACAGGAAGTTCTACTTTGACTTTGAAATGATTAGATAGTACATCAAATGTCTGTGTGTCTCATAGTTCCAGCAGATTTACTTTTTTGGATTGACTAAGTCACATAAATATGGAGGTGAGATGCCAAGAAGAGCTTTGTACATTAGTGTGTAGTATTGAGTGAGTTGGTGGATTCCTTCTAGGCCCTGCGTGTACGACAGCATCCTGCTCACTCCTCTTTCTCTACGTACTGGCCCTGTTCCCTGGAACCACTTGCTGCTCTCCCTCTGGCCTCCTCCTCCTCTCTGTCTTCCTCTTGTTTTCCTTCCATTCATCCAGCATTTCCCCCTCTCCAGCGGCCTAGACAATGGGACCCCGGCTGCAGCCAGCCGCAGGGCCCCTCAAGCCGACTGAGTCTTTTCATAGCAAAGCCCAAGGGCTCCAGGGTAAATCCTACAACTTGGCATGCTAGCATGCCAGCTAAAGGGATGCCAATGTCCGCCAGCATTGCTGCACTCTTCATTTGCAGCCTGCTCTCTTTGTTCTACAGTGTCTGTCTCTATGACTGTATGTTTCTATCTCCCACTTTGTCTTCCGGATTTCTTGGTTTCTCCATCTTCTTTAGTGTCTTTGTCTCTGTCTTGGCACACAGTAAAGTGCTGAATGTATCATCATTACCAGGTGTCCCACGTTGTTTTAAAAAGGCCTTTTTTTTCAAAATATTCAGGTTGAGAAGGTTACATTTAAAATCTGCTGCAAAGAAAACTACATATTCAGTGGTTGCTTAGTCGTAACACTACTACTTGTGCTAATGGTAAAAATACTTGTAAGTTACACTCAAGGAACAAGGTTTTTTATCTCTGATTCCTGCGGCCTCCTGTTTAAGCCATTTTAAATGCTGGATTTGACCCCAAAACAGCAGTGAGATGCATCGTAATGTGGTGTTGATTGGTAGCTTCTATCCAACATGAGTGGGACCTGCAGGTTTCTTCCATTAGGATCCTAAATGCTAACAAAAAAATGCAATGACTGTCTGTACTTCCAGCAGCTTCTGCAAATAAACAGTTGATTTGACTATGCTTACTGTACTATACTTCAGCTCCACTTGCTTGTGATCAGTGGTTTAAATCAACATCTTTTAACCCTTTAAGCGCCAGATTTTTTTTTCAAGAAAATATGTCATTTTGATATCAAGATTCCAAAGGACTTTAGCTTGAAAATTGTTAGGGATAAAGCTATACTGTAATTGAGAAAGTTTTACTCCCACCCCGGCCACGTTATGGTGAAGCATGTGCTGCTTGGTGACTGTCGCAGCTCGCAGACTCGCTGCTGCTGCGTAATGACGCACCGGCAGACTCGCGCTCACCTGACGACTGAACATCATCGTCACAGGGTGAATGTTCCTCTGTGAATCTGAGTCAACCAGTACTTGACCAAGTACTTTGTCAACAGAAAAACTCTCTGCATTATTATTATTGCTAAATTATCGCTGTCTTTCTCTCTCTCCACTCCCACTACAACCACTTCTGCGTCTGCGACTGAGGCGGACTTTTTCTCTGTTTATACTCCAAAGTCTGCATAAACACACCCTCAAATGCTGCTCAGATTGAAGCCACAGGTGTGCTTGTTGCAATTTTGCGACCATGGCGCCTAAAGGGTTAATATTTACAGGATTTTATCTGGCAGAGCACTGAGTCAGTACAGAGCTGGCATAATGACACCAGACCTGGCAACTTCAACACAATGTAAAGACATCGTAAAGCTTTTGTTTGTACTTAAAGACATAGTTTCAGAATCAAATGTTTTCAGGGTTTTTTTACATGTTGCATGTGTCAGTCAGAATTGGTGAAGCTTTTTAGATGAGATGTGAAATGTCTTCAAAAAAAGAATTAGAAAAAGAAGTTTAAAAAGTGTCATAAAGCGATGCACTGTGTCCACTGGCACATGACACTGTTGCATCCAAAGCTGGTACTGTTGCTATCTGTAGCTATAGGCTATCTATATACTATGCTATCACATGAATCAGTCTGAAATACCTCCTCAGTTACCACTATAAAAGTGCGTTCTGTATATATACAGGGGTCTTATGGTTTTAACTGTTGGATCATGCTACATCAGATATTATTATTTTTAGTCAAAAGATGTGCACATAAAATCAGATTTTTGGTGAGTTGGCAGTTTTTTCAGCCATAAATAGGGTTTGCAGGCTGGAATAATTGGAGATAGCAGAAAAGCACACTCAATAATTCCTCATAATTTGTTATACACTAGGCAAGGCAAGTTTTTTTGATATAGCACATTTGAACAACAAGACTGTTCAAAGTGCTTCACTGAGGACGCCTAAAGCATCGAAACAAAGAGCAAAAGAAAGACACCACAACAAAGACAATCAAATACAATTAAAAACAGTCATTACTGAATTTATAAAGAGCCAAGAGAATTGAAAATAAAAACAAGCTAAAATAGTAGCTCAAATTGTATTGAGGAGGTTTAAAATAACTGAATAAGAATCACTGTGCAATGTAAAGATCTAAATCACTCAATTTAATAAAAGGCAGCTGCAAACTCAAGTCCTCAGAAAATGTGTCTTGAAAATGTGCTTTTCATAGCTGTTGCTGTCTGTAACGAGGACATTAGTGAAAGACCATTGTGCCATGCTGAAATGGTGTGATCACCATACAGGTGCACGTCTCTTACGATCAGACTGATACATGATGGTGTTAAGCTCAAGATGTGAGATCAAGTTGCAGGAACCTCCATCTGCAATCAGTCAGGGACTTACACTGACATTGCACTTTTTTAACTTGACTTCCAAGTTATTGGAAGAGATCTAAAAGTGGGGAAGGGGAAGATGCCTTTCTTTCAGGTCACAATAATAGCCCCTTTAAAATATCTGTGCACATCCCTGATGCACCTGTTGGTTGCCCAGCATCATGGGTGTCACTTAACATGTTAGCTGGGTGATGCATTATCACCTATGCAAAGGTAAAGTAATGATTTATATGAACAATAACAATAATAAAAAACTCTAACTTGTTAAAAATCCCTAACTTGTGCTGCTCACAGTCTTTAGGCCTGGCCCAGATGTGACTGGACCATTAAACATACACATATAAAATGTATGATGACGGACATGGAGCTCCGCCCTCGCGTGGCTGCAGACACACCAGCAGCATCTTCTCTGCTGCTGCTTTTTTTCTTCTACCCCCATTTTTTGTACAGTTACCTATTATTCCTACAGTTGTCATTACTTTTTCAACCATTACCAGTATTTTGCTTACTACCACTGCAACATTGTACAGTCGTGAACATCGCAGTGCACACAGTATACTGTGTGTATAGTGACACACATGCTCAGGTCCTTTGTGTTATCAGTGAGCCAGAGGGACGGTGAAGGAGAGGAGGGGGCACATGCAAGAACTACTGGACAGCTATATAAAAGGCAGCTGGCATTAAGAGTGATGGGCTGGGCTGCTGTATCTGCTATTCGGCCTTCATTTGCTCCATGTGACCCCTGCTGCCCCCACCCTCACACACCCTGCTGATCACCCCCCTCCCCTTTCATTTACGCCTTTATGGAATAATTTGCATATGGCATTGGCTGTGCTGTTTTTTATTGAGGTCATTTTTATCACCGCTGTGTGGCAGCCATGACAACAATAAATCCAGTTTATTCCTGGACAAGGATGACCTTTTTTCTCTCTCTAATCACACGGTTACAGGTTGAGTCCATGCTCAGAGAATGCTCCTTTCTCTTCTTCTGTTTATTTGTGTTTATCAGCTGAATGAATGAGTGCTCCCTGGACAGGCGTAAACAGCTCTGAAAGTGGGAAGAAATACCAATACACCCTGGTTTTGTGTGTAAGAAAGTCACAAACACCTGGACGCATGCTATCAAAGTAACCCTTAATTACTTTCCGTGACTTGAAAATACCACAGTTTGGTTCTCTACATCTGAATAGTTGTTCAGAAGGTAAGAGGTAAGAGTGTTTGATTTTTGCCAGCATGTCCAAAGATTTTTGATACTTGAAATAAAAATACATAAAAAACAGAAATATCTGTTGATGAATTTATAGATGAATAGAGGAGAATTCTGTGGGGAAAATAATAAAATATGTACAATATGATTGATTGATAAACTCTGGATTGTAAAAGTTTAAGAGTAATTAGGTGAAAAATTTCATTCTGGACCTTGAAACAGTCTTTGAAAAAGAAATTACTCAAGGTCCTTTTAGCTTTTGTGGTGTTTTCAGTTGTTTAACTGTTTGTCCAGATTTATGAACATTCGTTCTTCATGGATGTGAAGTAACTAAGATGGGCAATGAGACAGAATTTTGTTATGACTTGATAATAAGTAATACCACGACCAAAATCTGTGTTACACCTGATGCACTATGTAAGAGAGAGCAACATGTCACTCCTTACTCCTTATTGAAAATGCTTTCATTAGCATTAAACAAGGCATTCATTGTGCTTCTGGGAAGATCTTTTTTCTTCCGTATCAATCATAATGATACTCAAACATGACTTATCTATTGTTTAAGTATTGATTGACCCATTGCTAGAAAAATGGTCAATCAGGGAAAAGAGTAAGTCTCGCTGATTGCAGTACTATGTGTATAATGTCTGTGTTCTGGCTCAGGCTTACATCATCAGTACTAAATCAATGTAACCATCATACACAACATCTTCTCTCATCCTCTCTCAACCTACAGTATCATCTTTGGTGGTTTGGATACACCACACCTGACTTTTTCACTTAGACTGTCTCCATACTTTCAGTGATCTCAACATCTGCTCTGCAGCCTGCACCTGCAGCCCTCTGCGCTTACCCCCCCTCCCTTAGCACTGAACTGCAACCTGATCTGAGACAGCTGCTGCGGAGGATTAAGTCTGGTTTTTAAACAAACACAGCTTCGAAGCGCTTGGCAGGGGCCAGGGGCAGGGGTCCAGCTCCGGGGCCCGCTGAGAGTGAACCATCCCAGGGGAGAGGTAGAGAGAAGGGCCCCTGTGTAATCTGATGAGCCCCTGAAGCTCTTCACCAGGTCAGCAGTAAGACGGAGTTGTTTTGACTTCACGTCCATATGAATTTCACATAAAGAGGACGGTACAGTTTATCAGGTCCAAATGCATAGCTGGAGTGAGGCAGTCATTTTGGCTGCTGATGGCCTTTCAGCCCTTGACAAGGAAAGGACTGATCACAGCTCCATTTCAGATAAAGGTGAAGTGTCTTCCTCCTCTACCTTTTGCTACCTTTGTCATCCTCTTTCTCTCTGCATTGGGCCTGGTGTCACTTCAGACAGGGGTCATCTCAGCAGATTAACTCCGAAAACCAGATCCAAATGAAACACGCTGCGGGGAACATC
This sequence comes from Amniataba percoides, assembly GCA_037176925.1. Classification (NCBI taxonomy): domain Eukaryota; kingdom Metazoa; phylum Chordata; class Actinopteri; order Centrarchiformes; family Terapontidae; genus Amniataba; species Amniataba percoides. The sequence goes on from JBAJHX010000049.1 coordinate 25,157,764, forward strand.
TATCACTTGCAGATGCAATCATGCTAAATGTGTCTATTTGCATCCCCCTTTTCCAAAAGACGGGGGGAGTGGGGGGGTATCCATCTCTCTTGTAGTTGACAGTCTCCATTAAAACGCTGAGCGTGCTGAGGACCAGTGAGATGGCTGCAACTTGTTTCTCACACTGTTGTGACAGCGAATGCAAATAGCCTGACTCTCCCCCTGGAGAGGGACGGAGACTGGCAGGCGGAAAAATGCAGAAAAGGAGAGATGAGTAGGACCAGCTAGTGGCAAAGCTAAGTGAAGGAAAAGAAATCACTCCTCCCTCCTTTGGTCTCTTTTAATGACTTCTCCTTCCTCGGCTCTGCCATCAAAATATTATATCAATAATTGCTGGCGAAAAATTAAACAAGTAAAACAATGAGACGGCCCCGGGGGCTGCCTTCCCCCTCCAAATTAGTCTGTGCATTTTAGAAGAAGGTCACTTCCTCCTCCCCTCCCTCGTTTTCCACCCTCCCGCGGCCCCCTCCTCCCGCTTCCATCGGATCAGTGACACATTCTCTGGCGTGATAGCGCTGACCTGAGTTTGAATTTAGAGTGTTCATTAATAGGATATTATGCCATATGCTCACTGCACTGTCTTATTGTAATGTCTGGCACTGGTTTAAGAATTTGTAATTAGTGCTGATATAATGAAAGGACTGGAGGGGCTAATGCTAACTGTGGTGCAAGAAAGAGATTTGCACTTTGGATTGAAGCTGGTAGGATTGGTCATCTGCAGACCCACTGACTCACTAAGTGCACACTGGGAAAAAACCTTGGTTGGGACCCCTGTTTAACAAGAATATCAGAAAAAGAAATCAGTTTTCAGTGATGCCTGATTGGTGTTACTTTTAGGTTAGGAGAAAAATCACTTTATAGGTATTCTTAACCAATGAAATCAATCTGGCGACGCCTCATATTTCACATATGGTCATATCTAAAATGTTCAGATCTCCTTTAAACTCTCGGAGACTGCATAAGTAAATCCAAAACAGACCTCCTTCAGTTAAAGGGGACTGTTTCAAATGGTTGAACTAAGCAATGCAGATGGTCCTTTACACAACTACCTCTGTGTACAACCACATGCAACTACTAGGGAAGACTGCAGTCTCAACATGTTGGTACCAATGTGTATAATTACACCCGCGCCCAGACGTGCAAAGATGTCTACATTTTTGGACAGAGCTCAGAGCAGCCATATGAAGCAAGATGAGACTTTTCACACTGCCACTGAGGCTGGACCTTCAGAAAAGGTATTGGCCAAATATGGAGAAGAAATCTCCTCTCTTGTGTTCCTTTTAAACTAAACTTCAATATTTAATCAAAACCACAATCTTTCCCTAACTTTCAGATGACTGTTAAAATCCTTGAAAACACTTTTGTTGCTATGAGCACATACTGTAGGCAAACAAATGAATGACCCTGAATTGTTTGTAGATTTGCTCAATCTGTACTTTTTTGTGAATTGGCAAGTTGTATAAGACATAACAAATAAAAGTTTCTAAATCACAACTCTCAGAAAACAACACTTCATAGTGAGTTTTTTCTGAAGAGAGTGACTTCACACCACCTCCTCTTCCTTGCTGACAAGACAAGAACTGTAGAGAGCTTCATAAGTGACTCTAAAGTCTGACTCTGAAATAAAATAAGAGACATTGGTTCTACTTCTATACAATATGCATTCAAAGAGGATTCACAATCTGTGCTTTTCATTGACAACCAGTGCTCTCCACTCCTGCAGCTGCCTTTACTAAGGAGGTGATGTCGTGGTGTAGAGGGAAGCTGTGCTCCCAACGCTCTGCTGTGGTGCTTTTCTCGCACACCGTTGTCGCGTCCCACCAGCACTAATTTTCATTCATAATGATCTTCATGGGAGGCATTGAAGGATGAGGGTTTGAGCGGCTTTTGCCTTGGCGCTGTCCCAGCACTTTCAGCCCTGATGTGCTGTCATAATTATGCTGTCCGTGCTAAATGCCTATTGTGTAAATGTGCAGTGAAGCTGCCAACAAAAGCAGAAAATGGAGGGATTTTTCCATCACCAGGCAGTAAATAATTGCATACAATAAGGGTTATGCTAAAAAATCTATCTCCATAGAAGGCATAATTCTGGAGCAATGTATGGGATAAAACAATGACACAGGAAGTCCTGTGTTGGCAGCTGCAAACACAGTCACACACACAGATTACGAAGAGGCATGAAGGGCATTCATATTCATGGTAGAGAATAGCTGCTACTTCTGTTTAGGCACTTCGATTCATCATTTTCAATTCTGTGAAGTAAGGTTGTTCGATATCTGAGCAACAATTAAACAAACATGGAACATTGTCATTTCCAACATGTATTAAATTTATAACAAGTCATATTAACCATATGAACTGATTTAGTTGACAATATATCCAATATGTCTTCCACGAGCAGACTCATCATTTTAAGCTTGATAAATCACTGTATAACACAAGTGACCAACCGAAAGTCTGAATATTGTATTTATTTATTGTGTTGGTCCATCTCATTCCAGAGCAGCGTCAGGTCTCCTTGTCATTGATTCCCCAAGTTTGTGAGCCCTCCTGAAGTGATGAACTCCATTCATCTAAAGATATTCTCTTATTTGGTGTTTTGATGATGATGGTCATCTAAATGGCCATTACAGCAGCCACTGCATCCCCTCAATGTAGGTCTCAAGGATTCACATTACTCTTTTTATTTGTTATCTCTTTGTACTTTTTAAAAATTAAATATTTTCAGTTTTATTTTGATTTATTTAACTGAAGAAAATGTAAGATTTTTGTTTTTTTGTCAAACTTTTCTTTGCAATGACAACAATGAACTTCTGCTCAATAACAAGAACAAGAATAATCAAAAACAATCTCATCTTTTCTAGCTTGCTTTTATGTACGCATTACCTTTTTTTTATTTCACCCTTGAACTTAAATAAACCAGTTTAAACTTTTCCAATTATCAGTATTACCTCAAAGCTGATTATTTCTGATTAAATAAAGCTGGATATATTTGTATATAGTATTACATGTTGTGCAGTAACACATTTCTCACTTTCTCTGTAAGGCTAAAATTAGATTTTTTTCAAAAGTTCCTGGGCATAAGAGCAAAGCACGGTGGAATAAATTCTGCTGCTCTCCTGCACATGACATTGCACATAAATATTCAATAAATTAGCTGCGGCCGTTTTATAGATTGATCAGTCATCTCTGGCACACTGTGACAGGCAATGCTGGGGCTGAAATATTAATGCTGACAAATTAGGGATTTCTGAGTAAATGATGTCACATTGCACGGCTTCACTCAAATTGACTCCCTGGCATGAGGGCACATTTGCCAGCTCCGTAATATACTCGCTCCCCAACTTCCCCCCCTTTTCCCTTCCCTTTCCCTCCTCTTGTCTCTAACCTTCTATCTCCTCCCTCCTCCTTGCTCCTGCCTCAAAATGACATTCATTATTTTATCGTTAAGCAGGAGTCATTCTTTTCCTGCAGCCCAGGAACTAAGTGAAAAGGAAGAGGGGAGAATATGAGGCACTGGAAGGCCAAATCACAGCTCGGCCAGGTTTCATCGTGCCAACTGGAGCTCTTCTCTTGGTGACCTGGGGCCCCTGTTGAACATGGCAGCATCTTGTACTGCGGAGGCGGGAATGTGACAGAATCTCTGGAGAAATACACGAGGCAGAACCTGCTGCGTCCAGACAGAGGGAGAAGATTGTTTGTTAGAGTCTCTGCATGGATATTCACCTGCTCCAATCACATAGGGTTGGAGTCCTGCCTCAGCTCTCGCTCAGAAATGTCAGGATGGCTCACAGCCTGTAACGTCCGCTGAATGTGGGGGTTGCTATCAAAGATACATGAGACATTATTTATGCAGTGGAAATCACTGTGGTCTTTGATGTCTCAGAATTTAACAAAAAAAGTCAATTTTCTGAATGAAGTTGAGAATAAGTGAAGAATATTGTGGTTATAATAATTTAAAAAAATCTCCAAATTCTGAGATTAAAGATTGAAGATCTCTCTATTTCTGTTTCATACAATCACAACATTTTCTTTATGACATAGTGCTGCTTTTTTTTTTTTTTTTGTAAATTGCTATTGATTACACCACATGCATCTAGCCCCATGGTTTCCCCTCCAAGATTCATAGATCTGAGTGCATGTAAGATTATTAGCAATGAGGAGACAAACAGGAGATTCAGGGTTCCAAGTGTTCCATACTACACTGTGAAACAATACAATCAATAGATGTAAGTCATAGATATTTGCAACCTGTCAAAAGAGTAAGTAAGTGCTGCCTTACTTTAAAGGATCAGAAGTGAAAAAGGCTAAACCAGTGACCTAGACACATGAAGATAATGCTGCAGCATTATCTTCATGTGTCTAGGTCACTGGTCAATATTTTCAATAAGCAAAGGGTCACATGACAATGTGATGGACCTCTGCTGTCGCCCTCAGCTGTGTGGAGAGCTTTAGTCTCTTTCAGCTCACTGTCTTGGTCTCCTGGCTGTCACCTGAACTGTTTGGTTCACTCTCACAGCGCTCATCTTTCCAGTACTCTGATAAACGCACAGGCAGCTACCTACCCAGCTAAACAGCTAGATAGTTTCCTAGGGAGACTGAAGACAGAGCTAAACGAGAGTGAGAAAATTGGACATAATTTCAATAATTTCAATAAATTTTATTTAAATATTGAAATTTAAAATATTAATTTCCAGTGACTCTTTCCAAACTTAACAATGTTGTAAACTTCTTAAAACTAGCTCCAACATATTTTTGGAGCTCTGTGATTTAAACCAAATCTTAGAATACCACCACCTAAAATGATCGCATCATTATCTGTGTTTCAAGTTTGTTCGTACCTCACTGAGGGGGATGTCATGTGTTATGTAACACTTCTGAGTGAAACATACAGTCCACCTTCACATTTACTTATGCATGGCTTCTACTATTTATCCCTGTGGTTTTCCAGCAAGACAAGGAAAGGCCCTGCTCAGCAGTAAGCTTCTGCTCATCTGCTGCTAGTCAGCCTGTAATGAATGAGGCCTGCATTCCAGATCAATACTATCTGTGAGGAATCACCAGCAGGCTGGACTGCCACACATGAGCTGTTCATTGTGTGTATTTGTGCGTGTGTGTGTGGATACCTCTTGGGTATGGGGCTGTCCTTGTTTGTGGCACTGGATGTAAACCTGGACGGGATGATCCCACATTATATGGGTGTTCAGTAATCAGAAAAATGTACTTAAGCTTTAACATTTTGCTCCTTTGTGGCTTCTGTATAAGTGACATATCTGTGGTCAGCGGAGGCTTCAGTCCATGCTGACAGCCGGCCTCTTTGAAAGAGTTACAGGTATAATTAAATGTAATGTGAATCTTACTTTTAAAATATAATAATTTTGTGCAAATTTAAAGGTTACGTAAGGTCCAGTTTTTACTATAATATCACTAGAACGTCATTACATTATCATTACAATCATCATTGTGAATATGACCAGATTTTTTTTTTCAAGATAATACTTGAAAAGTTTTGTGGCTTAAATCATCAACAGAGTCATTAACACTGCAAAGGTTCATTTCTCTCAAGCCACCAGTCCTAAAAAAAACTGTACACTGTAACAAAAGAGTTAGAGTAGAGCAGTGTGTGAAGATTTGCTGTGGTATTTGTATCTGGCATCTGTCCTCTGAACCTAGCTCTGGTTTCTACAGATGACTTCTACCTCAGAAATGTCAGGGGAAGGAAAAAAGAAAAGGGAAACTGTCTGTGGTCCGTCTATCAGCCGTGGTGATGAATAGAAATGGAATACCCTCCCCTCTCGCCTCGATCCCTGAAAACACACTCCTCTCCTCCCTGTTCTTAATGCAATCACTAGGCTTCACCGCTGTCTGTCCTTTTTTTTGATGCCAGCCCGTTTTTGTAAGCAAATTACTCCGTCAGAACCCGGCGGCGCCTGTCCATCACGCTGAAGGAGGAGGTGGAATGTCGCTCAGACAGCTGACTGACAAGGAGGCACGCATGGGGAAAAACAAGATGAGGTGGAGGATGGACAGAGCGAGGGATGCCGGTGGAAGGGAGGCAGGAGGAGGAGAGGATAAAAAATGGAAGGACATATGATGTAGAGGGCAAGAGCCCAAGAGATAGGAAACAGGTTGAAGTGAAAGGGGGCTAAAGGATGAGAAAAAAAGTGGGTCTCCTTTTTTCGTGGAGTGTCCCCTGGGTGTGGCAGTATCAAGTCAATCTGGGGGGCTAATTCGTGTCAGGGTTTGAATCCTATCTCCTTGAGAGGGGAGCAGAAGGTTGATAAAAATTGAAGTGGAATTGAAGTTGGATGCACAAGAAGATAGGGGGCACAACAATGGGGTGGGGGAGGGGAGGTTGAGCAGTTTGCTCCCCCCGCAGATGCTCTGCCTGTCCACTCCTGATACCCCTGACCTTGCCCAAAGTATCCCTGCCACTCATACTGTAACTTCCACACTTTTTAAGGAAAACTCCAGACTACCACAACTTGGGTCTTCTTCGTGGAATCATGGCAGGTCAGTTATGATAACTCTGGTTACACATAGTTTAAGTGATATTTTGAATAGTCAAAAAAAATCGCAAGAAGTCATATTCTAACTGCCTTAAAGCATTTCTTTTCTCCTTTATGACCACGTTGTTTTAGAAGACATAAGGGCTTTCCCCATTCACGGGCTATCAAAAACAGAACCTCACCACAGCCTTACCACGATTAAATTCTGGACTTCGCAAGGGGTGAGCCATAATATGAATAATGCAGCATGATGTCCTTGGTCCTTGGTGTTTTTTACTTATCTCTATCGTTTGTGCTGCGTGTGTTGGGGGGGGGGGGGTTGCTCTTGGGTTGGGGTTCTGGGGAGATTTTTATACTCTGTAACTCTGTGAAGCACCTTGAGTTGCTTTTCATGTAGAAAAGGTGCTATATAAATAAAGTTTGATTTGATTTGATTTGATGTGTGCACATGAGATGGTGTGAATGACATTGTGGGGTGAAGCAACCTGAACATGGTGGACAATGAAACAAAGTATTTGAAGGATTTGGAAAATTCACTATGTCTGCAATCTGGACTTACGGTACTGTTCAGACAGGCTTACTTGTGATAGCCACCTGTCAAGAGAAGTCATTGATGAATTTTAAAAGTTCTTTACGTGTTGTCTTGCTCACAGACTGACAATGAATGAATTTAGACTTTTTACAAACCTGCATTGCAATGTAGTTATTTCAGCTTCCTTTTGATTTGTTTGTCGTAATTAAATATACTAATATATTTTGGGATTGTACTGCTGTAGCAATCGAACCTCAACCGGTGGCTAGCACTCTCCACAGCACAGTTTCCTACACAAACTCCAAGCAAACGCAAACAAACAAGATTTATCTGGCGAAACCCATCTGGCAAAAGAAGGAAATTACCGTGACCCATCCTGCAAAACTTAGCCCTCACAGTACTTAAAAAATAGAATAAATGTTTAGAATTGTGCTGACACATTAGTTCATCAATTTAGGGAAATGAGAGTTGTGATGGAAACTATCCCATCAGTGTGGCAACACATCTTATTTGTAATGATCCATCTGACTCACTCACTGTTAGAATTTTAATGTAGCTTTGCTGAGGCTGCTGCGCCTCTCAATGACGAACAGCGATTTATAAAGCTAGCAAACATGCTATCAATCTTTTCGAACAACTTTGAACAACTCAACATGATGCCTGTCAATCACGCTCAATTTTGTATGTTATGTCGTGGTTGATGCCCTGGATGCTCGCTTGCCTCTATACGGAATGTAAGCACACACTCAACAGGATGCTGACTGACTAAAGCTGACGTACCAACCCCTGGTGTTACTGTTAACTAATATTTTCTTATGCACAGTATGACACCACAAACATTGAATCAAATATTCAGAATGTGATTCTTAATGCCTTCTTTTGTGTTAAGCTTAGATACATGACTCACTATGAAAATAAGGAGAGATGCAACTTCTCTCTGATTCTCTCTTTTTTATATGCACAGCTACTTGCTTTTCTTTTCATGGATACAACTGAGCACAGGACCAAAAAGGACTTTGAGGAAATACTCTATATATCAAGTGAAGCTGGTTAAAATGGGACACAGATGCTGCATCTCACTCCCACAAAGCTTAATTCAGAATCAACTGACAAATAACAACAAAGTTATTTGTTGTTATTTGATTCAAATTCAAGCAATTTCAAATTAATTATACCACATGAAAATAATTAATAACTATTTTGCTTTACACATTTTCATAATAGAGTATCCAACGGTGTGCCAGTTACTGCTCCTGCACAGGCTCTGCTATACCAGCAGTGCTAACTTGGAGTGGACATAATGGTGGATAAAAAACAGCTGGACAACCACAATATAAGAAAACAGCTATTTCAATTTCAAACAACAAACATAAGGATGTACTAGGATACTAGTACCGTATTTTTCGGACTATAGGCGCACTTAAAATCCTTACATTTTCTCAAATATCAACAGTGCGCCTTATGTATGAATTCTGGTTGTGCTTACTGACCTCGAACAGATTTTATGTGGTACACGGCGCTCAAAA
>JBAJHX010000049.1:25166469-25195930 GCA_037176925.1 Amniataba percoides
CTACGAAGCTGCGCTGCTTGATGGATTGTTGGAGCATTACGGCCACCGTAGTCAGGAGCCTCGCGGAGTGATACATAGTGTGTGTAATGCGCCTTATAGTCCGGTGCACTTTATGTATGAAAATGGACCATTCATTGATATTGCATTGGCAGTGCGCCTTATAATCCGGCGTGCCTTGTGGTCCGAAAAATACGTTACTAATACTACTATCACTTTAATGGAGAGGTCACAGACAGGAGTTTCCTTTCCTGGCAGGAAGAGTAGCTCAGTCTTGTCAAGACTCGGTAGAAATCCACTGGGAGATGTGAAGCAAACATGCAGAGACTCACGCTGCCACCTGGGTTTCAGACCAGGGAATAGACCAAATTAGAAGAGTGTCATCTGCATAGCTGTAGTAAGAAAAAACACGAGTGAATAACAGAGCCAGATATAGGTAATGTGAAGCAACATAAATACATGCTCATTTCTGTCCTTGTACTGTACTCTAAGGTGAGCACAGCTCTTATAGATGATTGTGTTTAATGTGTCTTACCAGTATCTGTTAACATGCTTCACAAAGGTCCAAAAGCCTCCCTTGTTAAACTTCTTATTCCATGTCCCTCCCGTCAAACCCAAACAGCCCCCAGACAGACTTGCCTTTCTCTTCTGACTCATATAAATATCAGATTCTACCCCCAAATTGTGGGAAAATCAGAATCAGAATATTAAGCACTTTAGTTTGAAATCAGACATACACAAGACCTCTGAATGTAGATTATGGGAGGGATGGCACAGCTTTTTAAGGAGTTTATAAATGTTTTGAGGCTTCAAAGAACACATAGCTGACATCTGTGGTGTCTTGCTCATAGCACTATGCTGCCTGACCTGTTTATTTTAAAAGACACTCTTAGTGCTTATTATAAGCTGGTGACCAAGAGAAGGCCAAAAACATCAAGAAAGAAAGGTTGCTAGGGCGCTGTCCAGACAGCCTAAATTTTTAACCTTTCACAGCTCTCAAACATGGATCAAACTAATTAAGTTAGTCTGCCACTTTCATACACCCAAATAGAATGTCCCCAGCCAGAGATACACGCTGTGATTAGCTCTGTCTCATTCCTGTTCCCAATACAGAAAGTCACTCTTTCCAAGCCTAACACCGAAGCTCACACCAATTTGGATCACAGTGTCACCAGAGTAACATTTGTATTGTGACTATCCTTTTTTTTAACTTATGTAAGGCTAATACCTCTGTAGTATTTTGCCATTTCCTTTTCTATTCGTTTCGGTGCAGATAGGAATGTGTGTGAAAATATCAGACAGTCTCATGTTTTTCTTATTAATAAAGGAAGATTAAGAGATTTGCCATTTGATGCTCAAGCCCACAACTGTCAAAACAGCAGGCAGGAAAACCAAGTTCTTTTCTCCCCTCTGGAATCGCCCCCACTAAGAATACATGAATACAGATCTGTGTGAGTGGGCATATTTATGAGAGATAAATGTGTTTTTGGGATGTGTGTGAGTGTGAGTGCATATATGTATGTGTTTTAGGATTAAAATGGATACCAGTCAGTGTTACAAGGCTCATACTGACTGATATCCTTTTTTTCTAATTTTGCTCCAGTTTTGTTGATTTTCAGATGTTGTGATCAATGTCACCGTGTAAACAGATCAACAAGGAAATCTCTTGGTAGAATACTGATCTGCATCTTTCTTCTGGAAGTTCATGTGTGAAGAACAGCAGCTGTTCACCCTCTGTCAACACAACCTGCTTTTCTCGCAGTGACCTTTGAACTTCCCTGCAGTACAAATGCCTTCAGCTGCCAATGTCATAGCCGAGGCTGGCAACGCCGGCTTTCTCCCGGACGTCATCCCCTCTCTGCTGCCCACAGCGACCCCACCACCCCTGCCCCCACACCACCACCCCAACAAAGCCAGACAAATGATTTCGATTTGTCCTCTGCAGTCCGGGGAAGAAGTTATCGATACAATCCGCCAAATGATGTCAAGGATTTGTCAGCAAAGCTTATGAATGACAAAACCAGCCCACCTCCCTCCACTCCTCTCCCCCTCCCTCCCAACGTAAAAACACCTCTACTGCAGGCCAAGAAGATTGAGAGCCAGGAAACTTTATTGATTTCTTCTCCCTGCATCCTCACCCTCACCTTCTTAAATAGAAGCTCAAGCTACAAAGGCCAGAGCAGCAGCTTTTGTGTGCTAAAATGTGGCTAAAAGCTTTCTGGAAGGTTGAGGAAAGGGATTGAATTGGATATTTCATCTAATGCTGCCTCCAGCAGATGGGCTTTACAGCTGACTGAAGGAAAGGAGCTGTGTTTGGCTGGCAAGCTGGCTGGCTGGTTGTTTGACTGGCTGGCTGACATCACTGCATCCCCTCCTTCCTTTAGCTTCGGTTGTTTGTGAAAAAGATCAGTGGGATGGTGGGTAAATAGATCAACTTTGTGCTGCTGACAAAAGAAGGTGTTGGAAGGGCTGTGGGCTGAGCTGATGCCATTGAGAAGCGGTCTGACAGAAGAGTGTGATGCCAAAGATGGTATGTCTGGCTGGGAGTGGACATGTTAAATGAGGGCTGGCAAGCAGTGCAGAAAATGAGAACAAATAAGGAGAGGGAGGAGATGTGGACATGTAACGATAGCGATCAAAGAAAAAAGCAATACTGTGGTGCAGAAAAAAAAAAACTCTCCAGCATACAAAGATGAGATTTAAGAACCTCACTATGCTGCAGACAAAGGCTTTGGCAGATCATTTAACAGCATCTGAAGCCCTTTGCCCTACTGTGGATTTGAAACAGGCTGTCCAGCAGTGTAGAATGGTGGACTTTAATTTATAGGGCCCAAAGGTGTGGAGGGGCCTTGTATTCATAATTTCAAAATGTTGGGGTATATCAGAGTGTACAGGGCCCAGAATTCAATGCTGCTTCCCCGGGTCTGTCACTAATGATTGTTAAACACTCAAAAATCTAACAATCATGTCTACTTACCACAACTGGTCACATTTACAGAGGTGTTAAAAAAGACATTCAAAATTCTCTCAAGCTCCTTTGATCTTTACACAACTACTTCAATCACAATATGTTTGTACAACAAAGTGCAACACATTATACCACTGACTGAATAAAAGTGCACCACTTTACCTATTTGTATAATATTTTATGCCAAATGTACAAAGACACACAAAGACAGAATAGTTGGAGAGGGTGAGGAGGGCAAAAGGAAGCAGCTCAGAGGTGGCTGTAATTATAGGCCTTCGAGTTTGGCCATTTAGAAAGCATAGAAATGTTTTTGCCGTTAGACGTAATGAGATCACACACGGTACAAACAAGTTAATAGTAGGCAGACTGAGACCTTCAGGCTCAGGTCACACAGCTGCTGTCAGGCCAGCCACATCAAATCTAAACACAAAAACAAAAGATGAACAAACGCACAGTCGTCTCTGTCCTGTATGAACAGTGACGAGTTAAATTTAAATGATAATGAAATAACAAAAAACCTCTGACTGTCTGTCACAAAATTTGCTTTGAACCCAAGTGTGCAGATGCTTTGATATATTTTTATATACACTGTCTTTGGCATCAGACTCGGGGAAGAAATTCTTAAAAGAAACTGTACAAAATTGAAAGGAAAATGAGAGCTTCAGCTATTTGAGACTATAAAATCATTGCTAATTCACACCTTTGCACGTCAAAGTTCAACATGTCAAAGTACTGATGTCAGTGTTAAAGCCAATGCAAGTGAGTTACACACAGATTTCAGTTTGATGAATTTAATGCAGTGACATTTTAAATTTAAATTTAATCTAATTCAAATTTAAAATGTAATAATTATTTATGCTTATGAAACAGAGTCATCATATGTGACTTTATACATGAATCTTACTTGTTATGAGGAATATTGTCTCTCTTTCAACTTTATGGTGTAATACCAAATGGCTTGATTATCCATTAAAGTAATCCATTAAATAACTCTTAGTTTGATCAACAATAAGCAGGGAACTGCAACGTTGGCATGTCTCTGACACATATTATATAGATGTAGACATAAATCTCAAGTCTCAGTGGAGAATATTGCTTTGTCCTTTTTTTTCTTCCCTCCATTGCACACTTAAAGCATCATCCTCACTCTTTACTGAGCTGAGCACAGTGAGAGTTTTCAATCAAGAGTAATTCTTCCAAAATAGAGTACAAAGATGAAATATATTTAACCTTAAATAAAAGGGGATCCAAATATTTCAAATAAGAGAGTCACAATACGTGTTAAAGGCACACAGTTTGCCCTCACTCCCCAGCCCCCCACTTATACTCGTCTTCTCTGCAACACAGGAGAATTCACAAGGACTCCCATCTCCTGAGGTAAGCTCTTTGGCAAACATAGTGCTGATTAAAACAAACAGGCCAGCAAGCCCCACTGCTGGGGAGGACAGGGCAAACAGGGCTGGTGCAGCAGGAGGCCCGGAGATGGCATGAACCAGACTGCAGTGCAAAGAGCAGAGCAGAGCAAAGACAAAGCTGCCTGTCAGAGGTGTCAGCACTGACGCTGTGATACAACCTCATCGCTGCTGAAATCCGTGCAGCACGAACACCAAATCTAAGCTGAACTGATTCTATTCAGGTTTAATCATTAAGTTGTCAAAGCCTACGCGTCCTGGACTCCTCAGATGTGGAGCTCACTTTCATCATACGCCATTTCCCATTGATAGTTTTTGTTGTAATTATTTAAACTAGTGTAGCACCTTTTCAAAATGTGCCCCCTCATCTAAACAACTTCACACTTGACACTAAACTTCTCCTCAGCAACGCACCCACTAAGCGAGAAGCCGATTGGATAAACCGCTGTTGAGATAATTGAAGGGCAGACAGACACTCCCTCCATCTATAATTAGATTTTCAGTTTTATATCTTTTGTTTATTACTTTTTTTATTTGGTCAAAGGTTTACAGATTGACATGCAATAAAACCAAATTTACATATCTCATGTTGAAAATTTGACCTATCAGATTCAAGATCCTCTTAGATTCAAAGCCCGGACAGGAGTTAGTCTAATCAAGAGTCACCACTAAAATGATGGTGACTGAATGAGAAACTATATATTTTAATCACTGAGCTCTTTTCCAGACAGCTGTACATGTTGTTTGCATGCCGGAGAGATGAACCTGGACTCCCTGGTGGGGAAAGAGAATGACTGTCATTTCGCAGCATACTCAATGGTTTTAGTGTCAGCTTAAAAGAGACCAGAATCCTGCCAAGACTAAGTAACGGATCTCCAGGCATTTACGAAGCATGTGAAATCTTCCTCCATGTTCTCATTCTGCCCTAATTTAATTAGGCTTCTCTCCAAACGTGCCTGGGACCGTAGATTCTCTTACTCTTTTTTCTGAAGAGAAGCATCAGACAGTTGCCGGGGTGTCAGGACTAAACTTTCACCTCATCACTTGAGCGTCTCCTCTCTGCACGCTAACACCCTGATAAGCATCAGATGCTGCAGCGGTCAGCCAGGATCCCATGACATCAGCCAGGTCAAAGAGTCAGCCGAACAGCTCTGCAGCACTCAGGAGAAACTGCAGTCATTGGTTGTCTCTTATCCATAGTAATGATGTCATACTCATCACCATGTCACGCTTGGGACTGGCACAGATGGTGGCTGCACTCAGGTTGAAGAACGAGAAGCACCTGAGACAAAAGACAAAGTTGAACAGCAAGATATATGACTAAAAAACATGCAATATCAATTTTTATCTAGATAAAAACATATATAAAAACATATGTATCTCGTAAAAAAATTCCAGTAAGAAGGACAAAAACCATAGACCATTATTAGGATCATACGATAGTTCAGTGCAGTGTTTCTTTCATGGAACTGACCGCAAATCATTTACAGCCAATGGTTATACAGTTAAACTTGGTGAAAACACTTCTTTTCCTGTAATAATAATGCATCAACATTAAATAGTTAGTTAGTTAAAGCAACAAATAGCACTTATGATGGAGAATGGAATGATGGAGAAGCTTTGGCAGAAAATATCATTAGGATATCAGCAGAGTGATGCAGAGTGATACCAGTAGCCTGGTGGCCAAACCACTGGTGTAGCTTGTGTTGGGTCGTGCCAATTAACTACTAAATGCTAGCCTGAACTAATATTATGGTCAATTCCTAAGTAAGTGAAGTGATGACAATGAAGTAAATGCTATATTACACTGAAAAAAGACAAATCCTAGGTGAGTTATTGTTTCCTGACCTGACTGCACCCTTTTATATGTCTTAGTACTTGTCCCATCACATTTAAGAGGTCAACAGTTTACCTTATACACTGATTATGCTGTCATTACGTTACACAGTATTTGAAGGGACTTTACAATTAAAAAACTGAGCAAATCATGGCATTTTGTAACATCCTCCAGACAAGACACAGACCAAAGTGTGAGGCTGTGTCAGCATTGTCTCAATACAGTTTTTGCATCAGGAATGTTACACAAAGTCAAACATGTTTGCTGGAATAACGAGTCCTAAGTCTTGGCTCAGAAAGGTGTGTGACAGTCCCATTTATAATTCTTCACCTGCCACATGTAATGACTATGCAGGAGAGCAGAATGGCATGCCTCCTCACTGCCTGAAGTGACTTGCTTTGTTGGGATATTGGTTTGACCTGAAAGTAGCTGACTAGAAGACGGCTTTTACTGAATGATTTATTCTGAAAAAGATTTATTTTGAGAAAGGAAAATTAGGAATGATAGTTGTATCATGGTTTTTCTGTAGAGCATAAGTAAGATCTGCATCTCAGAAAGGTATTTGCAAATATTTGTGATCATGCTGCATGCATGTCAGAATAAAAATTAACACAGGTGGCACACTCGCCTTCCAACATATATGATGAGTTGGATGTAATGGCTATTAGGCTGAAATGGTCTTTGTCAAGTCAAGGACTGTAGGCTGTGTGATAGTGAGTCTCAGCAGTAATCCCCACTGGGAGTGACATCTAGAGGAATAGCTACAAAATACTAGAAGCCCCTCTGACCTTAGCTGACACCTTCTGTTGACCTTGGTTTGACTTTAGAGTGAAGTCCCTGAGCTTTCTAACAGAATCTCAGCTCCATAACACATTCTCTCATCCATTTTTCTCTCTTTCATCTCACTCTGCTTTCCCCATTAAATAGCACCCCCCCCCCTTTCATATTTACAGAGGCTTACAAACGGGGCCAGGACACATGGCTGCTGCTCCTCGGATACCCAATCTGTCTGCCACTTATCTGAGGGATTACTGTGGTGAGGGCCAGCTACCGCAGATTAGAGACAAAGGCCAAATTAAAACAGGGCCTATCAACAAACACTGGGACAAGATGACAGGGAGGTGATCCAATTACACTGATAACCCACGATCCCTGTGTGCTGCAGGAGACACTGGAACAAACAGAGGTAAACAGATACACGCTCACACACAGCAGCGCATGTCGATAGAGATGCATACACGTGTGTGGACGCATTGGCAAGTGCCAGTCAATTGACAAACAGAACTGCATTGCTATACAGCTGTGGATGGTTGCAGCATGTTTCCTGTTATCCACTGAAACACAGGTTCATTATTGTCACAGTAACCCTCACTGGTTTCTGTGCTCTCTGTTTTTGGGCTTGGTTGGTACTGAGCAAAGGGGAAGAAGTCTTTTCATCCACAGCTGACAGCTGTAGGCTAAAGCACATGTCAGTCAAAATGTGTTCCAAGATGTACTTCTTTTAAATACAGAATTCTTCTTAAAGGGATGATTCTCCGAGTGTCTGCCAAGACTTACAGTCCTGTTAAAACATCCATGGCAGTGACCCAGTAAGGTGGCTGTGCTGGGAAAACACGTCAGTAAGAAACAGTGACATCTGCGAACATGGAAGCTGACTGAATTTGTCTTTAAAAGTAATGCTTTAATATGTGTAGTGCCTACAGTGACTTCTGACTGGGGAGGAAATATGATTCAATCAAGCATAGTCAGCATTTTGAGAAATATTGTGTGTCAAGACACAGTGGAATTAAACAAAGCAAAAGTATCAGGAAAGTGTCACAACATACTTAAAGACACTTTTGACATACTTGACTGGATGACCTGAAGTTCTAATATAAGTTCATTTGCCACTCAATATTGGAGGTGAACAATGAAAATAGTTAAAACATTGTAAAACTATCAACTTTCAACAGCAACTCACATGTCTGAAGCGTGAAGCTCAGCACTCGTCCTCATGTTCTGGCCAGTGTCAGTCAAAAATTGCACTTAACTTTTCATGTTGGCTCATTTGTGGCCCCTTCCTACAGTCCTTCAGCAACTGAATTATATTTAATAAACCTTTAAGGAGCTATTTGTGAATATACTTGTTATTTATATGATCATTTTATTGAATCCTTCAGATGTGTAGAAAGTATGAAGGTATTCTCAGCATGTTATTATTACATTATAAACACACCCTAGCTCAAGTTACTTTGTTGCCATCCTTACTACTTGTTTCTACGCTGCATTTTGGGAATGTTTGCCATGAATGAGTTTTTTCAAAGTCACCAATTCCAGAGTGCATTGAAAACACTCTCCAAGGACTTTTTATTTGTCTGCCGAAGTTGTTGTCTCAGGAATGCTGTTGCTTGTAACACAACTCTTACTTTTTTTGTCTGAAAAGAGTTAGACCCTCGAGCCCTCACCGTTGAAATAACATCCTCAACAAAAGAAAATATAGGCTTGAGTTCTGCTTTGATGGAATTTCAGCATTTCAGTACACAATTTCAAGACTCTTGAGGATGCACTTTGAGTTGCTGCAGGTATGTTAACAAGACACTGAAACACTGACACATAAAGCAGATACCTCAGGGCAAGGCAAGTGTTCATGGAGGCCAAAAAAGCAAATGTGATGAGATGAGGGAAAAGCTCCTTTAAATATGACAAGATCAGCAATGATGACAGATAGAAGGGAAACTAAAAATAGCATAAAGTGAGATAATAGATAATACAGTGTCAAATAATCAAATGACAGTAATTTATAACAAGGGGCTTCTTAAAAATGAAATAAATTGTCTTTGCCGTTTTTTTCATCACTGTACTGTAATGACAGTGTCATATCTTTGACTCTGGCTCTAATGGAAAAGCCACAATCCAGGAACTAACTAGGAAGTGAGTGACAAGGAAGTATGAGCTCACCATGGCCCTGACACTGCCCTCAGCGCCGACAGCAGACAGCCGCCAACCTCCAACTCTCCTCTCAGCCAATCACAGGCTAGGTCATTACTGCCGCAGCCCCATTGTGTTAATTGAAGCCACGCTAACTACACCGTTCCTCCTGCTCTATAAAAGCAGAAGACTTGTCACCCTCTCTGGCTGCTTCTCCCTCCAGCTACACAGGTAATTGAATTGTGGCAGGTCTCTCAGTAAGCTGGCTTGTTTTAATAACTTCACTAGATTATGTTTAATAAGTGTGCCGTAAACGCTCTTTTCGTCAGGCCATGGAGGATGAGGAAGGTCAAATGTGATAATAGAAATGAGGAAAAGGGCAATTTTTTTGCCCCGCTCTAGGGACAGATGTAATCACGGCAGCCTATCACATTGTCTGTGCAGAGTGAGGTTCAACTGTGGGCCACAATGCTGGAGACTGTAGTGTTAAGGTAGATCAGGCTAAATGCAGATGATGTTACAAGGAAAAAAGAGAAGCTTGTGCCGGTTCTACAAGCTTTCTTTGTCTGGATGCCAATTATCATGCCAGCTGTCATGCCTGCCGTCTGCTGAGTAAATATCCAGCTCTGACACTCTCTAAACAAGCTGTCACAGAGGACATCAAACAGGACAGGATCCTTAGAGATGGCTCCAAAATTCAAGTTACACTGAGCATCACTTTTTCACTCTGATTCTTAATTTCCAAATTTAACAAAGTCAAATTAGAGTTGCATTGTAGAGTTGAGATTGTGCATATTTATATGAGACAGGGCACTGCGTTGTCTGCTGAACAGTCCTTATGTCAGTTTACTCTCAGAGGTAGAGAGGAAAAATAACCACAGTCAGTGATTTTCATCCCCAGGAATCAACTGAACACTGTCTTCTTTAGGGAGGCTAAAAATGATAAAGACCATCTGTGGTCTTCACTCCGCCCTTCTTTCAAACAGTTTCTCCCTCTTGTTGCACCTTGGATCTCACATCAATGTGAAAATGTTTTGATTTCTAACTTTAAACTTTCAAATGTTCACTACACTGTGTGCATGCTAAAAGTGAAGATTTCAAGAGGTGCCTGGTTCTATACACAGGTTTTTCGTGGGTTTTCCCAAACCTAGCCCCAGCTGGGATTGTTTTGACTGGCTCTGTGCACCTTAAGGCACACCAAAGTTCAAGAGTTCAAAGATCAGACTGGTGTCAAGTCTTATCAGTCTGGGCTGATGGTGTGGTTTTACTGATAGCCGCGTGTCAGCTTCAGCAGCTTAACCAAATTCAGCTATACCGGAGTCCGGGAATAAGTGTGGCACCACTAATAGGTCAAAGGTCACATTGCCAACCAAGTAAGAGATGTTAGAGATAAGGGAGTGAAAAAGGTACATTGTTTCAAGTTGGCTCTAAATTTGAGGTGTCTAAAATGAGAAAAAAAACTGGGCGATTAAAAAAAAACTGAATAGGTTTTGAAAAAGGAAATCGTTTAGTGCAATGGCTTGAGCAGAAGGGGACAAATGAAAAGAGTATTCAGACAGTGAAATAGAGTTGGGGAGACAAATCTGCTGTGGGGGAGCCAGATGTTGGGAAAGAGGGGAAGACAGGCTGCAGACGGAGATGCATAGAGAATGTAAGTAAGCTGATCAGCAGTCAGCAGGGCTGTGTGGGCAACATGAACAGCAGCACCACTGTCACACAGACACCTATTTGCATAATATTGTGTGTTGTCAGAGGAGTGACGGCTAGTGCAGGTAGTTATCTGTAGGACCAGTACGTACATATTACCCCGTGTGTGTGTTTGTGTGTGTGTGTCTGTCTATTTCGGCCGCCTCTTCCCGTCACCTCACTGGACAGGTGGCATCCCCTAGCCCTGTGATTAGCGTGTCAACGTCTTAACATGTCGATGGGAGCACCGCTGCAGGCATCTACATTCATATATAAATGTAAATTCAAACCCTCCCTCGTCCCCTCTCCTTCACACACCTGTGCCGCGTTGCCTGTGACAGTTCAGGATTGATTTGGCCGCTTCCCGGCCGCAAAGACAGCGGCAGAACGGGTGCGAGGCTCGCCTCAACCTCGGACCGCCGCCAAATAATTATGAGATGCTTCAAATCGTCAACAGGGACGGGGGAGCAGGGGGAGAAATGACAGTCACAAAATGTCCCAATCAGGAAAACTTTGTATGAAAGCCATCAGAGAAACTTTTGACCCCTTATTTCTTCTTTCATATTCTAATAACGTCTGTGCGGGTGGGTCCTCATCAGGGCTCAGAGGGAAATGACAGTCCTCATCACATGCCAGGAGTGACCACATTGTCAATCCACACACTGATTTAGGATTGTGGGAAAACACACTTCAAGTTGACAAAACCATTGCTGATTCGTTTCTCTTTTTTTTTTGCCTGAGGGGTAAGATTTATATTTTTTTAAGAAGCACAAGTTCTCAACTCAGGCTTTCAGCTCTGCATTTGAATGAGATCTTTCTTTTTTTCCCCTCACAATTCTGACAAACATTAGTCCTTTGATGAAATTGCATTTATGATTTAAACGTGTTTAGGATTTAAACATACTTTCTAATGCAACATACACTGCTAAATACTTAATGTGACAGTAAATTCAGTAAACTTGATCTTTACGATGAAAATACAATCACTGTTTGGTGGTATAGCCAATGTAACAGACCAGCAGACTCGTGTGCAAGCAGAAAGGCTGTACAACCACATGTGAGTTTTTAACATATCACAAGAGTGCTAAAATCTCTGATTTGTTCCAAGATTCAGTTATATCTGGGATTGTGCCCACTGACTTAAGGATCAGGTTTAAGAATTGAGTTATCATTTTTCCTCATTCCAAGGTAGCTAATCAAGCTATGTAAAAATAGCATGGAAATCCATCAAATACTTATTGAGACATTTCTCTCTGAACCAAAAATGCCAGACTGCTGGATGAAAAGTCAAGGTTTCATAAGTTATAATATGCACTGTCTTGAGATCATTAATGTCTATACAGATGTTTGTGACAATACATCCAGTGAATGTTGAGATTCTTACTGATAATGAACATTTTGACCTCATGGGGGAATTAGAAAAAAAATCAGTCAATAATGATCATCCTCCTCTGGACCAAAGTGGTGGATCTACAGATGGGCTGACATGGCCATTCCTTGGATCCCACCACCAGAAGAACAAAAGGCCAGCATTCAGTTCAGTGACATTTGGAATCGATTGCAGGAGTGTGAGTGTGTTTGTGTGTGCACTTTCACATACACAGTCAGCAGAGATAGGATGGGTCTGAGGGAGGCAGTCAGAGGGTCAGTCCAGAGTGATTATGGATGACCTCATGGTGGTGGTGGGGCAGCTGCTGGCAGTTGAGGATGGGGGTTTGGGTTTGTCCAGGTGTCTGCGAGGTGGAAGACAGGAGATGAACCCGGCTTGGCCTCTACCTGCCACCGACCTGGACGCACATGTTAGTTCAGATGTGATTGCCTCTGAAATTGCAGGCACTTACCAGGTGAACCCTTCACTGGCATGGTAAGCCCAGGATGTATTCTGCACCAGCTGGAGGAAAAAATACATCAAAAGTTGCTGGATGCTGACCTCTTTGGATGAGCATATACTGTATGTATAAGTGTGTATTCATCCAAAAAGCCTGTGATACGTGCACCCTGTTGATTGCTCCTGAATGTGACTTTGGTGAAAAGGATGCTGCAGCATAACATGTACTAACAATTGCCAGACTATTGTCATATCGGACTTGTGTCTCAGGCTACATTTTTAAAATGAAAAATAAACATATCAACTATTTTCTTGTAAGCTAGTAGTTGGCTAAAATGTGATTTGTTCTGAGACAGATTAGCCTTGTGGTGGTGGTGTTTCACATGCCACCCTTCCATACAGAAATATCTTTGACAGTGTGTTAATTTACAGTACACTAAATGCCAAGAGGTGAATGCATGTGTTGTGGAGAAATTTGCATCGGGTTGCACAAAAAATAGATGTATGTACATGTAGTTGTAGTTCCTATATGTAGTTGAAAATGTGTGTGTATATCCCAAAGCTGTGTGACTTAGCTAGACAGGTGCTGGTTCACCTTATGGGCAAGACTCCAAATGCCCAGGGCAGAAGGTCTATCACTCGCCTGGTCCAATCTCATGGAGTCCATACCTTGACTTGGCTGTATGAGAGGGACCTGCACAATATAAGACAGGTGATTTTAGAATTGTGGCTGATCACCATGTCTATAAGTCCTGAGTGTGAATGAAAGTGTGAAGAGAGGTGTGAAAATTTTTAATTTCCCCAAGGTTTTGGTGGTTCCTCTTGTTTGAGAACCATGAATATTCATACCAAACTCAGGACAATCTGGCCAGTAGTTGTCAAGCTATCTCTCTCTTTCCAAAGAGATCAACCATCATGTCAAAGCTAAGGTGGACCTCCAAAGGCAGAGTAAAGGCTGGAAATTTACTTTCAGTTTAATGAGAGTGAGGGCTCAATATAACAAGAAAAGAACATACAACACCTACCTGGGTTACACTGAGGATCTGTATCATCCCAGACTGAAACCGTATTTCTACAAATTTAGATCTGAACCAGAACCAAAGAGAAACCCATACTATTGGATTACATCAGAAATATTTTTTTGGTTTGAGTTGTTTTTGTTCCATGGACAGAGACTTAAAATCATGGCATCAAATAAAGACCAATATAAAAAAAAAAACAACCAAAAAACCCCCACAACGTTATTGTATTAACTCCCATTGGCACTTTGTAGTCATAATGGATGGACCATATGGGTTAGCCCTAACCCTAACAAGAATAAAGGAATTTCTATATTATGACTCAATTTAAACATTTTAGTGATCAATCCAACTGAGAGTCATGCAATTTCCATATAATAATCATGAGAAGTTTTGGCTGTGACAAGTAATGAGACAATTATTAATTGTGAAAAAACAAATATAAAAATGGCATCAGTGTCGTGTGTCAGTGTATTTAATATAATTCCCACTGTGACATGTCATCACATTAAAAAACACATATACATGACTTCCTGTATCACATTATTATAAGAGTGTATTATTGTATTTTTAAGCAAGAATCATTTGTAAAGCTATGACACTTCACTTTTACACAATACAGAAAAATCTCCTTTCAAGGAGAATTATGCTTTGTTTTTTCTGATAATACCATGAAATGCTGCTACATAGAAAAAAGGTTGCATGTGTCACAGTCCATATTTGATCTGATCTGTTTCTCCTTTTGATTGTGTGTTACTGATGGAAAGACCTTGAGTCAGAGCAGAATGTCGTCTCACTCACATTTATGATGGTTTAATCCACATCACATTAGACAATCAGTGGACTGTGGGTTTTGTTTTTGAAGGAAGGGATGTAGGAAGGGTTTTTTTCATTATTCTTTTGAACAGTGTTATCAATATGAAAACACAATCAAAGGTTTTATTTAATGAATCATTAGAAATTTTAGGTGATTTATTGGTTCTCAGAAATATGGTTTTGTTTTCATTCATTTCAAGTGAAATATAAAACTATACATGTTGTGAATGGAACAACTAAAAATACCCACAACACATTTTATCACTGTCGATTCCAAGTCTTTGTTCCTGCCTTCAAAAAGGACTTTTATGATACGCTGAGATGTCTGAAATAAAACTCAGAGCTAAATGAACCAATCATGGTCACTTTTTATAACCATTTATTTATAACAACATATGGAAGTTTCTTCTCACCTCTGATTTTAGGAATTCAAATGAAATATTTCAAGTGTCCAGTGAAAACCACTAACCAGCTTCAGTTGAAGGTTTTGCTTTTCAGGTTTCAGGTTTTTCAGGTTTTTGAGTTTCAGAGTTTGTGAGAAGCTTATTTTACGACAAGCTTTATTTTAAGACGTGTTTTATTTTAATATTTTTTTCATTTCCATCATCCCTCCTTGCATCTATGTTGCATTTATAACAGATTAGCTTCTATTCTAACAAAAACAACTGATAATTTAACATTTTATTCTATGATTAACCAATTTAAATGGTTGTCAACTGAAAGCGAAATATTAAAAAAGAACCCTCACACTGTATGTGTGTGTGTGTATGCATGTATGCAGGCGTGTGTGTGTGTGTGCGTGTGTGTGTGTGTGTGTGTGTGTGTGTGTGTGAGCCACCACAGCCACTCCAATTAAAAAACATGGGCAGGGAAGAGGAATGTGCAGGTTTTTCCTCAGAGACCAGAGTCAATACAAACACTGAATGACGCGCTGATGCAGGCATGGAGCTCACTGCACTGATGCACATGCAGCCACAAACACACACACATACACACTCACTCACATGAATGAACACATGCGCAAACAAACCAGTCAGCAAAACAAGTAAAAACACACACACACAGAATCTCTAAGACAAGATAGAAAAAGCCCATCAAATATTTTTGTCTCTTTTTTTAATCTTTTCTTCTGCACCTTGTGACCAGCCTAATTGAGTTGTAAATCATCAAAATAACAAGTTGATTTCATACTGAGATGTCAGAACATTTCTTGACAAAGCTTGTGAATGGCATAATTACAGAGGAAATTAAAAAATGTCTCCAAATGTGCTGTTGCAAACAAAAACAACAAACATATTACATTCTCCCTGCAGGCTACAACAAGACTAACTGTACAGTACGCTGCATTCAATAATAATGCATTTAATTAGCTATTCCATTCTTCAGTAACTTCTTTGAATTGGTTATAAAATGGTTTAATTAGAGAATATATACACAATTTAAAAAAACATCTGAATTGTTTTTTTTTCTCCAACATGTGTGTGCTTTCCACAGTCAGCATTGATGGAAGCAGATGGTATCGGCAAGCTACATCAGCGGCAGGCGGTGTGTGTGCGTGTGTGTGCATGTGCATGTGACAGGGCTAGTTTCAATTCATACTCTCCCTGCACCTTTGATAGTCAAGTGGATTACACCTTGTGTTCAAACAGAAAGGGAGGAAAGAAAAGCGGCAGAACACAAAATGGAATTAGGAGGCTGCTTATAGGCCCTGATTCATTTATTGTTAACTCCTTCCAGTTCATTAAGCCTAATCCATGTTAGGATGGTGAGTAACAGAGAACCTGAATGGGCCCAGGCTGGCTGAGGGGGGGACATGTGCGCCTATTGTGGTCCTCTCTTGGGTTAATCCTAGTCCCTGTGGTGTGTTTGTGTGTTTGTGTGTGTGAGTTGGGGGAGAAAGAGGGAGTCAGCTGGACGAGGGGGTGAGTGCTTTTCTCCCGCTGGGTGCCCGTGCTCTGTCTGGGTGGGTGTTGAGTCCGACCCTCCACCCTTAGGGGTGGGAGGGGTTTAGCCCCCCAAGTCCCTGTGACAAGCGTGAAGCAGCCTTTTCCTTTTGTGAATCAATCTGGTGGAGCTCTTCGCACCTCGCCTGGCCAGACACACACACACACACACACACACCTACACACACACAGGGTCAGCGATGGCCGTGTTAATACAGATGTACATGCCAATAAGGCCTCTTAATCAGTACACAAGAGGGAGAGATTGACTTTTAAAGAAGACATACGGCCCCACTTTCTTTCAGCCCCAGTGGAGCCGTTCCTCTGCACCGCGCTGACTCCTTTAATTTTCCCTGTATGGCTGACTCCGGCCTCACTCCGGCCGAACACAAACAGAAAGAAAACACAGACATGGAGACAGGATCTGAAAACACACAATTTTATTTATGTTGCTAATTTCATCCACAGTGGCAGTTTAAAGTGCTTTACAAATTACATTAAAGAATGAGAACAAGATGAGACATAAAAGTAGATCTACTAAGACAATCACTGAAAGTGAGTCAAGTTGAAACAATAAAATCAGATCACTGAATAGTACATCAAAGTGGAGACCAATATTTAGTTTTAGGCAATCTTGAATAGGTAGTTCATAGATTTAAACATGTTTAGACAGGACATGTTTGGACAGGTTATTCCAATGTGGTGTAGTAGGTAGAAAAATCAGTTTCCACATGTGGTTCCTTTCCTGGCTTTTATGATGGGTGCTTAACACAATCACCTCAGATTTGTTTTTTATTAGCTCAAATTAATTCTGGCAGTTTTTTTATTTGTTCAGTGCCCTGACATCGGGAGTCAAGGGGGGCATGGAGACATAAATATGTAGTCTTGATTTTTTTGCCCTGTTAGTTGTAATTATCTTTTTGCTAAAAAGAACAAAATAAATTTGAATTTTTGCTTTTTTTATGGTTAAAACCTGACTGAAATCAATGTCAAAACTATTTAATATGTGTGTTTTTTTATAGTAAATAAACATAAATTAAATATACATATATAACATGTACCACATATACATTTTATTTAGAAAAGGTTACCATATATTTTATAATGTCTTTAATGAGAGTTTAATGTTGGGAGTGTTGAAATAAGTCAGTGAAATGAATTTATGTGCCGAAGCTATCACTGTATAATTGGCTTATCATTATGCTGCCGGTGTTTTTAATAAACAAGGCTGTGGCTATTGAAGTCATATGAAGTTCAGAGGAGTGAGGGGGGCCTTAAATGAAGTTTGTGACCAAAATGACCTATTTGAATTGCTTCAACAGGCTCCTGAGCAGGAACTGAACCTCTGCTGAATGGAAACAATAGAAAAGTGTGTGCTTAGTGACAGCTCATAAATGTGAATGTGTGCTATCTGAAAACAGTACAGTGTTCAGCCTGGTCAAATGGTTATTATAAGGTCAGTTGCTAACTGATAGAAAGACTGTGGAGGGTGGACTGAGTTAAAATAAAAGTGTGTCACGTTAGCTAAATTTGGGAGCAAGAGTACAGTGCCTTTAATACATTTTGTCATCACGTGTTTTTGACGTGTGAGTGCAGGTGTAGTATTGAATTTACCTCCACTTTGTCTGCCATTATAGTTTTTCCAAAGTGATCCCTTTGAGCCGACCCACATCATTCACAAAGTTGAAGTTGACAAAATCTAATTTATTGAAAAAATATTGAGCGCCATCACAGGAAACAAGAAAGCACCAGTGACAGCACTGAGGCACATGTAAGAAACATACTGATGGCTGCTGTGACATGTGTGATCTCCCAAACTTTTGAAAAGGAGTCTCCAGACTGTCTCAGGCAGGTGTAAGGAACATCATACTGTAAGATGCAGCGTCTTGGAGCAGTTTACAAAAGGCGAGACAGACGAGGAAAATGGAAAACAAGTTCTGTAATCAAAAGTCTTAATTCATTACTTTGCCGGAGAGAACGCAATTGGTATGGACACTGAGGAAGAAAAGTGTCCTGAGGCAAACCAATCAAGACAGAACTATTCTTCCACATTGATACAAATGCCTCTGAATCACAATGAATCAAGTTGGACAATAGGGCTACAATGGCCCCTAGATTAGCGTCAATTACTCCGATGCATTAGTGCCTCGCACCCATATTAAAAGTCCTCGTTTAACACTGTTCAAGGGGCGGACCAGAAATCCCCAAGTTTCTAAATTGGAATTTCATTCCCCCAGGTACTTCTGCTCATATGAGAAAAGTTGGAATGCATTTGATCTGTCCTAATTTCAATTAATTAGCGACAATGGTTGCTCGGGGAGTCCCACAGGGCAGAGGGAAAAATGGGCTGAAGGGAAGCGAGCGTCAGAAAAGTGATGGGAGAAGTGGCATCAATAAACTGTTAGAGA
Source organism: Amniataba percoides (assembly GCA_037176925.1). Classification (NCBI taxonomy): domain Eukaryota; kingdom Metazoa; phylum Chordata; class Actinopteri; order Centrarchiformes; family Terapontidae; genus Amniataba; species Amniataba percoides. Next base: position 25,185,291 of record JBAJHX010000049.1, read on the forward strand.
CTCATTAGCAGGCTAAATGGCTCTCCCAAAGTCACGACACTTTAACACGGGACCTGGCGCCTAATTACTGGCCCCAGTATCCATTACAAGCCCCTCCTCTGCTCCCCTCCCTGCATTCCTCTTTCTTTTTATTCCACCCATCTCAACCACAGTGGAATCGGCCTGTTAATGATTGCTCTACAGAGCGAGATTAGAGGACCATTGTAGTGGGGGTGAGGGAGAGTGTGGGCAGCCAACATGAGGAAGTGGATGTGTAAATTGGTGTCTGTGTTGATTAAAGCTTTCAGGGATCTAAAGGTACCAAAATTGCCTACCTGAGTTAACCTCTTCAGCTGTGCCAGACCCACCTGTGGTCCACCACTCCAAACACATGCATGGCTAACCATTGTTCAAAGTCACAAAAGGTCATTTTACATTGCAGCCAAGACTTCAAATGCTGTGGGTGTTTGAGGGTGAACCACTGTAACTTCTTTTAATTATAAAGGTGCCTGACTCAGCACATCACCATTGTTCTGTTGTAGCACTATCGTGACAAATTAAATATATTCTCCCCAATAAGTCATTATTACATTATTACAACATTATAACAAGGATATTTCTTATGCTTGTAGCTTTTCTATTAGCAGCCAAAGCCTCCAGTAGCTACGTGTCAACAGACACAGCTGTGTTTAAAATTGATGAAGGAAAGAGAGAACACCCAATACAATGATCTTAACAGTATAAGAAATTTTACATTTACAATGTAACGTTTATGTGTTTGGGAACCCATCAGGCCAAAACCTAAATTTATTGTTTGGCCTTAGTTGATGTCATTTTAATACCAAATCTCACTCAGCTCACTTTTACAGGCAGCTGCCTCTGTGGGTAGATTCACATTTAACGATTGAAACTGAACACATTTACAGATACAGATGTTATTTTAAATCACAATAACTATTTATAGACATCACATCCAAAATGACCTCAGTAATGAATGTGGTTTCTGGTGTTCCACTGCAAATGTGGTATAACAGCTGATTTTGACTTGATCACACTCAACAAAGCACAAAGGATTCATTCTGACAGGAAAAATACAGAATGAATGTTCAGTCTCAGCTAAATAAAAATGGAAATGGCAGTAAAAATCAAAATGTTGCAATAAGTATCAGGTGTCAAACATTCTTATCAATCACTGGATTAAAAGGGAAGCGCAACAGGAAAATGCTGATGATGGGAGATAAAGAGGAAAGGGGAGGTGAGTCAAGGAAAAAGAGGCTTTAAAATCAGACCATATCTATAGTGAGGGGGGCATGGTTGTGGTGGTACAGGGGGTAACTGATCTCATCTCATGTCCTCTCTCATGCTCTCTGAATGGGGTCCTAATTGGCATGGCTGTGTGAATAGGCAGCTGGCCGACGAGTGCCTGTACAAAAGAACACACAGTGAGACAGTGCTGGAGATGAGGCCTTCTCTATTCACAACCTCTACCCCCAAACTACAAAAAAAAGGGCTGAAGAGAAAAAGAGAGAAAGGAAGCGAGGGGATAGGTGGGGCTGGGGAGTGTAGGTCATGTAACAACAGACTGGAGTGGAGTGGAAATCGACAAAACAGAAAGAGAGAGGAAAAGAGATGGAGCGAGCAGATGAGAAATAGAAGGTAATCACAGGAGATTATCTTCTTGTGATGGAGGCAGAGCTGCAAGGATAAGTAGGCTATCCTGAGGAGGACGATCCCAAACTAGTCAATAAAGCCGCATGTCTGGAGCCCTGATATGGGCGGGTGGGGTGGTGTGCGGTGGTGCTTGAGGGGCAGTTAGGGCAGTAAGGGGCCAAAAGTGGTCCTCATCGTGTAGAAGCAGTAACACTTCTGGGGGGGTGTGGGGCTCAGATTTCACTGCATGTGTTCCAGTTCCCACAGAAATACACAAGCAGAGAGTGCTGGATGGGATATCTGTGCAAAGGGTCGTCAATATATATGTGTATTTAAATATATGTGTGTGTGTGTGTTTGTATGTATTACTGTGAGTGGAAATGTCACAGCTTTGAGAAAACAAATAAACAATCAATCAACAACAATCAAAAAAAAGGATGAGCATTGGAATGACATATCAGGCGTTGTTAATGAAATACATTTCAGAATGGCCCGTTCAGATTCAAATTCAAAACACTGCACTTTTACAATTCTGAAAAGTTACTGGAGCTGAATGTCAAATCATAACAGGATCGAATCACGCCTTTCATGTTATCAAGTAATGAGGAATTTGCACTTCAACACATGCGACTGGCAAACACAGTGACTTGCTAGATGACAACACTCCACACCGTAATGGTGCCAGGTTCAACATTTTTTGCTGGACAGCCTCATATTTTGTTTTGTTTATTTCTGTTGTTCTTCCAGGGGCCCGTGTGTGGACAGCCTCACTGTGTCATCACAGGAGTCTCTTTGGCATGAATGAAAGTCTTGCTATGTAGGTAGTTTGACTGATTGACTAAGTTCTTCCATGTTGTTCTCATATGTATGACTGGCTGGCTTTCTCACAGCAAACCGTGGGTAGCTGTGCAGTGGTACCAGAGGTTCAGCTGCATATAATCTAGGTCAACTATCAGTGATTAGAATAGATGGAAATTGAAACATGAAATTTTGCTCAATGAAATTATGCTGGATAAACGGCAGCTTGTAAGCGTGTGTGTGTTCTTATTTTCTATCTAATCATGTGATGGTCCGTCTGTTCGATGCTGTTTAAACTATGCAGAAGCAATGACACTGTATTTCAACGGAGCTTTTTCTGCTGCAGAAACATCATGCGTGTGTCATTTGTGGGAAAATGATGCATTTTGGATGAGGCAGGTTGGAGGAAATGGAACCTGATATGACCTCCATTTTATAGAATGGTCACAGGCATAATGGAAACTCCAGGAGGTAAGGGGGTTCACGGATACAACCTTGGCACGCAAATACATGCATATACATAATGCACACACACACACACAAACACACACACATATATATCTACAGGTGCTTGGAGATATACACACACATCTGTTGAGGTTTGGAAACTGGATGATACAGGGATATACTGAAGGAAATATGACACAAACAATTGAAAATTTGAATAAGGTGCTTGTCAGTGTATTTCAGAATGATCCATAATAATGTTACAAAACAGACTGATGAGTGTTTTTAGTGAGTCTAATATATGGTTAAAAAGAATATCATGATAAAATATATGGATGACAAGTGGACAGTAAATGTTATCGTTCACTGTCCAAAAAAAAATAAACAAAAAAATAACACTTAAAACAGCTGACTGTCCACTTCTGAATCTTTGTACCACTGCAGCTTTACAGTGTAAACTCTGAAATTTCTAAAATGCTCAAAGAAGGTTTTTCCTTTCTCTGTGACGCTATGTTCTTTTGGTCATAAAGATGTGATAAATGCCACCAAATAAACCATCTGTTTCCCCACAAACTGTCAATTAGAAGAATCCCACCTTATCCATCACAGCAGTGCTATACTCTCACTGGGAACCATCGAGCAGCTGCAGGCCTCATCTGTGCACTTGATGCTGCTATAGGCAGCATGGCGGGATACCTTCGCGTACAACACAACAGATGTTTATGACTGTGTGTCTGAGCTCATGTGCAGGCGTCAGAGGGTGTGATTTCTGCCTTTAAATTTATGTGTCTTTGTGTGTGTCTGCAAATGTGTAAATATGTGTGTGAGTGTGTGTTTGTGGGAAATGCCAGCCGCCCCTCCACATCTCTTGCCATCTGGATAATTGATCGTTTGCTATCATAAAAAAATAAAAGGAGAGGGAATGTGTCATAATTGGCCACTTCTTAAACGCCCCTGTTTTTTATCTTTTTTCACGTCTGTTTTATTTGTGTGGGGAGCTGCCAGTTGTCATGATGATTATGAAGAGGGTATTATGGGGAGGGATTATGCATCATCGTGTAATGTTTGAAGATGATCAATGACCTGAGGCATTTATTTGGCATTTAAGGGCTCAGCACACAACTGCCCACTGCTGTACTTACACAGTATGTTACAGTATCACGTCACATGTACTGTAACGGCAAAACGCAGGACAGTGTTTCCACATACAGACTGGTTTTGAAATTGTGACTCAAGAAAAACATAAAAAACAAACTGTACATTGTAATTAGTTATGCCTCACCAAAGAAAATGCTGGTTCACAAATCAGGCTGCTTTTTAAAGTAAACTTTCTGTTAACATAACCCACACACAGATTATTTAGGAAATGCAGGCAATAATACCCTCGGGCCTCATAAACTAATATTCTCTCACTTTAGTTTCCTGAAGTCCTCTAGTGTCAGTAACCAATGAGCTGATTGTTTGTTGTTTGTTTTTTTTTTCAGCTCTATGTTGCCTATTTTTAAAGGACATGGCCACCTTAAAACAATATTGACATGTATTATGGGCCGTGCATTTGAAGAGTTATTGGTTGTTGCAATCATACCTCCTGTCATACGAAAACGTTCCTTGTAAATCAACAGCTCTTAGAAAAGGGGGACAAAATCCACTGTCCACTTTCATGCAAAAATGCATGTTGAAGTGTAGCTGAAGGTAATATGTGTGTATGTGTGAGTGCTGGGAAGTATCCCCCCCCTCTCCACCCACTGATAAACAACACTTGAATTAACTAAAATAAAAATATAATATTTTTTTATACAAATATAATAAGTTCAACCTTTTATAGATGCCTAGCACAGAAATTGGTTAAATGGATAGACTAAATAATAACAATTAATAATAATAATAATAATAATAATAATAATAATAATAATAATAATAATAATAATAATAATAATAATAATAATAATAATTACCAATATAAAAAAGCTGTTATATATTTATTGTTTGTGTCAGACACACACACACACACACACACACACACACACACACACACACACATTTAAATGTAAAATATTTCTTTCCATATATCACGGAAATGATATCAGGAATTCAGCTGATTCAAGTCACACTGATAGTGCTTACTGTAGTATGAATGTAGGTCATGAACAGTTTGATGTCAGGCTCTCTCTCCATTCTGCATATTACAAGTGTGTAATCTGAGTGGAGGAGGAGTTTCACTCCACTGCCTACAGTTCATTCCAACACCAATAACAGCAGACTGAAACTTTGGACTGAAATCATTTTTGTCATGACTGCATGTACTTCCCCATGGGGAATATTTATTCTGTCTTTGCAGGCTGTCAGTAAAAGACCAGCTCATTTAAACAGCACGGTAACTGGCAATGCACAGGCTGCCAAGGAAATTTCCTTCATTTTGAGTGTGGTGTGCATGAGGTGTAATGGGAATGAATTTATGAAGTTTCATAAATACATTTATTATATGAAACCACCATTATCCTGTCACACAACTACATTTGTCATAAAGAATCATCCCAGTCCCTCTGGGGCTCTACAAAGATTTTTAATTGAATGGAACCAGAATAAATTAACCCTAAAATAACCCAAAAATGTCAAAACAGATCTCTCATAAATGCATGCACACAAACTAAAGTCTTATTCTCATCCAATTACCAGTATTGGTTAGATGTAACTAATCATTTCTGTCCATGAAAGCCCATATAAAACACGTCTGCTATCACACACATAAGGACACGGCAGGCCAGCCTCTCCATGGCTTCCAATAAACAGTCACATTTGCCCCAGTCATTTAGCCCACACTATTGTCTATCTAATCCAACTCTGTTCCCAGCAATATCTTTTCATCCAGCCATCTCTCTCTTTCGTCCCCTCTCTGTCTCTCCCTCTCTTCATCTCAACCCTCCTCACCCTCCTCTCTTGTTCTCAGATGGCTTCCTCCACCTATCTCCCTGTGCATTATGTAGATAACCCGGGGACACCATATATCCCCAGCAGGTCAAACGGAGGTTGCAATCACACACTGTGACAGTCAGAGCCAATCCCAGTCCATCATGGAGGAAGGGAGGGGACTGTGGTCCTCTGACTAAGTGTGTGTGTGTGTATAATGTGTGTGTGTTTTTGCAGCGGGGTTTAGCTGGGGTCTCCGTAGCAACCGTGTAAGACAATAAGATGAGTGGAGGAGTTGGACATGGGAGGAGGATGGGGGTGAGAAAGGAAAGGAAGGGACAGGAAACTTTGATCACTGTTGGAGGGTGAGAGGGAGAAGATGAGGGTGGGCAGAATGTGAGCTGGAGGAGTGATGGGAAAATGGAAGTAATCTAAGGTGACACTGAGGAAAGAGAGGAGAGGAGATGTGTTGGGATGCCAAAACCTCGGTCACACACAGTGTCTGCACCGTCAGAACAAAGCATTTCACCAAATGTTTGCTATTTGATTCTGTGTGGAATTTGAGCAGAAATCAAGTCAGGCTGAGATGAAAGAGACATCCCAGACATATTATACATGCTTTGTAAGTTTTGAGGAAAGAATCGGAATAACTTTTTACCATTTCAGAAACGAACCATCTAACCTTGATACCTAAAACTCAGAAGAATTGAAAGGTTGACATCTGTGACAGCTGAACAATGTCTTGATAAAGTTGGACACTCATAAGTATCTGTGAAGGGTGTTTGCCCTTCTGCGGGCTTCAGAAGGCTGAGATCAAGGCTGTGTAATCACACTATTAGTCATAATGCAGGGAGAGGAAGATGAATGGAGCAGCCTCTGTCCTTTGCTTTAGTTGTCTGTCTATCCATCACATAAAGGATCTCTAACACAACTTGTTTGGGTGACGCAGCGCACTACAGCACTCAAGGCAATTCAAATGGTAAACACTCTGCAGAAGTGTTTACCATTTGGTAAAATATTCACAGAGCCCTCTTGCTCCACCACACAACTACACAGGACTGAAGAGACTGAACCAAGGCTATGTAGAGGTAACAAACCTGCAAGTAGGTAGCCCCCTGAATTTGTAGATACAATGTTATTTAAGCATTTCTTCATAATTCTACCATTCCTCGATGACATATTGTCCATAAACCACCAATGCATGTATTTAAATAACTATATTTAATAACTATTGTATCATAGGCAAAGCCTGATATATGTTACTGCTGCTAGTCATGAGAAACTATTAAGAATACATGAATGCTGCTGAAAATAGTACACAACAAATGCACTATTTCCTCCTGTTGGAGTGTGAGCTGTTTTTTAAAAAAAAATACTGAGCCTAAAAAAAAAGAAGCTCTATTCAAAGATTTACATCTTCAGTAGGAAGCGATGTTGAGATTGCAGGTCAGTGAGATTGACACTGCTTAGTGACTCCAGAGTCAGGGGTCCCCAAATCCCGGGCCGCAGACCACTACCAGTCCGTGTGCAGCACAAGAAATAATTAATTATTTCCATTTTATTTATTATCTGAGTCTTAACGATGTTTTATTTTGAAAAATCTTTTATTTTGAAAAATGACCAGATTTTCTCGGTTACATCTCAGTCATTTGACCACTAAAATGTAACCCTCAAGCTAGCAAAATGAGTAAGAAACAGACGTCTTCAGAAAGTTTCTCTGCAGTATTTTTTTTTTCCACGTGAATTTTTTTTTAAATTTATTTTTGGGGCAGAGAGAAAGTTACCAGAGATTTTGATTTTATACTCATGTTATGTTGTTGCCGCAATCTTACAAGGAAGCTGTAATAAAGTTGCATATGAGCACACAGTGGACTCCCTTTTATCATTGTATTTACAATATAAGCAAAGAGATTTAGAGGGTTGCATTTCTGTGTTATTATTATGAAGTGTAAGAGGAACCCAAATATTGGTCCTGTGCATTTGAAAAAAAATGAGAATGGTATGAAATTTGGCACACCTATCAAAATGCATGCCCCATACAACCTGACCCCCAACAAAGCTCAGTGCAGTAGTGTATGGCCACAAATGGATCCATTGTACAGTACACTGGCACTGCAGACAGTCATATAAAAAGTATATAGATGATTAAATGGATATTTTCATTCTGTCATTTCCTCCTGATTGGCTTAGGGGACAACGGTACAGCACATCTAGACTCTCACCACAAGTCTACAGAACCACACATTTGTAACATGACTGGGCAACACACACATTAAAGCTGTATGTTGCTAATGTTCTGGTGCTGTTTTATATTTGTCTGGCCTGTTCTGATCTGTGCTCCTCTGCTGCTGTGATCAGCCTCACACTGTGCCCACCTGTCATGCCCACTCTGTGTGTGTGTGTGTGTGTGTGTGTGTGTGTGTGTCATGTATGCACATGTAAGAATGTTCATGGGTGGCAACCAGAGCTGTTACACAGACATCACTGTTTGTCAACATGTGAGAGTGTGTAATGTATGTTGGAGAAAGTGTGTGTGTGAGCATGTTAAGAATATGTACTGAATCTGTGTGTAAGTTTCATCATGATGTTGATCTATACTATTTCTTCTCCAATAAGTAAATGAGAAAACACCTTTTAACCTTTCTTTTTTAAATTCCAGTTAAAATTCAACTTTTCTTTGCATTTTTGTTGTCTTGTGTTTGTGTTGGTCTGCAGTGTTTATTTATTTAAAGCTTTGGCTTTATTTTTCTGTCAGATATTTAAGACAAAGAAAACTGGTCCACCTGTTCAAAGTGACCCGAGGAGCTGCAGGTATTGTAGCATGTACCTCTGCTGCCCCTTGTGGTGTCACAGCAGTCTTTCACTCACGCCTGTGCTGAAAAGGGGAGGAGCAGGGGGAAGGAGTGAGGAAAAGAAAAGGAGCAGAAAAGGAAGAGAGCCACTGAGGAGAAACAGCAATGTGTGTGTATTGGACATTGACACAGACAGGAGTGTATCAATGTCCAATGTGTGTTATGTGTGAGAGTCATAATCACACTGTTAGTCATAATGCAGGGTGTGTGTGTGTGTGTGTGTGTGTTATATCACCTGCTGATTTAGGATCTGAGCAGCATTACATTAGTTGTGTTTTAGAAAAAAATCATTTTGCCTACTTATTTATCAGTTTTAGGGTGCTCATGAAACATAATGCACATGGTTAAGACGTTACTAAAACTGTTGTAGTAAAACTCATTCAGAAACTCCACACGAGATGAAATACTCAAACAGCTGAAGTGCAGAAATCAAAGCAGACTCAGAGAGGGACCCTCTGATGCTGCGGTGAAAAGATTTAATGAGTTAAAGAGTGTGTGTGGTGTATAACTATTGTTGAGAGACAGACAACTCTTAAAACATATAAAATCATCAATAACATGAGAGCAATCAACAAATAGCATGACAACACAGTATTATTATTACCAGGCCAAGTAAAGTGTGTTTATAATGTTCAGAGCCTATGATGAGCAGCTCTTACACTAAGTATAATTCTAACAAAAAAATCATAATGACAAATAAAATAACATCCAGCATGAAGACACCATGTCGTTCCAGTGTTCACAGGTTTGATTTTTGATGAGCCAGGCTCCTCACATCCATTCAGTGCAGACACAGCTGTTCTCTGCTGCTGACTTCAAAATGAACTGTTTGTGTCTCTGCTGTGTTTAACACTGCTGCATGTTAAATCACTTATTTAGAAAAAAATACCTTACATGTGATTCTTTTCCTCAAACATCATCGTTTTTCTAGTTTCACCCTAAATTCCAGGTATCAGATAAAAGTTTCACATATCTGTATTGTCCAACAGTCCAAATATGGGAAATATGTGTGTTTGCTATGGATTAAAAGGCTAATGTAAAATGTAAGATTGTAACATTTTAAACCATGCTTGCTGTAACTGCCTCAATGTTTGTTGGTCTTTTTTTTTTTTTGCTTTTACAACCTGCTTTCTACATGTGCTAGAAAAAAATCAGTAAAAAAAAAAAACAAACAAAACAACAGAATCAGTTAAAATGACAGACTTGAAGTTATTTTTTCCACATGACTCAGACATGACACCAGTGTCTGTCCATTTCCTGAAACTGTGGTGAACTTAGCTAGTCATGTTCCAAAAGTTCTTGTATCTCTGGACAAAAAGAGAGCACGACAAAGACACTGATATCGTATCAATAGCTCGATTAAGAGTTCTTTGCTTCTTCTCTAGGCTAAACATGCTTCAGCTCTATCCAACACAGGCACTGACTTTCACATCCGACCAAAATGTTGAACAGTTTCTTTTCCTCAAATTGGATTCTTGTCTTTTGATAGATACAAGGCAGTGAGTTTAGTTAGACATTGTAGAATTGATCAATACCAAAATATTTTGTCTGAGAATTTATTCTAAATCTAAGTCTTCATGAACACATTTTATTCCTGAATTCTGAGGAAGGTGTTTTTTTGTAATTAGGAGGAGAATTTGTCTTGAGAGAGAGATGGAAGTGGTGATGGTTCTGGTGGTGGTGTGTGTTTGGATGGGTGGGGAGGTAACAATCTCCTTACTGTTTACCTAGAGAGTGATTGGAATCATCCCAGCCACGTACGGATTAATATTTAATGTTGGGGAAAGAGAGAGAGAGAGTGGGAGAGAGAGATGGATGTTCAACGCTGCCCTGCTGTTTATTTAGGATATTGTGAAAATATGAAGAGAAATTTGCAATTTTATTGGTTTTCCGCAACCGTAAGAGCTGTGAGAGCTTGGTATATTGTGTGTGTGTGTGTGTGTGTGTGTGTGTGTGAGTGAGCAGTATTTGTGGTGTGTGTGTGTTTTGTTCCATGTTGGTGTGTGT
>JBAJHX010000049.1:25196030-25207634 GCA_037176925.1 Amniataba percoides
TGTGTGTGTGTGTGTGTGTGTGTGTGAGTGAGCAGTATTTGTGGTGTGTGTGTGTTTTGTTCCATGTTGGTGTGTGTGCTCAGCAGCTCTGGTGACCTTCAGCCTTCAGTCCCTTTATGTAAACTCTCCTTGCCAACCATCCTGCCTCAATCAAGCGTCTCACACACACATCTTGTCGAGCCCATTTGGACTGTGCTACAGGTCTTTTATGAAATGGTTGTTTTCTCATATTTCATGTTACGGCATGCAGAAATAGCAGAAATGCAGATATAAAAAATAGATTACAATGCATCTAATTTGTCTGCTGAGTTTTGCGTTTCAAGCATCTCTAGCCCCTCAAAGATGTGATTAAAGTGCATAATAAAAATACTACTACTACTACTACTAATAATAATAATAATTTGTTTGGTTTCAATAGTGTGCAAGTCACCAAGTGGACTCTCCTTTGATTTGATGCCAACAAGGAGCATGTTCCACCACTGTGGAGCCACATGAGATGTTACTATCATTTTATCAATACTGATAGAATAAAGTACATCAGAGCATGAATTTGTCCTTATTTGCAGTCAAAAAGCTGTCAAATTTGGTATTGAATTTTTTTCTTTCATTTTTTTTCTCTTACAACAGGCCAGAATGTGTTTTGGGTTGACAGCTGAGCTCGCAATGACACAGAGACAAACTGAACACCAACTTTCAATAGTAAAAGAAGCTCACAATGTAAGGACAGACAGCATTTTGTTAGCAGCAACATAAAAGCATGAACACCAACAACATTTATAATGTGGGTTTAAAAGCTCATTTAATCAACATTTTATACAAGGTTGAGGGAAAAAAATGGGAGATTAAGGAAGCTACTTGCCCATTCGTATCTGCATGTGCCTCGGGTCACTACGGTGACAGTATGTAAACTGTCCAAAGTGAACATTGTCAGTCAGACTTTTTAAACCACTGACCGACCATATTTAACATCCATGGATTGTTGAGTGTATGGAATTACTTTTCTATTAACATAAAAAAGAAATACTCTTATTTCACATGTATATGGATAGTGAGTGGCAAAATGTTCATACCAAAGTTTAAATTGTAATAATCTACAATATCTGCTCATAGCAACTAAATCATGATTAATATTTTTATGGTTATATTTAGGTAATGATAGCACCTGATTAAAATCAGAGGTAGATCAAAGAAAGTACACAGTGACAACAAAAGACACAACAAACATGATAAAAATGAAGATCTTTTCCTAAAACTTGACCAAAGTGCTTTCGTTCACTGAACGTGACCACAGGCTCTGGGCGTGAAGTCCTGCACTTTATACAGCCAAACTCAAATGAGTCCATGATATGTAATTTACAAAGCAGATATGTATGCTGGATGCAATAGAAAAAAAATGCAATTTAATTTTCTGTCAGTCAACTTTTAAGTAGTGATAAAGGATTCATGATACAATAATCTGCTCTGTGCCAGCCAGGCATACAAAGCAGGTTTTGGCTGCATCACTTTCCCATGGTGTCCATTTCACTGTGGGATAACTTGACCTGTAACCCCTGAGCTTGTAGCCTCAGCAGCTTGAGACGAAATCGCCCAGTGAACCGAAGGCGTGTACAGGTCACTGGCATTTTCTATCCACTCACCAGGGTGAAAACAACCCCCACGTGCCTCAGAAGCTGAATGAGAAGGGAAGAAAAAGCAGCGACTAGGAGATACAGAGCCAGCCTGTGAGACGAGGAGAGAGGATGGTAGGAATCAGGTGCAGGGAGGGCAGAGCAAGGCAATTTCACCAACTCTAACTTGCTCTGCAAAATTATGGCTAAATGGAAAAATAATGGAAGTGGCATCATTGGCCTCCTAGCATGGCGCTATTAGTATGCCGGTGACATGGAGCAGGGAGACCGACAGCAGTTATGTATTTTTGCAAGTATGCATATAATTTATTGTGGGGAACACAATTTACATGGGTAGTCAATGCCTGTTTTATGGGCTCACAAATAGATGTATGAATTGAAGCATGTAATGGTGGGGAGCAGCAGGCACAAATACATTCTAAATCTTCCAAATGTGTTCCACGAAAAATGTAACCAAGGAATATAAAACAAATTAATTCTTGCATGTTATATATATTGGTTTTTGATTCACAAATCTAATCGAGGAGAATTTGCCCTCACTATGTGGCCATCGTGAGTGGGTGACATTTGGTACTGTTTCTGCACATATGAATGTGTCACTCTGGCATACGGAACCAAAACACACACAGATATTGCCAAATGTGTGGTTCTTCTCAGCTGTGTGAAGCAATTTAGTCTGTTTCGATAATTTTCTGACCTGCATGCTCTGCTGTCATCAACACTGTTTCAAAATGGAATAATGTGCGATATGTGTAAGAATTCCTGCATGAATAAATAACTGCTTCTGTTGTCAAGATATTTGCGGTTAATCTGAATTTTGTCCAAATTAGCTGTCATTGAACTTTCTTTTCTTAGGTTCTACCCATCTCTCCCACCCTCTGTGAATCGTGTATACCTCAGGAGTAAAAACCTTTTTCACTGGATTTTAACAGTGTCCCTCTACAAAAGAGGAGCCCAGCATCAGGTGATAATAAAGGCATCACCTTACAAAGTAACATAAAAGTTAAAGAGCCCTCAGCCTCGGATTGCTGACCTCCAGTGTTTAACTTTCACCTTTCTTTTTGTACAGGCACACATCAGGTCCTATGACATTACTGGTGTGGTTACAGATGCAGCAGAGAACACTTCTGACCACATGCAGCATGCACACCCAGCACAGGACTGAAACCTTTACATTTCTCCCTCGTGTGAAGTTACACCATCCTGATCATTTAAGTTATATACTGCTTTACTACTGTGCACTGTATAACATGGGCAGACAGTGAACCTGAACCTCGTCTGGATGGTAGTCCAGCCTTGTTAACATGCAGATGCTTGTTTTGTTTGTTTGTTTGTTCTGTCAGTAGGACACCCAGTAATAAAAGCTGCATGCAGGCCAGACACGTTCCTCCACGGCAAAGTGTGAAAACCATGTTTTTATGGACCTGGCATAAGTATGTGAACAGGAGCATCCTCATGCCTTATATTTGGTGCACATCTCCTCACACAGTCTTAGAAAGGGTGCAGCATATGAACAGTGTTTCTGACCAAAGTGACATCCAGCTGCTTTCTGATACCCCCCTATCTACCCTCCATGATGAAAGCCTCCTCTGAGGGTTATGGCTGTCTGTCACTGACCCAGGAGCAGTTGAAGCCATGATGAATTTGAGATAAGACACCTTTAAGCCCTTACCCTTAACTACCAAAGGAGGGGTGGGGGCATCTAAAGCATCTGTACACTACAAGAGACAAAGGGGGTGGATGGGCGACAGTGATGGAAAGCGTCACAATTACTTTCACAAAATAATGTCACAAAAAGAGGTGACTAGCTGCTTAAGCTGTTTGCAGGGTACAGGTGGTGAGGAGGGGAGGGGTGGCTGGAATTTAAAAGAGGATATTGTTAATGCATTAGCCTGTTAAGGGTTTACACCACTCACATAAAAAACAGGGCAGCAAACAAGCCCACAACATAAATCCTGCTCAGCAGCAATGTTTGGAGAAAAGGGAAGAAGAGGAGATGAAGGGATTTGACCTTGGGTGGGAGATAGTGATGTTTTAAGTGGTCAATAATAAATAATATTATACATAATATTTCAGCACTGTGAGTAAATGGAATGATGAAGGGCATATAAGAATGTAAAATAAAAAAAAGGTTAAAAGGATAAAATAAACCATCCTAGGTCATATTTTAAGATCTTATAAATAGGTATTCAGATAAATGATCTAAATCCTTACTAATCAATAATAATCATTTATTTAAAGCCCAAAATCACAAACATGGTTTGCCTCAGAGGACTTTACAATCTGTACAGTGCTTTTCTAATGAACTAATTGTGTTTAATGTGAAAAGGGTCATTCATACAGACAGCCTCATGGAGAAATTTAGTCAACTCTGCACTTCCCCTCAAAGCTTTTTAGCATCTTTTCGTTTATTGTACACCACTTCACACACAGGTGAGCCAGTCTGTGCGCCTTTTGTGATTTTTGTGGGAAAGTTGCTGCTGACAGCTGGGACATAAAACCGCAAATGGGCTCAAGCACCATTGTTACCTCATTTATAATAGACTATGACTTAACAGACAATTAAAAACTTCAAGATTTGAATTTTACCTTCAGCACTAGGCAACCACACCATCCCATATAAAGTAGCATGAAATAAAATGGAAAAAAGTATTTCCTACAGTAATTGAGCAAATGCATTGATTGATTGGTTTGATTCTTATCATGCTGTGTTGAGTAACAGAAGGAAAATACAACTATGCAGTGTGGCACTTCAGTGGTAAATTACTCTTTTGTTAGCAAAGGAAATGTTCTGGACGGCTTTCGTGGAGAGTCCATATATTTTGGGAGTACAGGGATTTCATCATCTAACCTTTTCTTAACCACTACATGTTTAGCAAGACATTTTACAATTATTGTCATAAATGTTTCTCAACATGTCCTCCAGCCGTTCTCTGGGGATCCTGACATGTTCCCTAGCTAGATGGGATCTGTATTATCGTCAGTGTGTTCTGGGTGAGCTTACAGTTGGACATGCCTGGAAAACCTCCAGATGGAAGTATCCAAGAGGCTTCCTGATAAGATGCCCAAACCATCCCAACTGGTACCTTTCAATAGAAAGAAGCTCGTGTCTCTGAGTGCTTTTGAGTTTTCTCAGCTAGTTTAGTGAAGGACAGTGGTTCTGCATGCTTGTATCTACGGTATTTTTGAAGTCACTTCCCAAAGCTCATGACTGTAGGTGAGGGATGGAATGTAGCTAGAAATTAGCCTCTTCAGCTTCCCCTTTTTTCACGTCTGTCCCATAAGGTACTCACATTACTGCTGATGATGACGCCCTCCTCCTACTGTCCTTCATTAGGATCAACTTATCCTTCATAAATATCTGAAGTTGTCTGATAACACCCGTCTTGTTCTTTCTCTCCCTCTCACCGGGTGGACACCTGGCCAGGCTCAGGAGATCGATAGCGCAGCCCTGCAGGAGAAACCTGTCAGCTTCGACTCCGGATCTTTGCTGCTCCGGCCACTGCCCCACCATCAGTCAACCTCATACCACACATTCGAGAGGGATAGACCCACATACACAAAGAACCTGTATGTGCAAAAACATATAATTAACTAGTGGGAGACAAGCCAGTTTAAAGCTGAATATTTAATTATGGGATTATGCTAACTACACATAACTTTTCAAAAAATGTAGAATTAAATATATATTTGATACTCGTTTCTTAGTTGTTACAGGCAGTCCCTGCTGCATCAGTATGTTTAGTGTTTGTATCAAAAGTGTAAAGCGTGTGTATTGTCGTTCTCTGTACGACAGACTAAAAACTATTGTGAGCACATCAACGAGACACAGTGCTGCACTGTGGTAACATGATCTCTACATCTAAGCACGCCTGAACACCACAGGTTGCCAATCATGAAGCAGACATCTCCTACATTTCTAAGCTAAAAATAATGCTAAGATATTCAACAAGGTTTAACTGGGAAATGAAACTGCTTGACCAATAACTGCTGAAAACTTTGTTCATCTATATTTGTAAGAAACAGCTTGGAGAAATAAAAGGTTTCATTAAAGATTTGTTAGCATTTGAGCTTAGAAAATCCATATTGGTTGATTATGGATGACTATAACAGACAAGTAAAGTCAACCAGACAGTATTGAGTATTCAGATAATTGCACACACAAGCGAGGGATGTTTTCATATGACCTGAAAGACAAAATCCACATGCAGACATGCAGTGGATGTATGAATGTGCACACATACACACACTGATGTAGACATGCAAGCACAATGAACACTGCTTGAACAAAGGCTCAGTTTATCAATCTTTAACCAGGCAATTTCTCTTAATGTTATAGTGGGCCTGGCAGAACAAACAGGGGCAAACAATTAATAAAGGTCCTTGAGATAAATTATACACTGGAATGTAATGTCAGGCCAGGCATTGTTTTTATTTTTAGTTATTGCTTGCGTTAAGTTGACTGGAGGGTTTTCCTTGCGGTGAGGCTGAAATCTGTTTATTGGCTCTTTCATATCAGGCCTTTCCTGTTCCTTCTCCACAGCTCTTAATTTAATTAGAGTTAAATTGATTTAATTAACTCCCTCCCATTTGAGGTGTCATCACATATTACATTTATTTAAAGAATTTTTTATGGCGTCAGGTGGCAGTGGAAAGGTTGATGGGTTATGTGTTGCCACTACATGACTACTACATGTTAGCAGAGGTAAATGGCTTTCCAAGGGACTTTGACCTTGTTAGCTTTTACTATCTCCTTGAACTCATAGACATAAATGCGGGCAGTAGAAGTACAAAGATGGCAGATGTGGACTTACTTTAGAGCTGCTGCAATCAGCCCCAATTCACCGAACCACAGTTACACACATAACTCTTGTTTTAGTGTCCACACCTGTGGCATAATGCTCACATGTCTTTGTGAAGTGATTTCAATCCACTGAGTCTCCATCTTCAAGATAGTGATTTAAAGCTTGACTTGTGTGAACTGCAGGCTTATCTTAGCTCAGCTTTTGGAGGCTTCAGCAGATGCAGCAGGAGAGGAGATACACATTTATCTCAAATACTTCAACAATGTTCAACAATGTAAATTTCTGCTGCTCCCACTACTTTGACTCCTCTCAGTGCCACACTCTTGATTTCTCAATGCCTTTGCATCACAAGTATACTTTTGTTTTTTTAGGGAAAATTACTTAATTATGGAATTAAAATAAACTGATTGTGATTCTGGAGCCAGGATTTGTCACAATATCTTTACCCATCAGAAAAATGACTATGAATGAATATTGTTCAAATGCTTCATGTTTACCTGATAATGACCTTATAAGGGCGTGCGAACTGTGACTCTTGTTTATCTAGAGAAGAGGCCATTAGGGATGGAGGGGTTAGTCAGCACGTAGTCATGTCAAAGTCCACGACATGAGTGAAAGACTGGTGTTCATCTACAGTTCCCATTTGAAACAAACTTTTTTTAATCACGACTACAACCTGGGTTGTCCAATAGCCGAGTGGTTAGCATGTAACCACAACATCTCCCAGCTGATAAACTCAAAGTTTTGTTGTGTGTCATCTCCCACTCCCTCCTGCCATTTCCTCTCTATAGCTCTGCTGTCACTGATATAAAAGCAAGTAGCAAGAAAATAAAATAGAGACATTTTTTAGATCTAGTTTTGTTTTAACCATGATCAAAATGGTTTCCTAACCTTGACTTAGTATTTCTTTCCCCAGAACCGAAACCTGCTGCTTTAAAAAAATAAATAAATAACCATAACACTGGCAAATCTGAAGGATTTTAGTGACAGTCATTTGTTACAGTTTTGGAATTTACTGAGAAAAAATGTGACCACCAGATGTGAAAATGCTTTTAATGGTGCTAGAACTACCATGGCAGTCAAATTTTGCAACGTAATAACTTTGTTGAAATGAAACCCATGTTACTGTAGGACCCTGACTTTCCCTAAATGTGTGTATATTTTAGTCAAACGTTATTTTCTTAAAATTACAAAACACAAATGTATTTCTACCTAGAACTCCCAAAACAGTCATTTTGACTCGTACCTTATATTATGACCTTATACGGCCTTATAGACCGTGTCGAATTTCAGAGTTTGATACTTTTCCCTCTGTTTTTTTTCCCTCTCTTTTTTCCCTCTCTTTTGCCTGGCATTTTTTTTCTAGTTGATGTGAAGACAATAGAGAGTAGAGGAGAGTAGTAGAGTGGACTCTGGCTGATACTGACAGTGATTCAGGGATCATTCCCCCTCAAAGTCGACTGGACACTTCAATTCTGCATCTGTTGTCGTTCATCTAATTCTTTATGCTACTGATTGTTGTTGTTTATCACCTGCTGTTTGACGTCCCATATGGTCTAGCGGTTAGGATTCCTGGTTTTCACCCAGGCGGCCCGGGTTCGACTCCCGGTATGGGAATGTGTGTTTTGGGGCGGCAGCAGCTCAGCCTGTGGGGACCACAGAGTCGCCAGTTCAAGAGCCCCCATGAACCAAACTTCAAGAAGGTAGCTGGTAGCTGGAAAGGCCAGTTCACCTCCTCAGCACTGCTTAGGCACCATTGAGCAAGGTACCGGACCCCAGACCTGCTCGGGGCGTGCCTACAGTGCAGCCCCCCTCAGTCTGGCATCTCTCTTCCAGTTGTATGTGCCTGTGTGTGTTTCCTATGTATATGTAAAATGTATGTTAAAAACAAACTGAAAAATGTCTACTTCCCCTCATGGAATTAATAAATAATTCTTCTTCTATTGCCTATCGTAATGTTAAATCTAATTTATTCTTAGATTTTATATTGATTACTGGAATTATGTGCAAATAATGTATGAATGGTCAGAATGGACGCGATGGTAATTCTAGTAGTAATAGAATCAACTTGAATTCAGTGTCTGATCCTTAGTGGGTCACTTCTTGATCCACTACCACCTTTCCACCTCTGCTATTATGTTATAATAGGAATGTATGGGGGTGGTGGGGGCCAGATGACGAGGCGTGCAGCCTGAGGGAGCGAGAGGAGGAGTGTGTGATCTGAACATGGGGTGGGGGCAATGACCATCAGCAAAATGAAAACAAATACAAAACAAATCATCGCCCAGGAGGAAATCTATCCCATCTATTTTTAGTCATCAAGTGTGTGATCTGCCCATGAGGTCTGTGTCTTCAATCATGGCTTTTTGAAGAGTGGTGCTGATCATTTTCAGAACAGTTTCCCCTATCTACATTATTTGCTGTAATTCAAATTCAGATGTATTTATTTAAACCCAAAATCACCAACATTGTTTGCCTCAGAGGGCTTTACAGTCTGTACAGCTGTGACACCCTCTGTCCTTAGACCCTCGAACCGGGTCAGGAAAAACTTCAAAAAACCCTCCAAGAGAAAAAGAAGAAACCTGAGGAAGAGCCACAGATGAGGGATCCTCTCTGGGGTGGACAGACGTGCAATAGATGCCACATGTACAGAGAACATCATCATTAATCAAACATGCTGAGTCCATGTGTTTAGTCCATGTGTGAATTTATCACAGTTAATGGATATTGAGTCCATGAGTCCAGCTGCATCTCTGGATGTCCTCATATGGAGCTCTGGTCCACTCGACCTTCTCTCCACAACACAGACACAGATCATGTCCCCACCAGGCCAGTGTCAGCATGTATCTGTACTCTTAATTAATTAATAAAGTTCATCTAAAGATGATCATCGGGTGTGTGAGGAGGTGAATGTTGATAGATATTAGATATAGATAGATGTAGATACATATAGATATTCTATGCTATGCTTACTATGTTGCTAACCTAAACATATGGCGCCGGGTAAGTGACCTTTGACCTCTTCACAGTGGATGCTCTGAGTCAAGTTGGTCGGGCATTCACAGACAGATGATGCTGTTTGTTTCTGCTGTTCATTTAGTCTCACTTCAGGAGCCTGTCCCCACTTCTTCAGGCTTTTCCTTCGCCTGGCAGAGTTTAGCTGTGAACCTGAGTTTGTTGTTGCTGTATGTACAAAAGGTTTTAGTCAACACACATAGTCTCACAAAGGCTTTTGTAGCTGCACACACCGAAACACACAAATACTGCCATCAAAGCAAGTCTATTATGGAAACTGATTCAACTGACATCACTTTAGGCAATTTAACTGACTTTGCACATACAGACATACACAGTACATACAGGTGTAGTATAAACAGATACTTTTAATTTAAGTTCAAACTTTGAACAAAGTGCAATCTTATGGTGCATTTTTCACCATGTAGTCCTTAAATCAACACTGCTGACAGTGCAGTACAGTGCTCATACACCAACATGATGGAAATTCTCCAACTACAGCCACAAAAATGAATTTGTTTATGCTGAAAATATCTAACTTGACAGGATGACCAGTCACAAAACTGTCCTGTATAGTGACAATTCTGAGCAGAGCAAAGCCTTATAGTGAGACAGGAGAGAGATAGGAGGATGAGTGAGGCTGGAAAAGCACATTTACATTGGCGATGGCCCCATAATTCTCAGAGAGCTTCCACATAATGGCTACAGTTCCACAATAGGCCATAAAGCATCTAACAACCGCTCCTTCAAAATGATGCAAGACAATGGGGAATGACACATCACAGCATTATTTATTTATTTTAGAGTGTAGTGTGTGTGTCAGAGGGTATAAGCATCAGAGAAAGCTCATCAAGTCAGCGAGATAATTAATGAATATTTTAAATGTCATGATGATGGGAACCACTTGACAGGAGGACCAAAGACTGACGTGGGGATGATTAAGAAGTCTCCCCCATCGCTGGTAAATCTAAACCCTTCCCCTCCACCCTCCACACACACACACACACCATTCAAACACTCAACACAGATGTCAGACAACCCAGGGCTCAAACTTAATTCCAATGACTGTCTTCTCCTCACCCTTAACTCTTTCCACATATAAAACCTTAATCCCTCCCCTCGCTGTGTTGTTTTCTCACTTTCGTACACTGTCCCCCAACCCCTGTCCCCTAACCTGCTCCAAAAATATGGGAGATGTACAACCATAGTAAGGATGTGTGTGGGCACATGGAAATAGAGTGTTTACACCAATTGGGAGGACTTGGGAGGGGAGGGGAAGCAGGTAACGTTAAGAGAAGGGAGAAAAGAAAATCTATGTTTTTGTTTCACTTTTCCACAATGTGACCCATTTGATCAAAAGAGAAATATTTATTTCCTTTTCTGCCACCACTATGGTTATGGTTTGGTTGAGTTTAGGCAACTAAAACTGTCTGGCCAAGTCAAAGTCACATTCTTTGTTGTACCGGCTCTCTGCCCTGACCTCCCTCCTAAGGCCATGTTCAGACCAACTTTGGCACTGCATGAAAAAAACAGCCTCCTTTAATTAGATAATAGTCTCAACTCATCATCTACTCAAGGGAGATGTTGACTCGTTTTCATTCTCAGTTTAATACAGATAATACTAATACTGATCCTCACATTTGGGTGTATTGCTGAGGTTGCTGAGGATGTTAGAGGTGCAGTGTTGAGTGTGACGTTGGTTTCTTGAACCCTTCTTGAGAAACGACAATCTGCCAGACCCATACAAGTGATGCACTAATTATATTAAGAGTATTAATCCATACTGACCTAATGCAAGTGTGTAGCCATTTAAATCACATAAATGTCCTGCTGTTGCTATGACTCATCAAGCTTCCTGGTCTAAGTATTTGAGAATGACAGCTGTCTGCAGAATGCAGGATGTATGTCTCACATTTTAAAACTTAAATCTTACTTCCTCAGTTACACTGTCAGACTATGTCTTTAATTACTGTATTTTTCGGACCATAAAGCACTCCGCATTATAAGGCGCAGTGTCAATGCAATTTCAATGAACGGTCTATTTTCATATATAAGAGAGAACAGATTATAAGGCGCATCACACACAGTACGTATCACTCCGCGAGGCTCCTGACTATGGTGGCCGTAATGCTCCAACAATCCATCAAGCAGCGCAG
>JBAJHX010000049.1:25216939-25258099 GCA_037176925.1 Amniataba percoides
TATATATATATCTTGTTGGCTGCAGACGATACAGCGGCAATACCCAAGGCCATAAAGCTGCCAAGCTGCCATTAGTTTCCTGTGGACTTAAGATGATGGTGGTACTAAAATGGAAGGTCATGGTGTCAACAAAGTGATTGTTCATTGTTCAGATATCTTTATCTGAACTAAAGCGTGTTCAACTCACCAATTAATTGACATCCACATATACTCTGACCCACTGTGCATGGAGCAAAATGACCCAACTTCCTATATACTTAACTCTTACTGAGTCTTAGACCTTCAGCTGCATTCACCAGACTGGACTGACACGATCAACAGAGGAGGGCAAAGTGCTGTCCTAACAAATGGTCACAAGGGTATAATCCTTTGCCTTATGGATTTTGGAAAATGAGCCAGGAAGAGCCCCACAAGTTAATAATTCAAATGGGTGTATGTGTGAGCGATGTGTGGAAATGGATGTACAGGCGAGGAGGGAGGGACGTGTCGGGGCAAGAATTTGAATAAGAGAAGAGGGAGGGATGAAGGGGACGACTGGGAGAAAGATAGGGATCAGAGGGTGGCAAGGCAAGGCTTTGAGCACCCTGGGTAAGGAGATAACACCCTCATTTGAATGCACACTGACACACATACATACAATGAATGGCTTTTGCTAATAAGAGTGGGAAACCTGCAGCTATGAGCATGTGCAGAAAACTGTCTCAGGACAGTGCTTTGGACAAACTGAAGCATTCAGTGGATACACACAGTGACACATTAGCACACACCGGTAAGTAAAAGTTGCATATTGTCTTTATTTCTGTCTTTACTGAGTGAGATGAGAAGCTCAATGCCAATCTCATGTCTGAGTGTTAAAGCAGGAGTCAGGCAGCGTGGTCAGCATAGCTTTGGGCATTTGGCAGCACTTATTAGCTGTATCACAGGATATTGAGAAGCACAGGTTTGTGCCTTTTTCCAAACCTGGAAACCTCACTGTGACAATAAGACTGTTGATGTTACTGTTTTTATGTGGCTGTTTTTTTCATTTTTGGCTGGACCGGAGGTCATTCCTCCACTCATTCAAGTCTGTAAGTGACAGTGTGAGAGTGTTCTCACACTGTTAAAGTTTTCTTTATTCCAGTGAATGTTTTGAGATGCACCATATCATTTTACGCGGACATCCCAAAATGTGCGTAGTAAGCAGGATTGATTGGCCAAATGTTGGAGTTTGGTCATTGGCTAGACTGGCAGATATACATTTAATATCCAAAAACACATGGTGGACATGACTATGTCTGTATCAATTCCAGTGCAGTGACCACACATGGTCCACACAGTCTTGCTGTCAGTATTCCCATGATGAACATGATGTAAGTGTTTGTTCCCTTATAGAAGCAACTATATACATGAATGTCTTGAATTTGCAAAAAGAAACCTCATTTAAAGGGCCCCATGTAATTTCTGTCAAACTTATATGATTTGCAAAACACTGTCAAAGTTTGAGTTGAAGGCCAGTTAAAAAGTAAAATGAAGAGGATGTGTCTGGAAGTGAAAAAGAAAACAAGACAAGTAGAGCATGGTTAAGTATGTCTGCAAATAACTAAATTCTTTCATTTAGTCCAGCCTTAACTAATGGGAGAGACTCGTTTCAGCCAGCCAGACTTTTATATATTCATATTTTGTACTTGGTCTACATTGTTTCAATTCAAAATCAGTTACATTATTTATGTTTTACTGTTCTAAACATTTCGGCTCACAGCTAGAGGGTTCTGGGTTCACTCCCCGGTTGAGGCAGCCCCTTCTGTGTGGAGTGTGCATGTTCTCTCTGTGTCTGCGTGGTTCTCTCTGGGCACTCCAGCTTCCTCCTACAAACCAAAGACATGCAGGTTAATTGACAACTCTAAATTGCCCTTAGGTGTGAATGGTTGTCGTCTTTCAGCGTGGCCCTGTGACTGACTGGCGTCCAGTCCAGGATGAACCCCGCCTCTCGTCCTAAGATAGCTGGAACAGGCTCCGGCAACCCTGTGCATGTTCAGGATAAATGGGTTGGAAAATGGATGGATTCTATTTATATGAACACTGAATGCAATTTTCAAAGGTCCTCTGATGTGAGGACAGGGTGGCAGCACTGACCATGGTCCATAAGCAGCTTTTGCAAAATCAATGCTTTAATGCAATGATGAGCACTGTGAAGCTATTTATTTAAATTTTCATTATGTTTTTTTTTTATTCTTTACACTTATATTTTGAAGATTTTACTAATGTGAACAATTGAAATACTAAAATGTTTGTGTTGGTGTCAGATCATGTATAGCATAACGGTGATGAACACAGGTTAGAGGGGCTGCCTGGAAATTTTTGCCCAACAGACTCTAGAGTTGCCACTGGTTGCTAAACTTTATTTTACTGTTACTGTTTACTTGCCTTCCTTGGCTACAGTAACCCAGAAGAGTGGGTTGCGGCAACAGGAGCTAAAATATACAGCTGTCCTGCAGGGAAATACATATTTGCAGTAATGAATTGAAATACTAATTTATGTAAATGAAACATTATTGTGCATACTTTCTAAATATCAGGGTCACAATTGCTTAAAATATACATGTAGGTTCATATATAGACCCCCTCTGCAGCGGCACTGGAGATAGTCTGGACAAATTAGGTAAAAGTAGAAGTAAAATAACTGCTTCCAAAATTCATCCATAATATGGACACGTTACTGGAACAAGCAGCAGATATACAGAGTAGATGGATGGAGATATAGACTATTTTGTGAATGAATGGAGTGAACACATTAATTACATAAAGATTGGATGGACATGTGGATATATGATTGGCAGTCACTGAAATGTTTTTAGAACAGAATATATCCAGGGGTAACACAACTGTGTGACGCTATATTTTGGCACAGTTGTACCCTGAGCAGCTTGCTATTGTCAGCATACAAACACACTCAGCTTGCTAAAATACAGAAATGTGTATTTTATCTAAAATGCGTTGGTTAGCACTGTACCCAGCTGAGGCTGATGTAAATGTCAATAGATTTTCTTGTATTTGGTAATGCACAAAAGTAGTGAACAATCCAGATTTTGACCTGGTGCTCTTGATAGTACATTAAAGTCAGAGGAACACCACATTAAAAGCACTTCATTCAAATGGAGACTCAATTTCATGACATGGCTTCATGACAGCAGTAAAACTGTTATGTTGAGTTATTTCACAATAATGCACTAGATGTTAACCTTAAGGTGATGCTAAATGAATTGTTAAGATATTTCCTTCTTGACCAAGTGGTGGACCGAATGACCGACACTGACATCAACAGAGTCATGCCACTTGCATGGTCATAAACAAAAGGCAGCCAATAGAACACGCTGCCTTCACTTCCGTTAATCAGCTGTCAGTCTTGTGTCTTACAGGCAGCTGTTTCAGATCACACAAATGAAAGAAACAAAACTTGTAGGCAACAAAGGCAGAATAATTCTGAAGGGCACCGTACACAGAGGAACAGATAAGCATCTTAAGTTTGATGGTACAGAACATAAATGAGCAAACTGTGATGTAAGAGCAAGGATCCAAAATCCAAACAATGTTAAAAAGTAAATATAGTGCACTATGGCCCAAATGAGGATTGACTCTGACACAGCCCCATGTAATTGTCTGCTTTTTCCATCACCGCTGAAAATCCACATACACACATGGTTTGGCCGGTCAACAAGATTGTGAAAAAAAAAAAAAACTGGCAAATGGTTGAACAACATCCGTTCACAGTTTTTTACATAAGAAGTTTAGAAACTTGATCATCTTTACAATTCTGTAACTTGGTGCAGAGAGTGAATCATGGGTAACAGACAACATGGTTACGGTTGGACTTATATTTCCTTCTATTTTCCCAATCTCTTTTCCGACTTCTTCCAAATGGCACTCGAGTGTTTTCAAGTACCATCCCCCATCACCACCACACACACACTTAAATAGCTCTCCCCAACTTCCCCTCTCTCCCCATGTCTCACTTGATTCCTCCCACTCAGCCTCCCTCTCTCCCCTTCTCAGTTCTTTTGTACAGCCCTTCTTCCTCATCTCTCTCTCTCTCTTTCTCTCTGAGCAGTTACTGTGGGCCCCAGTGAGATTCAGGTCAGAGACGGAGAGGCGAAGAGAATTTGATTCCAGCCCTCCCGCTGTCCAGACATGTAGTGGGTGACAGATTTAAAGGGAGGAAAGTGATGGGGGGGCAGGAGGGATGGCAACAATGAAAAAAAAAAAACCCTCATCACTTCTCTGCCAGCCCCCACCTCTTATCCTCACTGCCATGTCATTTTGGATCTGGTTCAGAAACATGGGAGATGTAAATGACGCCAGTTGAGGTCATAAACAGATGAGAGAGTTAAGGAATCATGAAAAATATCTATGTACATGCATCCATATGTGTTGATACAGTGTGTGCTCATCTCAGCTCTCAGGCTATGCAGTGAGGAAAAAGTCAAGAGACTTCAACTAAAGAACAACATGGATAGTTTTAAGAAAACTCTTGCTCACCAAAATTCATTCATGCTGATATTTTACCATTTGACAAATTGTGGTCTTTGTTTTTTTCTATCAAATCAAAATTATTGCAAGTTTAACCCTGTAAAGCCCAAACCATGAAATAATTGCCAGAATTTTTTTTTAAGTTGTTTATTTAACCTTCTGACAAATAAAAAAATAATATCAATTTGCATATATGAGTTTTATTATTTGTATACTTTTTGCTACATTCTGCATTTTCCTTTATTTTTTGTTTATTTTGTATTTTTAAGAATTTAGTTTATATACATCAGGTATATTCAGGAAAGAAAATATCACACTGGTGATGTTGTAGTCTAAAAAGTCACGTATCAAATATGATATGCTTGGCATTAAAGGGTTAAGCAACAGAACTTTGGTTAGTGAAACACATCTGATGGTTATGGTAAAAAATGACAAAACTCTTTCAACGTGAGATAGACCACAAACTGGTTTGTCACCACCATCAGTCAGTCCACTTCATATAAACTGTTTTATTTCATCTTGCACCAAACACTGGTCTAAGCATCATGCAGGAAACACCATCAGTCAGATGCTCAGATGGGCTTGAAACTAAACCCAAATTAGCTAAACTTATTTAGAAAGAGAACCAAAGGCCAGCTTTAAAAATATTACCCATCTCAATTTACAGAACCTTCCTTGTTTAACTTTGACTTATCACACTCAGTTGTCCCGACAATGAGACATTACCAGTGACAGGTGTGCTCACCCTCACTTTGACCTCCAAATAGAGTAGTTTGATCTTCTGACTGCTCATGTGCCCTGGCCCTTCTTACAGTGATGTTGCCTTGTTTCCACGTCACACACACCATTTCATGTTGTGAAAACTGATAACCTGTAACTACTGTAACTCCACACTCACTGGACTCAGCTGTCAGCTGCACTCAGAAATCTTTTTCGCTGTTTCTCCCTGCTTCCAGTTTTTATGCTAAGCTAGGCTAACCACACCCTGACTCCAGCTTTGTGCTTAACACACAGACATGAGAGTGAAAGCTGTGTGAACATCCCCTCTCAAAGCAACTGGCCGTATTTCCCACATAGTTGAAGTGCTCCTCCTTCACCCTGCATACTCACGGACTGTGACAGGACGTCGTTTACAGACTTGCACTTAAAAATTACTAGCACGCTGTCTGCTTCCACAGGAGGTAAACATACAAACCATCCATCCAAGAAACACACACCCAAATGCAGACACACACACACACAAGCAGGAGCTTTCTCAGTTCCATCCTACTGTTTTCAGCTAACTGTCAGCTTGCTTCTTCAGGCAGTAACAGATAGGCGCTGAAGGTAGCACATACACCTCACAACCAACAGACAGGTCCAGCTTGTGACCTAACCCCTCACATCAAAGCAAACAAACTCTCTCAAATCCAGGCTTGTCTAGCTCATCTCTTCCCCTTTAACCCACCTTAATATGAGCCTCACCTTCAGAAAAACACATTTATTACGATCTCTCACAGCCGGCATCTGTCGTTTAACCAGCCTGAGGAGCTGAGGTTAAGCATGTGCCATCATCACCGCGCGTCCTGACCTGGTGACGGCCGACCCCACAGGGCAGGTGCCATCAACTCATACCATCTCGCAGGTCAGCACCCCCTCCCCTCTGACTAATCCAGCTCAAACGCTGAGGACAGCACGGTTTAAGGAATAGGGTCGCAGATGAGGAGAATAAGGGAGGCGGTGGATGGATGGTATGGTGAGGAAAGGTTGGCGAATCAGAGAGGAGAAAGAGGGAGAGAGAACCGTGATGGCAATGGTGGATAAGACTCAATTTGAAAAACCATGTAGTGGGAAATAACAGTTTTTTGCCCCATCATGTCATACAGCAAGGGCACCTACGTGCCAGCCCACTGGATATAGACTGGAAGGGAAGAGTGTGTGTGTGAGTGCGTGTGTGTGTGTGTGTATGGTCAACTCCCTAGTTTTTTTCCATGTGGGATTTACTTGGTCTGCAGTTAATAGGTGATAAAGTTCAAGGGGGAGGGAAGGGTGGTGGGATTAAAGATGGAGTGTCTTTAGAGTGGGCGGGGGTGAGGACAGAGTGTTTATCCACCCACTGACAGACGGGCAGACAGACATGCAGACCTGAGCAGGGTGCTGATGCTGAGCCCTCTGCTGGTTAGAGTTCAGCCGTGGTGGGTTGAGATAATGAAAGAAACAAGTTGAGAGCTGTTGGTTTGTTTGGATGTCTCAGTTTCTCACTGAGGTTTACGGTGCCAGTACAGTCATTTAAATTAAATGATGTAGTGTTTGCTACCATCCATGCCAGAGGCAAAGAATATCCTTGTGATATATACAAACAGGTCATTTGTTACGGTTTCTAAGTAGTTTACTGTCATTATAATTTATATCCAGTTAGGTGACTGACAGACAATGCTTTCCTTTGCTGTTTGGCATATTTCAAATGATAATAAAATATCATATACCCACAATTAGATACATTAGAAATAAATAATGTATCAGTATGGTGAAATAGGAGCAGGCATTGTCTGAGAGTTTGTTATACATCCAAGCCTGCCAGCATTAAGAGGCTTCAGCACTTTAGTGCAGCACTTTGCTGAACGTGTTAGACAGGTCTGAATAAAAAGACCATGAACGCAGGACCTACAGGACTAGTTTAATCCCAAAACAAAAATGTTTATATTTTTACTGTCAAGGTATTTTTGAAGAACGTAGTGAAAATTGCTTCTGTCAAAACTGCACATCTCCATCCAGCTATTCATCTGTGTTTAAAGCTGCAGACAGTAATGCACAAGTGTAACTTTCATGTGCCTCCCCCTCTGTCACCGCACCAGCTCACATCCAAAACTCCTCCCTGAAGAGTTGCTTGAACCATTTTTTATTTGTTTTTCTTCTTTCATTTTCCTCTGTTTACATGTCTTTGTTGTGTAACCACACGTGCAAACTCAGACAACCCAGTCTCATAACAAAATGTGAAATAGATACGTTGGTGAACAGTAAAAAACGTAGCTGTTTCACAATTCGGGGCTGAAAGTTGTGAAACATTCAAGTTTTTTTCTCCCATTCATTTCTATCGGCCTGCCGACAGATCACGTGACTGCTGACAGCGGACTTCTCAAAACAAAAACATGGCGGATATTCCTTTTATTCTCAGTGGAAAAGCCTTATTTTAAGATCATTTGGACATAAAAAAGCATTTTGATGACATTTCTAGAGAAAAATCGTTCGTTTCTTGTAAACGATCTTCGGTTTGTTCGCTATTACGACGAGTCTCGGCATAAACTTATTACGGTGCGCCGTTGCTATGCCGGTTGCTTAGGACGCTGCAGGTGAAACAAAGTGGCGGTTTATTTGTCACATTGTGTCGTTATTTGAGCTGTTAAAATATTTGTGTAACTGCTGATGATATTCGTTCATTTAAAAAACAACATAAAATGCATTTAGTGCCCCAGAGACTACATAAATATTCTTCTTTGGAATTTGGCACAGTTGGTTTCATGTCTGGAGATCAAGGTTCAAAGGTCAATGTTTCAAAGCAGGAGCCATGAAACATCTTGATACTGGCATATGTTACTCTCCTGGTCGAGATCTTTCCAATGATGTATTTGTTTTAGCTCTACAACGTTTTGATTTTCTCTTGCCATGGCACAGGCTATGCCAGGTGTAGTTTCAGAGAGGCCTGTTGTGCAATAAATGGTGAGGGTTAGGGTTACCATAATGAACACTGAATGAATATGGCAACTTGTTTGCATCTCCTTATTAAGGAGTAGGTTATTCACTGACGTTTTGTGTATAATGTGTGTTACTGGTGAAGGATTGAGCTATAGAGCAGTGTTCATGATGGTAACCCTAAACCTCACGCTTCAGGCCTTCAAAGCATAATGTAATGCTTTTACACTACAAAACAAACAAACGAAAAACAAAAAACTTTCCCTCGTTTATCACAGGTTACGTTCCAAAAATAGCCCGCAATAGGTGAAATCCACGAAGTAGGATTTTTACAATTATCATGTTTTAAGGCTGTAAAATCTCACCACACACTTTATACATCTCAGACAAACATTAATATTTTCTCACATTTCTCTCTTGTTTAACACTCTCAAAGTTCAAACCTTCGTAGATTTATAAGATGTAAATATGGAAGCTGAACGCATTCTGTACTGTACAGGAGACACGGCACGGAGGAGACTGATTGACAATGAGCTACCGTCCCTTAGCCAATCAGGACGCAGAACACAATGGGTAGTTTCTCCCTTAGCGAATCAGGACACAGAACACAATGCGCATTCATATGCTGTAAAAAAAAAAAGTATGCCAAATTGCACTAGAAAAAACCACGATATAGCGAGGGAACACTGTATATATATGTATAGGTGTAAGCACCCACCTTTTTCTTGTTGTTGTTGTTGTTACTTCTTTCCTGTTCATTCATATATTCATTAAATATGGCATACAGTATGGTACATCACATTTTATGGTAGTAAATAATACATTTTTTTAAAAATGGTCAGATCGGAATATCTCTTTTTAGTTAATCCAGTAAATACTTGACAAATAAAGGTTTTACCTTACATAATACATAGAACCATCAGAGAGGCCTATTTATACATATGTGAATCACTTATATCAGTATAAGTGATATAAGTGATATTAAAGTATCGCTACTTTAGTATTGATTAGGCACTGACTGATATTATGATTCAGCAAAATCTGTATCAGACTGTTTCAGGAATCATGAGCTCCACCTTTTCTGAAATCACACTGATACAGATTTTGCTGAATATATTGCTCATCTGTTCCCGTCTCACATTTCAAAGCATACTATGAATTGTTGATTTCAGATTGTGTAAACCCTCTCGATTAGCTCCCTGCACACAACGAACATCAGCCATTGTTTCTCATGCATTCTGTTTGAACTCTCACCTCTTTCATTTCTGACCGTTTCATTTTGGCCTCCCACCACCCTGAAATCCCCCGTTCTTTTGTTGTCCATCCCCACCATATCCCGCCTCACCCTGGTGTCTCTCAGTCCATCCCCTCTCACTCCCGGGTGTTCAGGGGGCAGGCTGGCTGAAGGCGCAGGGTCGTGTCTCTGGGTGTCACAGCAGATTGCTGGGTGCTGTGATGTACTGCTGCTACTGATCCTCTCTGCTGGTGATGATACCTGCGTGTCATCAGTCCTGGCACTCTCTGCAAACTTCACAGGGAGGCTGAAAATTAAACAGGGGCTCCCTTCCCTGCCTGTGGCCCAAAGAAACATGTGTGTGTGGTGTGTGTGTTCCAGAGTGCTTTTATATTGGGAATGGAAGGTACATATGGATGTCTGAATGTGTAAAGAATTAAGCTTTAGGCCTTTAATTCACACATTAGACTTCACTGAGACTTTCTACTCATTTCTGTGCCATCACACAGTAAATGCTACATGCATGTGTTTGTGTGGCCGTGCTGTATGTGCTGAACACATATTGCTTCTACCAGTATTCCTCACGTTCTCCCCCCTTCTCTCTTACTCCCTCCACTTGGCTTCTCTGACCTCCAACACTTCGCTGCAGACAGCAAAAACACCACCAAGTTGTCAAGGAACACTGGCGCTGAAAACACAAATACACACGCATGTCAGTGAGCATGCACACACAGCAGGCTTTTAGCTAGGCAGCACAACAAGCCAAAGCCACACTTCACACCTGGGCTGGCTGGCATTTATTGGGTAAGCTCCCACCCGGTGGGAGGGGAGGGAAGAACAACACCTTGCCACTGCTAAAACAATCTCACAGCTCCGTGACCAGGGGAAAACAAAGGCAACTGTGCAAAAAGTCAAGAAACGGCAGCAATTTGCCAAATTGTGACTGGTTAACAAACAAATTCTGCAGAAAATGTAACCACACTGTTGGTGAATTCAATCACTTCAGTGGCTCATAATGGTCAGTGAATTGGTGTAAACTCTCAAGAGGTATAGTTTGTTACATCAAGTGTCAAATTCAAATCCAAGTTGTGTTTTTATAAATACAACTAAGTCTGCACTAATACGCTTTTATTAACTTTTTATTAACCAGCTCCATGACCACTGAACCAACAACTTCACTCATGCCTGGGTACTGAAAGGCTCTGCAAAAAGCAAGTAAGGACCTTTGAGTTGAAGTTGTTTAGTCAGAGTTCCAAATTCTACTGAAATAAAATCAGCCTTCCACATTGTAAAAATATCTTTAAAGAATCAAGATGATTTCAGGTTATTTTTTAAGGTCAGACTACCTTTCTTGCAGCCACTTTTATGAGTAAAAATGTGCACATTACCTCCAAGTGCCAAGGCATCTCCATAGTCCTCAAAATGGATCCAATTTACACTTCCCCCCTCAGCACTTTATTTTTATGTCCAGCCCTTGAGAAGACAACGACAGACTGTATTAGACCTTTTATGCAGTGGTTTGAGGAGACTTAGTTGTCAAAAATCCGAATAAAACACTTGCTCTGATGGCGAATTCACCATAACCATGCCAAGTACTTTGAAGGTGACCCGTGTTTTATCTGTGCTCATTCTTTTTTTTCCTCCTGGTTTATTGAAAATGAATTATGGCAGGGATGGGAGTGGGGGGCGTGTGAAGGGCAGGGTTTTAAAGGGCCGGCAGAGATAGGACAGGAGGTCTAAACAAATGAAAAGTTGAAGGGCAAAAGACATACCTGGGTAAGGAAATAGATGGAAAAAGTATGGAGGAGAGGTTCACAGACAGGCAAGGAAACAGAGTGGAGAAGGTGGGACTTAAAGGTTTAATTTAATTTGTACCTTCCTCATCAAAACACAGAACCATCAAAGGGTTCAGAAATCAGAATCATAAAAAGTATTTTAAATGCCATGCTATAAGGAATTGTTTTAATACTAATGTCTCAAAGATGATGAAAGCAGATGTGAGGAAGCCACCATCAACTCATAACAGACAATGATTTTGCTCACTAAAAACTGATCCAACCTTTTGGGAGAACAAACAGTGATAGGCAAACTCTGTCAAAGTCAAAAGTCAAAAAGCAGTCCAGACAAAGATCCATCTACACTCAGTTTGTAAGATTATATTAGGGCATCTCACAAGAATTCACTTTTCTTGAGTGTCTTGAGTAATGTGGCAGCCCCTCATCAGTCAAAAATGAAAGATGCTCCTGCAGTCTTACAATATCAAGACAAGCCCGTGTTTACAACGGCACTTCACAATGGATGTTGAGGCATTTTATATAACTTCATGAAATTCTAAAATAATTCAATAAAAAATACAATTAAAAAATACATTAAATTATGAAGAGAACACAAATACTAAACATCAGTGGTGTTTTAAACATACTGTGGTGTGATGATGATGATGACAATTCTTTCACTGAGAAATGAGAGTGAACCATTGTTCATATGAGCTCTGGGTCATAAAATAGGCCCTGCCTGACTCTGGGATTATACTACTTGAATGGCCATTTACAGGCCTGCTAATACTCCAACGTTCCAATATGTGTCATGGAAACATTTTGAAATTATAGAACAGATAACAAAGAGACAGATTTAGCATTGTGGAATTGGTATACACATAAATCAGAAAGTTATATTGAATGAACAATATGAAAAAGTATGATATTTTGATTTGACGCACAGATTTTGATGCAGAACAAACTGAACAAATGGCAGTGGTTTATCAAACCTTGATTTCCTCTGTTTATCCTATTGTTTATCATTATTGTTTATTCATAAACTGCATTTGATGTATTTTAGGGAATAAGGAGGCCAAGCTAAAGGATGACCACTATATGTTAGTGTCACACATGAAACATGTAAACCTATTACAAGATAGATTTAAGGTGTGAGAGATGAAGTTAACATCAGAACTCCCCACTCCCCATTTTAAAGAAGACTACAGCAACAAAGCTCCTCCGTTGTCTTTTGGCTTTTAAGTCTCTTGTCTTACAACCTCCTTTTCCTTTGGCCAAAGCCCCAAATCACACTGGAAGTGATGAGAGCCAGCATCCCATAAACTTAAAAGAAGGACAGGTGTTTAGTATGAATAGTCATTATAATCGCTAAAGTTTTGTGTCATCACTCTACTTCTTTGCTACCAGTTATTACAAATTATTTTAAAGACACTCTTGCAGCAAAACTGAGGTCTGGATTTCTGTAAATGATGCACTTAGCAATAGTGAATGGTTATCTCTGCCCTTCTTTAGATGAAGGTTGAAGAAGTTGTCCATGCAGTTGTCTTGCCAGTGTCTTCTTGCTGACACACACTGGGCTTTATATAAAATAATAATAACAGCAGTAATTTGAGACTAGTAAGAGTTTTCTTTTCTTTTTTCATTTAATCAGAGATAAAGATTGGCCCAATACATTCTAACTGTTGCATCTTCAAAGTTTGTAACCTGTATTTTAACTGGATTTTTGCCACAGGAAGATAAAGAAAACATCACAGAGAGGGAAAGAGTAAATGTACAGAGACAGGCGAGACACATGTCTACAACTGCTCCTCTCCGGCAACCTTGACTTCACACTTTGCAGCAATTAGAAGCAAAATGAGGTGAGCAGCCGCTGAAAAACACTGAGATTGACCCACTTGGGCGCAGTGAACAATAAACTAGCTTTTCTTTTGTTGTTGGCTCTCTCCTTGTCTCCTACACTGCTGGGAGGGGGAGATGGTTGGGGAGCAAGGTCTTTGAGTGCTAAAATGACTGTTGTTGTGCAATGTTTACAGTGGCCTCAGAATCAGAGCAACAAATTACACTGTCAGGGACACATCCATGTGGGATGAAGAGGAGAAGAAGCTTCAAATGTTCACCATTGAACACCTTCAATGGCTGGTAATACAAGAGGCGTGGCTGCTCCTATTAAAATGTGGGCCTGAATCAATAAGAGGCATAATTAGAGTTGTTAGAGCAAATTAAAACATGGCTATTATGTGTCTGTACAATGTTGCTCAGTAAACTGTTATTACAGAGGGAGAAGCTTTGTGTTTTTGTGTGTGTGAGAGAGAGTGTGTGCGTGTGTGTGTGTGACAGAGTGAGGATTTGGGCAGTCGTTTAGAGATGGAGGATTAGATGCGATGGTTGCCTCTTTCTACTGTAATTACCACTCCCTTTATTGACAGAATGCTCACTTTTCTCTGGCTTTTGTCTAAACTACAATTTCCTCCATTGTACAGTAGTAATTTTGAAGTGTATTTCTGCGGCAGTGGTGCCTCTTTTTCACTGTTTGAATTTGTTGTTATCCTCACCTCAGATGAACAGCAAGCTGCTACACCCACACCCAGACTAACACACACATCATTCAGTCAGTGTGTGGTGTGTGCTGTCTTTAAACAAGGCAACACACAGTTACAGTGTGTGTAAATTTTGTAAAAAAAAAAAAAAAGGCACACATCTGTATATCATTCATATTATAAAAAGAATTTCACGATGTACTGAGCGATCTCTCTCAGGCTTCTTTAGACTGTGGCTGAGGAAATACACTGTTTACATTTCCATGCACATAATAATCCACTTATAGCCAATAATCAGATGAAGGGATTACTCTAAATTCAAATGTTTAAGTGGGTTGCTGATAGTAGGGCTCTATTAATATTTTTTGGTTTCCACACAGCAGAGTCAGATTAACAGCTGAAGACACCACATCCACTTCAAAATACTGAATACTGAGTTTTCTTGGAGGGGTCAACTTCCAACGTGATCTCTTGAACTGTGGTCCCACCCCATTCACAGCAAATAATGCAGTTTTCCATTTGTTTTTGCTTTGTCTCCAGTATTTTTCTTCTCCATTTGTATGGCCTTCAGTGCTCACCAGCATACCATCTTTAGATCCATGGTTTAATGCAGGTAATATATCATATGATGCACATATGAGCATTCCACATCTTAAAATGGGCACCATATATTATATTTACTTATATTACTGATTAGTCTGCATGTAAATATAGCCAGTGCAAACAACACACTATGGTATTATGGGGGAAATAAGGTATCCCTTTGGTCAAGGTTGAATTTTTTCAAAGTCTTTCATTACCTTTTGTGTGTCAAGCCCAGTCAGCAGTCAATCTAAACTTTTGCTCTTAAAGTGAAAAGTTTTTATTTTTAGTTTGTACCTCTCAAATGATAATACTTATTACAAAATCTCACAATTATCCAACTGTCTTTGACAAGTTATCAGGGATAACAAAGCCAAGCAAGAGCCATTCCCTACCAAAATATTATACAGGACAAGGTGCAGCATGATTGCAGAGTACTCACTGACAGAAATCAATTTGAGGCGTGCTAATGCTCTGAGTCCTCCATTGGAGAGTGCTCTCATTGACTGGCATAGTGTTCTATCTGGTACAGAGCAAAGTTGGAACAATTACAGTAATCTGCGTGTGGAGTGATGGTCCTCCATGTGGAGTGGAGCTGAGGTGAGTGGTGCTCTGCACTGATCGGCCTGCCATGACAAAGAAAGAGCGAGGCACGGTTTGGAGAAGTGTATGATGGGACACCAATGTTCCACACGGATTGAAGGTATTGATTGAGAAGACTGGCAATAGCTGAAATGTTTGACACTATCAAATATTTTGTGTACAGTGAAGATCTAGAAAAGAAGAAGGATTTGTATTCACCGGCAGAATGCTGATGGTACAAAAACTCATTTCCTTCAAGACAGCTATGTGAGATTAAAATGTGTAGTCCATATTTGTACTAGGGCTGAACGATTTGACGCAAATATCTAATTACACTTTTTGCTGACCAATACTGCACTTCCGATTATTAAATATAAACTGGCATTGGTGATCTACATCAATAGCCTCATATCAAGCATAATAAAAGTCTTCTCTCTTCATTAATAGAAACAAAATAATTGTAGTTTTGGAGTTATTGATGTCCTCTTATGGTTACTTTTTTAATCAGTTAGAGAAAAATCAATTTCTACGTAAACTTGATATCATCAATTTATGGCCTTTCTCCCCATCTCTCAAGCATTACGACAGCAGACTTTTTTCAGTAATTATTGACATCAAACACGTGTTCTTCAGCCATCCCTCATTAACACCAGCCAGCCATGGGAAGTCCAGAATAAACAAGGTTTAGTGTGGCTTCATCATTACCTTCACAGTCAATGAAGTCCCTTCTACAGAGTTTGCTTGAGCATTCTCCCTTCACAGCAATACAATCTGCTCAACAGGATCAACTGCTCAGCTTTTCCAGAATGAAGATCCAAGCTTGATGATTATCTTCTAATCCTCCTCAACATTGCTTTACATTTTGGAGAGACAGGTTTCCACACCTACGTTTCACAGTTCATTCATCTCTCTCCTGCAAGCTGCAGGATGCACCAGCCCACCACAGGATGCATATTTATCCCTTCCCCTCTCTCACTCATGTCCCTTTACCTCATGCAACCCCTCAGTATTCAACCATTTATTTCACCCCTCATCATCCCTAAGCCAACCAGCAGTAACTGTTGAGTTAAAATTCCCATTCCAAAGGATGTCAACAAATGAGAAAGGACCAGTTTAACCACCGTGGCTGCACCCTTTTAAACTTCTGCCTTCGGTGCACTACTTCTTCTACGTAGGTGCCAGGGGCAGAATTAGCTGCCCCCTCAACCCAATCACACTTTCAGTCTGAGAAGCAAGCACCCTGGTATACCCGTTAAGGTTAATGTTCTATCCATTGTACAACAAAACATCATCTCCTGCTCCTCACATCTTCCCATCCTCCTCCTCCCATCATGCCCTTCTAACAATCTCGTAGCAGACATACAGACTAAACTCCAGCTGCTGGCCCTTTTCAGTCACCTCAATTACAAATAATCCCTCAAGGGAAACACTTCCTGTCCAGCCTCCTAAGAAAGTAAGGAGCGGTCCACTCTTTCTATGATTGAGTTGTCATGGATAACGCAAAATAGAAAGGCATCTTTGAGAACAATTCCTGTCTTCTTCCAAAAGCATGTCCTTCTTCTGCAATAGCTACATCACTATAACTAAAGAAATGCACATTTCTACTGATGTAGTTCCCTCCAAAGGTTTCAGTGGCTACTCTGGTGGGAGATGGTTAGCTTCCACTTAGCCTCCAGTGGTATGATCTCTCTTAGAGTCCCTTCATCTGCACCTTCATGAGCAGCTAAGACATACCCCATCGTCATATGATGTCCAAACGTGTTCACTCTGATAACACAGCAGTTGCACAAATCCTGAACAAATGTCAATGTTCCTCTCCAGTAATCATGGAGTTTGTGTGTAGACTCACATTAAAAACTGTCCAAAACCTGCCACAGTATCCATCTAGCTCCATAGCTGGAAAACCTTTCAAATGCAACCAATCAGCTAATCTAACAATATGGAAGAAATATACCACATTTTTGTTTCCTGTCCCTACCTTGATGCCATGTCTACCTGTCATGTTATGACATGTTATGCTCACTGTATCTGAAATATCTGCTCCTCTACTATCCACAACTACCTGTCACAAAGTAAGTTTTTGTTCTTTTCCATCCCATTCTATTTTCATGCTAATGAAGGGCTTGCAAAAACAGGCCCTCATTCCCATAATGCAAGTTTGCCACTCACTTCCAACCTACACAGCTTCTGCATCCTTTCTTTAAGTTGGGAATACTTTTGCTGAATCAATTCTGGAATTCATGTTGATGCAAGCTTCCTCTCAGCTGTGACTATACCTGATATGGGTT
Organism: Amniataba percoides; assembly: GCA_037176925.1. NCBI lineage: Eukaryota > Metazoa > Chordata > Actinopteri > Centrarchiformes > Terapontidae > Amniataba > Amniataba percoides. Next base: position 25,234,110 of record JBAJHX010000049.1, read on the forward strand.
GTGGGGAAGGTTAGAAGGATTCATATTGGGATTTTTCTTTCCCTTTCACTATAATGCAGATATTCGGATGTAATGTGAAACTGAAATACTTTTTTATGCTGTCTGCAGAAATTTGGAAAAAAAAAGGATATGTCTTTTAACTCTGACATAAAAATAACTTCAAGAACTTCAAGAAACATTAGTGTTTCATCATTTCATCATAAAAATCAAACACACCCTGTCTCAAAAATTGGTGTTACCCCTTGGCTGGATAATTACACTTCCTTAGTAACAGAGCGATGCTACACATGTACTAACAACAATATAAAATTCAGAATAAAATTCAGAATAAAGCTGATTCTGATGTATGCAAAGTGCCATCAGTTCCAGATAAACTGCCAACACCTCACCTCAGAACCCATTCTCTTTCAGAGCACAATCTATTCCATTCTTTCTGCATCAGCACAACTCATTCAGCAGCTAGAGTGGTCACCTCAGATCTATCCAGTTGGTGGTCAGCTCAGACATGTTGCTCCTACATTCGAAAGAATGTAGGAGCCCCTAACCCTAACCCTGAGCTCACACGAACCTCATGTTCTTTGAAGTCTGTTGGCACTTTTGGATGCCCATAAATATAGCTTGGGTGCTCAGTTACAGTTACAGTTGGGTGCTACAGTGTGTGTATATATATATATATATATATATATATATATATACACACACACAAACGCACATATATACATATAGATATATAAAGATACATGCCAATTATTGAAAATGACAAATAGTGTTATTGTGGGTGAGTATGTGGGCTAGAATTATCTGATCTTCAGAGGTTAGTCCAATCACATCACTACTGCAGTTGTATTCAATCAAATATAACAGTCTTAAATTTCAGCAGAACTGAAAAATGTAAATCACAGTGTATCAGCTTTAAATCACCTTCTTAATTTTTCTTAGAATTTATTTGAAATCCAGACCAGACCAAGAACCTTAATGTAAATGAAGTGCAACACACTCCTACATTCAAACTTTTGACTTGCTTACCATATGTGCACACTGTTCTCATTTCCTGCTTTCCTCTCTCTGGTCCTGTTCTAACAGAGAGCTATATCATACTCAGCACATCAAGGCTCAGTACATATAGGATAAACAATGCCACCGTCAAACCCATCACTTGGCTGCGTCCCAAAATCAATTCCTCACACTCTTCCTGGATTAGCCACGGATGACTTAATTGATTCAACACAGTCAAGTGATCTTCAAACAAACAGGCTTTTCCAACTTGAAAAGGGAGTGACAGCCACCAAACCTGAACTCTCTGCAGATGACAAATCATTCCTGCAGGCGACAGACATTATTCTTAACAATGGTGGATGGCTGCTGCTAGAAAGATATCTCCTGCCTGTCCTACATTCCTATAGGCTACTACATAAAATGGGCAAAGAGCGAAGCAAAACCAGTGATGGGTCATTGCTGCCGTTTACGAATTGAGAAGTCTTGAAGATAAATTTCCATGATAACGGATACGCCTTATGGTTGGCACGTGCCTCTGAGCGTTAGGCAAGACTGAGACGAAGAGTCTTTTTAGGGCTTTTCCTGACTTTGCTTTTACACCACAGTTTAATCTTGCCTTGGAGTGAAAGCATGACAGACAAAGCGATTAAAACTAGTTCTATCAGAGTCCAGTTTAGCAGCAGTCATTCGCAGTGGACTGCTCCTTGTACCCAAGCGTTACAGAAGCAGTGTTTTAATGTAATAAAGAGTAAATGCAACTTATTCCCAGGGATATTCCTAAACTCCTCATGCTCTACATTCAACACCTGGAAAATGATACTTTGATATCATCACAGTGTTACCAAACCAACCTATATTTCCAATTCCCCCCATAAAATGTAAAAACCTGCTTCAAATGGAGTCTTCAACAAAGTCACAGGGAGTGAGTGATATGTATCCACAGCTCTGCTGAACAACATCACACGGGAAACAGGGAAGTGTTTACTGCTCTGCCAGGAGGATGTGCTAGGACAGGTTTTCCCACAGCAGGCAGACTAAGAGGGGAGATTGCAGAGGGGTGTGGGAGCAGGATAGAAAAGATGTGTGGCTTAGACCCAGCAGCTATGGAAATAGCATCAAAATATCCTCAGACACAATTACACTCACTCTGCTCGAGGTTTATACAAGTAGAGGTAAATTAAGTGGTTGGTAAGAATTTAGAATTTTTTTTAATTTTTATTTTACGTTACGTTGTTTTACTAACTGCAGACTAATGTCAATCAGTCTTTAAAATATTAGAAAATACTGTGTTACAGATCCCAGTGCAGAGAATACAGATTCTGTAAGGGCTGTTTCATCGTTGCTTCACTAAACAAACAAAATTTCAACAGTGCTTGACATAAGTGACTGTCTTTTGTACCAGATTTTGATCTTTCAAATGTGTGATTACAGTGTGATGTGCCAGAGGACTTCCTTAGAGTCCCTATTATTTTTATTTTAGTACTGATGACGTAAGCTGGTTTCACTCTAATTAACAATCTTTGTCACTTGCTCCAGGCTCTGTCTTTGCCTTTTTCTACCTGTCCAATAGATGTCTTCATTCTTTTTCCATCTTCCCAGTCTCCTCATCTCCACACAGAGCTGCACACCTTCCTGTCATTTTCAACTTATTCACTATCAAAAACAAACAAGAAACAAGATAAATTATAGTAAAGTGTTGGTCCAACACCTGCCTCCAGAACAGTCTCTGAGCTCTCCTGGAGGGATGAAGCATTCTTCTAAAGATGTTCATCATTTGGTGTTTAGATGATGGTGGTGGAGAGCTCTGTCTGTCACATTATTCCAAAATATCCCATAGCTGTTCAGTTGTGTTGACATGTGGTGACTGTGAAGGCCACAGCATCTGATTCACATCATTTTCATCCTCATCAAACATCCAGTGAGCCCTCGTGCTCTATGGATGGAGTCCATTGTTATCCTGGAAGAGACCCCTCCCATCAGGATAGAAATGTTTCATCAGAGGATAAAGGTGATCACTAACAATGACTATGGACTGATTATAGTGGCCCTTTCCTCTAAAGGGGACAGGTAGCCACCCCCCCACCACACACACGGACACACACGCACACACACGCGCACACACACACACACAGACACACACACAAATTATAATTATGATAGAGTCATGGAGTGTCTCTGAAGTCTATCCTTATTTTTCCACTATATTATCCTAACAAAAACTACCCATTATCTACTGTAACATGATATATATGCAGTCAGTGCTGACTTTTTATTTTTCATTCAGTGCTGTGGAAACAAGTCCGTCACCTGAACACTGGTAAAAACAAATCTTAGATATTAAAAACACCAAAGAAATACTTTAATTTTTATATAATTTAATCACAACTGTGTAGTTTACAGGAGAACATTTTATTGTTGAAAAAACACACATCCAATGGTCTCCTGAATTTAAATCTAAATTTAAATTGCAGGGCTGCAGAATGACACTGAACAACACTGATTACTAATAAACCCTGATACTAGTTTTACATAACATTTTACATAAATATAACAAGATGTCGTATTATTTTGTAATGCTGAAGACTGTTATTTCAGCTACTGATTACAGCACAATTATTCAAACTTTTACTTTTGTATGATTTCAGTTTACTTTGGTCAACCAGGAATCAAGAAGATGCCATTCTGGAAATGTTTCAGAAGCAAATTCATGCTGATAAAGTTGCTGAATTAAGAGACAAGAGTGCGCAGAGTGTGTGGACGGGGCTGACAGTGAGAAGAAAGACTTTAGAGAAAATTGCAAGTAAAAAGAAAAATCAGTTGAAAGATGGAGGCAGAGAGGTGAGAGCATAAACATGGGTAGAGAAATAGAGTGAGCTAAGGTGTAGAAAGGGGAGGGGGTGATGAAGAGGAGGGTGGTGGTGGTGGGGTTTAGTGTGAAAGGGGTTAATAGCAAAGTGGAGGCTCAGAGCTGATCGAAATGCAGAGCGCGTCCCCCCAGCCCTGTGCTCAGTGATGAGTTGGAGCTGAGATCTGGCGCCCGCTATAAAGGAGCTCATTGAAAATAATTCAGAGTGACGGCTGTGCAGGAAGGGAAACAGGGAGGGGGGGGCAGTGGGCGGTGGCAAGAAGGGAGGGTGGAAGAAGGTGGTATAGCTACAAAGAGAGCTAGATGGAGAGCGAAAAGGGAAGAGTAGGAAGAAAGAGAGGTGGAGATTGAAATATGAGGGGACACAGGCATGGAGGACAGCTGATAAGGTGAGAGGGGTCAGAATTATGAAGGAGTCTGGAAAGTAAAAATAACAATCAGTATGTAGAGAAAACTCATCTATGTATGTGGAAGAGTCTGCGGAACCACAGAGAAGAAATCATACAGGACTCAGCACCACGCCTGCACTCGAATCAAAAATCAAAAACACCAACACTCAAAGTTCTAGGCCCACTGCTATTATACCACGTACAAACATACAGACATACAAAAGCACTGGACAGACGGAATAACACAAAGTCTCACACAGTGATCATATCGTGTGTGATGGACAGTAAACAAATTTTCCAGGCAAGGTTAAAAATCTGCAGTGCAAGAACAAGGAACACAGATACAGAATAAAATACTTTTAATAGTGGAAAATCAAGAGGGGCCACATCAGCAAAGGCACGGCCCTCCTCGCATTTTGCCTTAGACTGTGGAGCAACTAACAAAGAGGACTAAAGAAGAGGACTACAGAGCCTCTGATGAAGGTTTAAGACATCTGAGATGTGAAATGGTCAGAGTCCATGGAGTGCCTTTGAAATAAACAGAAAGATTTTTAATTAATACAATAACACAAATATAACAGCACGGTGGAAGCTAATGAAGACAGAGCTGTAAAATGACATGCATTTAAATAAGCAACACCCAAAACAAGGAAGACTGAGGAATAAAACACAGAACTGTAGTCATCTTGGCATCAAGACATAGATCACTGTGTTCAGATCATTGGAAAAACACTTTATTTCAGATTTTGGTCAAAGTTGGAGACAAAATGCATCAAGCCACTGAATTGACTTGTTTCTAAAGGTTTAATTCAGAATGAAGAATGAAAATATTTTTGAATGTTTTTATCTTACTCAGCAAAGCCGTTGGATAAGTCTGTGAACAGATGAGTCCCAACAGCCAAAAGTAACAATCATACACTTAACTTTCAGCTGGGGACAATTACTGGCATTCCAACTTCAAACTGTTCTTTAAATCATCCTAGTTACTTTGTTTTATTGATAAATAGATCTGAATGTTATGGCCGCAGCCATGAAAGTAAATTTAGTCATGAATGATTTAGAGGGAATGAATATGGAAGCATACAGAATGCTTAAAACAATGCTTAAAATTAACCCCACAGGAGAAACCATGAATTGAGGATTTGATGAAAAATTGCCCAAACTGACATGAAAAAAAAATCTAATAGGTCTGTAAGAAGTTCACCAATCCAGTTGAAACAGTTGAGTTTCTCAGTTATAATTACAGCTTCATAGATCTATGTACACAAGTAAAATTTCTGGGCTGATGTCAGACTGGAAGAGAGAGCAGGAGGTGATTTGTGAAGATAGGATTCACTCTCAGGGAACCATACACATTTATAAAGTAAATATGTGGGCAATCAGCCAGTGCTTGTTGAGATATCCTACGCAGGACAAAGTGTTACCAGGGTAGGAAGTGTGAGAATAAATAAAGTCCAGTATAGAAATGAACTAAAATTAAACTGGATCAGGCACGATTATCGTTTATAGAATCAATACTAAGGACTGAGCTGTTCTTGACCAAAGTAACTGTCTTACCGTGTGCTTAAACCAAACAATGCTCACTCAGCAAATCCCTTCCTCAACACTTTGGTCTATGTGCCAAAGGCTTTGCTCACCTAGAAGCCCCAACACATCAGCGCAGAGCTAAAGGCTGCACGAGTCGTCACCTTGCTGCAGCTGTTTGACCACTGCTGTCAACACACAGAGATGAGAGGAGGAGGTTATAACCCAGCTGTGGGGTTGAAGTTTACATTGTACTGCCAGCATGAGGATGGACATGTCATCACACCGCCAAATGACTCGTCTCAAAAAATGGGGTTAGACAAGGTGTAGGGTGGGACGAGTGGGAGGTGTAAGTCATGGCCTCCTCTCAGCAGCTTCACTATATTAATGTGAACCCCTCCAAGACCTCTATTAAACTGTACAAAGCTCATCTGGAGGAGCAGTTACATCTTTTACGCTAACGCCACTGTGTTAAGTACACAGGGCGCCTGCAGAGAAGCAGGTGGGGGGTTAATGGGGCTTGATGCACTGTGGGGGGGATGAGATGGGCTGGGTGAGGTAGGGAGATGGGGGATGCTGGTGGTGCGTCAGACCACAGCAAAACCCAGATGGGACCTCCACCCTCTGTTACGGAGCTGTTACCCTCTAGTCATAACTGCTATGTGCATGCTGAGGTGGAAAGAGTAGGAGCAGGGATGCAGTTTGCAGGGATGCAATTTCTGGGCCCCAGAATGAAACGATCATTTCTTCATTTAAATTTATTACACGCTATGTCTTGCTTTATTTTCAATTGCGATACACAATAACTTCACTTAATAACATTATAATTATACATATGCATTTATATATACATGTTACATATACATGTGGTCATAGGCTTTCTTTGGAAAGCAAAATGAGACTGTCCCAATCATTTGTTGGTTGCTGTGTGTAAACCCAACATTCAGTGTTGACCCCACATGCTTACGATCTGGTAACTGGTCACTATATTATCCATCACCTCACACCCTACATGCTGTTCTTGGCAGAGGGCTACACACCACACACGTCCTACACGTCCCAAACACAACATAACGAGAAAAAAACAGACAGCGAGCAGAGTCTGCGCAGTTACTGCAGCTCTTGGCATTCATAAGTGGTGACTGAGAAGGGGTTGTTTGTGATAAAAATGTGACTCATTTTGTCTTTAATATCTCCCCAATAATATCTAAATTACCTCTATCTTCATTGCTGTTCTCATTATTATACCAAATCTCCCACATCTTTTTTGCACGGCAGCATTCATTTCAAATTGTTTTTGTGTCCACATGATGAATGTAAGTCCAATTCTTACTCACTGCTTCAGTCTCTACTAGCTCTTTACTAAGCGGTGAACTAAGTCTCTGACTTTTCAGTGGACTGTTTAATTTAAATTTCATTTAAAATTAAAAAGTTGTTATTTTAAGTGTGCAATTTTTGACACAGTACTTGTGTAATTTACTGACTTAAAATCTGCTCAGGCACAGTAAGGAGAGTGAATATAATTTGTCATACCCCCCTCCTGACTGCAGCCGCTGACAGACAGGCTGGCGTCGTATACAATAACAGCAGTGAGTTCACAGGTATATCTGTGTTCATTCAGCTGCATGCACTTTAGCACCTCTGACAAATGAACCATGTTTTCTCTCTAAACTGTGAATGCATAAAAGCATGCAGGACTCATGAAAGCACATATTCATAAATCAGTGTACAATGGTGCATTCACTGGTCAATAGAAACACCATACACACATTCTCACAAAGCACGTACACCTCCGAATAGATAGTTGAGCCTTGGCTCATTGCTTGGGCCACTTTCTGAACACTACCATGTCTATGATGAGATATCGAGCTGGGGCTTCACACCGCACTCTGATTTATAAAAGACCATCTCGGAGCATGCCGCCGTCCTCGCTCTGTATTTCACCACCGCAGCTTTTCAACTTTGAGAGGCGAGTGGAATTCACAAGGGGCTGAGTGGAAAAGTGAGGGGGCTGTCCAAGGAGGAGAATAAAAAAGAAAGTGCTTGGAAGTTTACAGACAAATTTGAACTTGGAAGAAAATCAGATTAATTCCATAATAAGTATAACAAATCAAATCAAACATTCTTGAATATGCCAAACACCGGCAAACAGATTTTGGAAAGAGATAAAGAAGATAGGGAAGGGAGGCGGGGGTGGACAGGGGGGCACGTTTGCATCTGAAACTCCTCACTATCTCTATCTATAAGTGGGATCAAATCACAGCCGCTCACACTTTGCTTTTTCTTTTTTTTTTCAATAGCTGATCAATTTAGCACAGCTTGGAACATTGCAGTAAACATCGACGGAGTCATTTTCTGGCATATTAATGTTTACATCCAATCAGCAGGATGTGGGGGCGGCCTAATTAACTCAATCAGCTGGAGGAATGTGCCAGCAAATGAGAGCCCCACCTAGGGACCACACACAATTGATCACTTCAACCGACTCTTTACTCAATTGTTTCTTGACAGCACTTCAGAGCACCTGAATTAGTGAGGGTGCATATGGTGATTAAAAAAAAGATTTTTTTCTGTCTTTTCTCCTTTCTCATAACCATGTTTGAAAGAGATACTGCCAGCATCATAATCTAAGTTTGTATTGGGAAGAAATAGTTGGCATCAAGCAACAGTACAATAATCCTTCCAGTTAGTCCACCCAGCAGTTTAATTACTACTGGAAGACTGCAAATGATCAAAGTGAATATGTTGTCCATTTTGGAGAAATTATTTCTTTCTCTAGCATGAAATTGATCAAGAATTGATTTGGGATGGGATGTGAAGGTGGGATATGGATGATTACAGACAATCAGTGAGTTTCACCCAAGTAATGCCTTCTTACTGTGGGCTCACCTGTCAGTTTCTCTCATGTAGCACAGCCAGAAGCTACTGTATGTGAGTGTGTTTGGGAGTGTGTGCGTGTTTTGAGGGGGGAGGAGGGAGGGGAAGTTGCAATATCAGACCAAAACAGGAAAAAAAAAGGCTGAACCCAAACACAATAATAAAAACTGTGGCGTTATCTTCTACGCTCCCAACACACACCACCCCTCTGCCTCTGTCCCTGCCCATCCCTCTCTGTCTTGCTCTCTCGCTTCTTCTTTTTTTCTAAACTAGCCTTGCTTCCTTTCCTTACCACCATCCATGTGTATGAAAAATCAGCAAATAAAAAGTTACATTAACCCCACAATGACCTTTCCCACGTAATACACTGCAGCCTGATGGGCCAACCCGGGAGCTTCATCGAAAAGCTGTCATTCTCTGCTATCCCAAGCACTGCCTGGGGAACATTTACCGGATAATTAATATATTAAATGCATGAAAAATAGTTACACAGGGGCCCCTTTGTCAGCTCTTCCACCGCACGGGGGAAGAGGGATACAGCCTGTGAACCATCAATATACAAGCATCTTACTTCAATGGGCCATCATAAAAACTGCTCATAATTTTATGGCTTCATTCACGGCCCCCGCTGTAAAGGAAGGCCATATTTCCTCGTAATTCACTGGAGCTTGCCATGGCTTTTTTATGATTTGGCGGTTTTAAGCCGCCGCTGCCGTCGCAATTATGGAGGTGCTCCTGGCCCCGGTGTGAAGGACGAGCAGGGGTCAGCGGTGAGTGGAGGCGTGACGGAGTGTGACCAAGGTCCTCAAAACACACACGCACACACATGCACACACACCACCTTTGGCTTTGTGCTCCTTGGATGCTGCTGGCGTGCAGCTGACACACTGTCAGTCATTAAGAGCTCAGATCAGATGCTAAAGATAAGCAGGTGTAAGCTCCCCCTGTGTGTTTCTAGGCTGGAGTTAAGATGTGGACGGTTATGTCAGGGCTAAAAGTTGACCATATTAAACACATGTGACCCTAGTTGTATTTATCTGGATGGTTTGGGTTATTTTCCCACGATATCTCACCCCATGTTAGTTCTGCTTCCACTCGATTACTACGATAAAGATGAATGGATTTTAGATTGTGTTTTAAGGATGAGAAAACTGTGTATATTATGTTATTATATTATATTAGGTAATTAAGAGCAGCTTTTTTTCAGCCATATTCCTGCAATAATTTACAGTCATCACTGTGTAAACTTTATTTCTTTTTAGTTTGAGTACATTTCCAGTGAAATAACTACCTAAAGGTATTGTCAAGTAGGGGACAAAAGTTATGTTTGCATTGCAATACTTTGTTTGCATCAGTGTTTGCTAGTCGGCAGTCTCGTATTTTTTGGAACAATAGTGTGAAACAAGTGGCAATAATCATAGTAGCTGTTTGTTTGAATGTGTTAAAAATAACGAACCACTCATCATAATGTTGCGTCATAAGTCTAGACTACGGCCACGGATTGGCTGATTCCTGTTGCATACATGCCCAGTCAGGTTTCAACCGTTTATCTTTAAACTAAATCTAAACTGAAAGTGTCCTCTGAGCTTAGCTGATATGTTCACTCTGGATACAGTGAAATGTAAGAGTGGGTTATTATTGCAGTTTGTAAATCTAAGTTAGGATGCTGATTGTGTACTAAATGAGCTCTCATTTATCTTGAACAGAATACATGGTTGGTATTAAACTGTATCTCATTTGACAAAATCAGGAGGATTTCTCTTTGTTTGCAATAAAAAAATCATTTGATTTATGGAACCTTAAAATCATTATGTATGAACACAGACATGCTTAATTTCTCACTCTGTTTTTTGTGTGATTAAACAGCAGTGTGCTATTTACATGGGAAATTAACTTGAGACCGCGTGACGGCTATTATCCTCCTACAGACACATGAACAAATACCCAGATACTGTACGTGCACAGACCAGCAGGTGCACATGCACGTAGACAAATATAGGAGCATATGTCGCGGTTGTTGTAGTACAAACACGTGCAGTATGCTTGTGCATGGAGCATATATTTGCACACTCTTATTGAGAACTGGCAGACATATTCCCCCTCATGTCATATAAACACTATATATGCATATGTCCTGGCATGAAATGTGGTCCCACATATATGAATGTTTGCATGTTCATCTAATTATCACAGAGATGATTAAATGCACTCTTGCATGTGCTTTAAAAAAAACAAAACCTTTAAGATAATATTTGTAATTGTGTAGCATTATAGTGAAAGTCAGTATTGGAGTGTGTTACAGATATTTGTACATGTGTGTGATTATCTAAAGAACACAACAACAAAAGACCAGGTCAGTACCTTTATATTCCACACAATGCATTCCCATATACTGAATCACGCATGCGCATCCATTCTTTATCAAGAAATACACCCCAAGACGTAAATGTTGATAATAGTCCTATTCATTAAATAGTACTCTTGTCAAAAGGGTGCTGCAGGTAGAGGGGCATTTCATTCTTGATGAAATACAAGCCTGAAGAAAGAGACCTGGAGGAAACCACAATAATTTTCTGGAGCAAATGCCCCCGATTCCACTAAATGACATTCTATACCTCTAGCATTTTATACTGTGACACAAATGGCATTGAGGTACAATTTAATACCAAAATACTGAGTCAGGAGAGCTTTTCATGGGATTCAGTGAGGGAAAATCACCAGACTGGAAAGTCAAGCTAAGACTCAAGTACTGCTTTGTTATTTAACATGTTAGCTCAGGGGTAACTTATGGTCCTAATGACAAGGGGGATGTTCTCTTCAGCAGAGTGACAAACAGCTCATATCTATACTGAATTATTTAACTTCATTTGATCCATAGAGACAAGCGACTGAGTCGAGTGTCGTATCATTTAGAAAATATATTTTCTGAAACCAACAACCACAAGTCTTTCTTGTCTCAAATGCAAGTAATGTGTGAGAGTGGAACTAGCATAATGTTTTCATCTGTTGAGTTGGATAAAACTTGCATAATGTACCTCAAAAGTATCACATTGTACAGACAGGGCCTTAGCAGGGATTTAAGAAATACTGATATCATGAATAAAATTCAATTTCAAAGTCTTCTCCCTACTGGAGGTGGGGAAATAGAAATCATTTCTGGAAATATTTACTTTTTTGTTGACCTGAAAGTCACAAAATTGAAGTATGTTGAGTCTACAGAAAAAGTGTAACTGGCCTATAAAATATCTGTCTCATTGGTTCCTGTTACCAATTGGAAAAGCTATCTACCAATCAGAGCTTTGTGGGCAATGTCAGGATCAGGGATGTCATCTTTCTCCATGGAGAGCTAGTTACCCAGTAACATGCACCAATAATAGAGATCACAAATGGCCACAGAGAATGATCTAATCCAGGTTTACAAGCCTGGATTAGATCAAACAGGTTGTTGTAAGTTACCTTATGGAAATATTTTGAATCAGCGTTGCATCATTTGTTACAAATGTCAGCTGCTTCCAGCGACTGTTACAACACTGCAGTACAATGAATGAATAGATTTATTATTTCACTGATTTTTTTTTTTCACTTTACACATCATCAGGCGAGCAAAGGCCTGTGTAGGATTAAGTTTGTAGTATGTTATCTGTTGTGACACATCAAGGGTTTTCTTGATTCCAGCTGAGAATTTGTCACGTTCAAATTCTCATCACCTAAAATGTTCAGCCTCCCAACTATCCAGACAAATCTCACTTTACAAAGTGTGCTTGTTTCATACACCACTGAGACAATTTAATCAAGCAGGGTGGAATATATGCAATCAAACAAAACTAATCAAAACTCATTTTTTTAGCTAATGAGAATATTTAGTGATACCAAATGAACAATGTTACCAGGCTGATTAATTTTTGGGGGGCTTGCTGGTTTGCAGGCTGGTTTAACTGGGAATTTTATTTGGCCTACTCGTCTTGCTGTGAAACATCAGTAAGAATCTGACTCCACAACCAACCAGTGTTTTTAGTCTATTCAAATTAATCCCAATTTATAAATTGCATGGCAAATTAACTCAGATCTCCCATTTAGGCCTGGATACGATTGGCCTCTGCCTCCTCTCAATCCTCTTCTCTCTGCTCTAGGGAACCACATTCATATGCTCCCAATTCAAATTGGAAGAGGAGGGGGAAAAAACAGGCTGTTGTAGCCAAACTGGTGAGCCAGCATTGTGAGTGTACAATATGGAGTATAGGTGATCCCGGAGAGCTCACGCTAAGCAAGCTTAATCCTGTTGACTAAGAATAGGCATAGGGAGCCATGCCAGCCAGCATTGAGCTGTGGGTGTATGGAGTGATGACAGGGGAATTACTCACCATGGCAAGGGTGGTCCTCTAAAGCACAAGCTGCGGCTGCCGATGGCTGCCAGTGGGCACCAGCGCCGGGACAGGCTTACTAGTCGGCTGGTTCCCTGCCACAAATCCCCACTCTCACTGACCGGAAGCTCTGCAGGCCAAGAATTTCATGGCTTTAACTTCGGAGGTGCTGCAGCTGAACAGTGAGTTCTGAAATGTATGACATCCTGGTGACAGTGGTAGAGACAGAACCTATAACTAAGGGAAGCAGAGACGTTGATACCATTTACTTCAACAAGTACAGTTTCAATACCACAGCTATGGTGGTTGATGAACAAAAAACCGAGTGGCAGACAAAATCTTGGAAGAATCTGCTAAATTAACTACAATTACATTATTTACATTTAATTTCAAGAATAGAAAAAAACTGCAACATATTTACATTATGGTTTAGGTTAGGGAAGTTCATGGCTATGACAAGCAACACTTGGATCACTGGCCTGTGTGTTGCTGCTCAGAGTCCATCCAGGAAGTATTGTGTCCTTAATGAAACAAGGCAGAACGTAAAGCTGCAGAGGCTGGAGTGGTGGACAGGCATGTTGCACAACTGAGGTGCACAGAGGCTCATTTTAAAGACATTGGTACTGAACATTTAAAGAATATTGCCACTGTATTATTTAGTCAAATGTTAAGATACTACCCCACCTTTGTTGCCTTTGGTTTGGAGTAACGTCATTAATGCAATAGCTGTTCTGAAATATGACTTTCCATTGTGAGGATTTTTGTCTTTTAGTTGATATTGTGCTGACATGGGTCACGTTCTCATTTTCCAAAGAACAGTGTATTGCTGTTATATACAGTTATATTGCTTCATATTTAGCTCATGAGTAGCAAACTACTGTATTCATTCAAAATAAGCTCTTGCTTTTTGCAACAAACCACGCCTCAAAACTTTTAGGGAAATTACTTCATTTAGGGATAATGTGGATTTGGTAGACCTGATCACAGGTCTGTGCTGTGGGTCTAACTTGTTCCTCAAAGTGGTCTTTTTTTGCTGCATTACAAAAGAGCTTCATTCCTCCATTTTTTGAAAAATTAACAAAAACTTACTACTTTAAATACCTTATAGTGTGAATGGATTTCTGGCCATTAGTCCCTATTTTAAGATACTGTATTCATTAAGAACAATCATTTCTTAACTGTAGCATGACTGGCAGAATACATGCACTAATTCAACATCCGGCTCTGCTCTGAAGGTCAGGCTTTAACAGCTTTAACAGAGAAAAATCCTATGGAAATGTGTCGACCTGTTGAAATCTCTCACTTCAGATTAGCGCCGTCTAACCGATTAGAACATTCTCATACACGTAGAGCCATAAGGAGCGGAGACAACGCCACTTAAAAGCTACATTGTTCTGCAGAGTGAACATGTCAATCCTAATTCTTTTAGCCACGGTTAACAACCCATCAGCAAACTGGCAGTTGCAGATTGAACACTAGTTGAGTCTTAGTCCTGAGCCGAGATCTTCCCGAGGCATTACACCAGGGTGCCATCCTCTAATACCATTATCTAGATTGAGGGAGAATACACAAAGGCAGATATTGGACACATTTTCTGTGCTGTGCTCTTCTCCGTCGACACCCTCTCCATCCCCCGGGCTCACTTTTTCACCCTTAAAGGACTGGATATAAAAAAAGAAAAAGGCTGGTTAATCAGCTCCGTTTGAGGTTAGTGAGGTGATACGGAGCAACGTCTTCCTCCGTGACCACCATGAAGGGGCCTCTGCTCGGTGAGAGCAACGAGATGGGAGGGACTCCTCAGGGGGCTGTAAGAAGAGATCACCTCCACCCCTCCATTAAATCATCCCTCCCTCTTCTCTTCCATCAGAGGAGGCTCTTCTTTATGAGCTGTGTCCTGATGGGCCAGCAGACGGCCGGCTAAAGGCCAGCCGTGCCACTTGGGTGCCTCCAGAAGGAGAGCGAGCCAGCGGAAGGGGCAGTTAGTGGCACAAGCAACACCTCTGCACACACACACGCACACACACACATTTATCTGAGCCAAAACAATCATAAGGGGGTATTCCCTGTGACTGTGCGCATGCATGTGCTGTAGGCTTGTGCTTGTGTGCATGAACAGGGAGTGTAAAGCTTGGTTGCACATCACGGTCTTGGAGTCACGGTCCTGTCAACAAGATATGGGGGTATTTGGAGGTTAGCATCAAGTTTGTCCAGTTTTTTCTTTTTTTTCTTTGGAAGCTCATACCTTTAAATTGAATACTAATGGGGGCCATGAGATGTGTTTGAAAAGGCTCTTGGAGGTCTACAGTAGAATGTGGTAAGTGGAACTTTGATTGCAGATTCAAGACCAAACTTTTAAACTTGAGAGAAAAATCATGTTAATATTTGTAATACTGGCTTGTAATAATGTAACAAGCTCAAAAACTGTAAGTCAAATTGTTACTTTTAAAATGATGAAAAAAAAATGTTCCTCCACCCAGCTCAGCAGAAGATGTTTGCAAATCATGTCCAGAATAAAAAAGATTCATAGCAAAGCAGTTTAAGATGGAAAACATTTCTACTTCAAATCCAGATGGTCTGATAAAAAACATAATGGTACACATTGATAACAGGAAATAAACTGATGCCTTTTAAGAGCAGAAGGAGCACTGAAGAGCTGCTGCTACATTAAGAACGTTATGTTGACTCAAGTTTTTGCATTATAATAGCTTACATGTTAGCATCTTTTGACACATCCAAAAGACACGCTGTGCTGACTTCATTTGTGTTCATCTCGTTTTGTCTGAAAAAAGTGCATTATAATAATATAATATTTTTCTCTTTTTAACTCTAGTTTGGTCTCAGTAAAACTCCACAAATAAGTTTAAGTTTACAGAATTTGTTTGGTGGCTATCAGAGCTGTAACCAGGTATAACCAGTGGGATTTTTCAGTTGTGGTTTAAAAACAAAGCTTTCCAAGAGTAGGGGGCAGATACAGACACCAGCTCACACTTCTAATTGGTCACAAATGATGAGTGAGAGGGGTGATTTTTTTTTTTTTTGCTTGAGTCCATATATCTTTTATAAGTAAGATTTGATTTGTTATCAGATGAAAAGTTCACTGCTTCTTCTACCAGAATGTTATTTCTGGTAGTGAGAAGTTTTGTAAAATGTAAACCCCACCTTTAATGATGAAGAAGTGATGATAATTAAAATATGAAATCTGTTAGCAACATTTCAGATACTTTTTTAAAAATGATTAGCGCAGCTTGAAGATTTCCACAAATATTTTAAAGGGAACATAACTACAGACATTTCATTGGGTGGAATACCTAAAAATAAAGTGGCCTGAGTGAATTCATAATACTGTACATAATTCTGAAGTGTATTAAGCACAAACCCAGTGCACTTGTTATACTGCTTTGAATGCTGTGATTAAGAAGTGGTCACTGTTGAAACCGTTCTCAATGACATCCAATCAAAAAACATTTCACTGTCACCAA
Source organism: Amniataba percoides (assembly GCA_037176925.1). Taxonomy (NCBI): domain Eukaryota; kingdom Metazoa; phylum Chordata; class Actinopteri; order Centrarchiformes; family Terapontidae; genus Amniataba; species Amniataba percoides. Next base: position 25,250,602 of record JBAJHX010000049.1, read on the forward strand.
CTTAAGGTTACAAAGTGTGCCTGTAAAATTTGGGTGAGTGGGACTAATGTTTGCGTGTGTGTGTGTGTGTGTGTGTGTGTGTGTGTGCGTGCGTGTGCTCGTGCACGGGGGACAGCCCCGGGCCGAGCAGCTGTGAGCAGATGTCAGCATAAGTGAGCGAGGGACTTGGAAGAGAGAGAGAAACGTGGCTGGGCCAACCCTCTAATTTACGCATGAGTGGTGCTGCACCACCGATATTTACATTTAAATTGATGTTTCAGATACTTAATTAAAGACGAGGACTGGGCTCTTCTGGTCGGCGGCGGCCTCTTCCTCATCTTCCTCCTCCTCGGCAGAGTGCACAGACTGCTCACTGGAACCTGCAGCACTTCCCTGAGCCCTGTCAACAATATTTCACTGGAGGCCAGTTAGTGACAATGCACCCTGTTTTGCGTCTATGGTAATTTTCTGGGTGCATTATTGAATACACAATGCCCCCTGGTGGTTTGTGACGCGGGCCCATGTACACACACAATGCAACTCCTCCTTCTGTCCTGTGGTTTGTAAATAATGGCAGCGGCTGGACACATACTGAGTGTATCAAGTGTGTGAATTGGAAAGTGGTTGCAGACAGTCATGTTTGAAGGGGTGCAGGGCTTCTGTCGTCAGACTATAAAACTGATGTCCATGTGTGACACAGGTGGATTGACATCAGTGTTATAGAAGATTTTAAATGTCATAGACCACTCATAGCAGATTATTATATTTTGTTTTTACAATTTTGGTCACAATTCAGTGTTTTCCTCAGAATTAGGTTCAGTGTACCAAAGCCTAAAACTGCATTTAGGAAATCACACTGTAGCCTTTCATTCCTTTAGCTTTTTATACAATTCCTGATGTATTTTTAAAGACAGCTGATGCTTTCCATTTTCTTTTCTGTTATTCTCTACTGATGAACATCACTGTGTGAACCGTATATGTTAACTGTGACCTGCCAAGGAAATACAGATGAAAATGAGCTTTAAGGTGCAAAAGTACAATACATCACCTAACAACACCTAACAATGTTTCTGCTAAATACTGTACATCAAATAAAGTCAAATAAATAGTAAACTAAAACCATCAAGCCTGCTGCCATATTTGTAAGTGTACCATTATTCTTACATAATAATGTCATTTAATGCAGATTGATTTGAAAAGCCTGCAGTGAACTACCTTAAAACAATAACATTATTTCTTTTTTTCCAATAACAGATTAAACAAGTTGAGCAAGTTTGCCTGCTCATTGACTTTCACATTGAAATTAATGGAAATGCAAGAATTCCCTGAACAGGAGAAAATACACACCCTCTGGTAAAGCATAGTAGCAGAATTTGCAGTTAGCAGTGAATTAAAACATCCAGTACCATTATTAATGTCCATTGATTGATTTTTGGCCACTTGGACGCTCCACAGCGAGCTGTGCATACAATAGCTGGAAGATACTAAAACACTTTGCATGTATTCTTCATGGGAGTGTGCTCTTTTACATTACATATTATATCATATTATATATATCAACAACTGTTGATTAGTGCTACGTCATTGTGTTAAAACAGGAATAAATGATGCCAACTGGATTACAGAAAACCTCTTTTCACAGTGCAGTCTCAGTTCTGTCTTGATATAACTCTCTCAGTCGGTTTGTATTTCAAACAGATAAGTGTGTCACCTGACATGGTGCTGGCCCAAAAATTTTGGTGAACCCAAGTTCAATCCAGGTTGGTGCTTGTATATGTGTGTTATAATGCCTCCTAATAGCTGAGGAGATACACAGCTCTGTATTAACAGGGTCTCCAATGAGGCCAAAGTCCTAATGCAGTGGCACTCCAGTCCTGATGAACCGTACTCCCAGCATGCTCAGCTGTCCTCGCTGGGGCCCTCAGAGGGGGCGCCTGACTGCCCACAGGCCAACTCCTCTCCACCACTTGTTCCCAAACAGCCTTTTAATAGGTTTTAAAAGAGGGTTATTAACATCACCTGCTAATTATGTTAAGGACCTAATTAGGGAATGAGAAAAAAGGCCTTTTTGTCTAATTAGGTTTTCTTTCTAAGTACACTGATAACCAAGGGAATGCTGAGATCTCCGTAGAAATGAGAGTGCAATGAGCCAGTGAGAGGATGCTTCAGAAAAAGAGTTAACCCTTTCATCAGAGCCTCGACTCTATTAACAGGCCACTGGCAGAGTGCAATTACCACCCAAATCGTTTATTTGGGACGTGTTTATCTGGAGTGGGAGTCTGCATCATTTAGCGCATTATAAACTCAATAGTAGCTTCATTAGCGATTACAGTCAGTGGGTGGTATTACCTGCCTGATAGCCGACCGCGGCCTGATGATATCAGCTCCTGCCGCTGAATTACAAGGCAGGGACCTAATTTTTCAGCCTATGCTGCTCGATCCTCGCTGTTTCCTCCACTCAAGTGCTACCCGGCCGGTGCACTGCCAACAGCACTTCACCGGGCCTTCAGCTGCAACATGGGAATGGGAAGAGACAACATACAACAGCTAAATCACAAAGCAGGAGCAGGAGACGCTGGAGCAGGGGGAAGAGTGTGTAAAAGAGGGATTATGTTATATTCCAGCCCAGTCGCGTTCAAAGTTGGTGACATGATTACCATGTCTTGTAACAGGTAGAGATTTGACATTGATATGGCACAGGACAGAATCTGTGTGGAGAGCAGGTAAAATGAGCCATTAATTACACCTAAATATCACAAAGCAACATTCATGTCAAAGATTTAGGATATGAAACACATCATTATGCAACAGGCTGAAGTTCTTTTCAGTGATATAGGACTCTAGGAATATGTTGTTACAAAATAAGAAAATACCTTCTTTAAGTTAGAAGCTCTATATGTAATTAATAAAAGTTGACATGTGCTGTTTGAGACTATAAAGACTGGATGACTGCTTGATGGAGCCAGAATCAATTATGAATTAATCTGAAAATACAAGGATCTGGAGGATTTCCCTTTCTGATGTGAATGAAAACAAACGAAAATCATAGGACTTGTTCCAGTGTCAGCATTTAGGAGTTTAGGAGCATAGTTTAGGAGCACAATCCAACTATCAACTGCAACACTTTGTCAGTGCCTCTCTGTGTGTCATCTGGTCAAAATGGCAAATAGAATCAGTTCCAACAGACACTCAGTAGTACTGATCAGCTTGGCAATCAATATTAACTCAAAGAAACTGTCCATCATTTTAGTGCCTGGCTGCTATGCTGGGCAGGTTTTGTACAGTAGTTTTCTTGTGACACAGTGCATGTCTCAGCTGACCCCAACATTGTTACAGCAAAGTTTTATGTTCTTACCCACTCACTGTTTCACACTATTAGACATTACAAGAGTTTGTACAGCCAAGGCCTGGCATCATTAAAGGTCAGCACATCATATTTTCTCGTTGCCAAGAAAGCAAATAGTGCGGTGTCATTTAACAATGAGGAAATAGAGGTAAAGATAGGCGGGTAACAAGGAATGAAAACGAGCTGGTGAGATGCCTCTGGTCGTTCAGCGACGGGAGTCAAGTGTTGGGAACCCGCGGCAGCACTTCCTGTGTGATTACATGTTTAATTTACTTCACATCTCAAAAATTGTCTGCTATGACAGAGCCAATTTACAGTGATCCCCGTGTGAGTGTCAGGCAAACGAAAGGAAGGCTGCAATGAAACCGCTCCCCGCAGCCTCTAATGGAATCTCAATGAACCCCCGAGCCGGCGGGTCCGGGAGAGCAGACAGCCCTGCCATTAGAGCCAAGGACCCGCTTTACCCGAACACCCCTCGCCTCGGCCCGTCTGTTATTATCGCTTCACTCTCCCAGGGTGAAACGCCGCCAGGCTGAAAGGAGGGAAAAAAGCGGTAGAGAAAAGGGGAGGTTACTCCAACTTAGACCTGTGTACCTTGACATTTGCTAGATCCAGTTCAGTTAGGGTTGGGGGGTGTGGGGGAGCAAGATAGCGGCTCTCTAAATTGATGGAGCTGGACACTGTGTTTAAACTGATAGCTGATCACCAGGCTGGCCCTGATGTCCAATCTCGACTCCAAATAGACAAGCAAAGCAAGGATATTGCACACGGTAAGTGTCTATCTGGCTGTCATTTTAAAGCAATGTAAAAAAGAAAAATCCATCTGTGAAACAACATTATTCAAATGATTTTAATGTTCTGGTGGGAAATTTCAGGTCAAATTGCAGAGCTGCGATTGAAGGTTTGCGCTCTTATCTCAAAGTCATAAACATGTTGTCTTAGAACAGTCCGCCATCCACCAAATTCAATCCTGGAAGATGCAAATTAAAGACTTCCATCAGAACAGAGGCAATACATATGTTAATTCAGTGCTGTTTAAACAAACACTCAACATTCAAACTGAGCAGAGAGAAAATATTAGTCATACTGTCAATTTTTACCTTTAAATTGATTTGATTACAATAATCTGTCCCTACTGCATTCAGCCCACATTATATAAGGTAACAATTTACAAATACAGCATGTGTTTTCTTATTAGGTATTTGCATTTTCTCCGTTTCAATGTCGATGAGGAACAAACGCTGCCAAAACTTAAGTGCTGCAGGTGAAGCACCCACAAAAAACAGCTGTCATGATTTTACTTTCAAACAAAGTCACTTTAACATGCTTTAGAAAATAAAAGTAAAAGTGAGTGAAGACGGCGAAAATCTGTATTCCATACTGTTCCATGCTATTTACTAATTTAAGCAGTTTTTGCAAGCGTAGTCTGTTCACACTGACTACAGCAGTTCTCTCAATAAGGTCAGGCTGGATCAAAATGGTTCGCACATGTGCTGAAGAATAAGAACAAGAAAAAGAACATATTTTATTATTCCCTCAAATGGGAATACATATAGGAATCCACACACTTGCACATGCAAACTGGCAGAGAGATGTCAGAGGGAGCTTCCCTCTTGATACGCCCCGAGCAGGTTGAAAATATATGAAAATATACTTTCTTATACTATACTTACCAATCCTAGCCTTAAAGTTGGTGAACTCTAACAGTGACTTTCCTTCTACACCACAAGCAAATAGGTAAATGTAATGCCTGTACCACCCTGAATCAGCTTTAATAAAAACACATGAACGAACTCTGTCTTCTTCCTGTGTCGTGCGTTGCTACCATCCCTCTGACAGCTTCGCAGTGAGGCTCTCCTTCCTGAACCTGATGTGAAACCAGCCTGAACGCGCCTCTATCTGCTGCGCCAAGCTGTACTTCACAAAAAACAAAGCTTATTCCCGTGTGGGGGTAGGAGGCAGGGTGCTGGGTGTTTACTGTTTGCTGAGACCGACCCCGACCGTGGAGAGACAAGATGAATTTGACAGCTAATGTAAAAATAACAGACAATCATAAATCAAGGAAGCAGGCGTTGTGAGTCGATGATGAGAGTTAATCAATACAGGCCTGACTTTGCCATTGTGTGAAATGGCACTCCATTTATTACAGGGGGGACTTGGAGGAGAAACATTATTCATATTAGAGTATGCACACGCTGGTGGGAGAGAGGTAGGGAGTGTTGGAGGAGGGAGCTGCTTAGTCATTGTACTGCTGGTGCAAAGGTCCTGTGCTCAAAGCAAGACTTGACCCAAAAATGAGAAATTATTCATTTACTCAATCTCATTTAGTTCAAAATGCAACTAAAAATTAAATGTCCACCCCGAGAGTCAGCTAGAGCTGCTTTACTGCCAAGCAACCACAGCGGGGTATTTCAGAGTGGGCAGGAAATGACCAAAACACCCACTGCAATAGATTTAAGTGTAGCCAAATAATTACACTGTGGATCTAAAAATGCAGTGTTTAGATAATTCTCTGTGATTTGTCCCGCTCACAGAGCTCTGGTCACTCTACTACAGTCAGCTAGAACGGTCATCGTGCCTCCGAGCGCCCCACAGAAGACATGTTGGTGATAAAACAAACAGCTTCTTGTCCTGTGTTCATTACTCCGAGTGTTCAGTCACAGAGAGCCACAGTTCAACACATCTGAAGCTTGCAAACTTGGTGCAAAAGCTTTTGGACTGTGTTCTCCACTGTAGTTGATAAGAAAGTATAATGTTTTGTTTTATTGAGCTAGTCTGCAAGGGTAGACTCAGAAGCTGCAGTAGCAGTTGCTTGGAGTGATTAGCATTTTTCACGTCAAACAAAGAAAAGAATTATTTCTGTAATTCATCTTACATTAAACTGTACAGCTGCATCGATCTCCCTTGATCTCACCCATTTTGTGGCCATTTTCTTGGTTGCTATTTTCTGTTGCTAACTAGCTTAGTAGGAAACCTAAAGCATCATCCTTGGACTTGCCAGCAAAGCTCTGATTAGTTTATTGTTTCTCCCACCAAAGAACATAGCCATCAAGGAGCTCAACCCCACATACTTTTGAATCACTGAACAAACTGGACACCTGGGCAGAGATTCAGAGATGGAGAACCAAGAACCACACTTAGTTCAGCATTGTCACGATGGTTTCCAATTGGTCAACAGCGTAAATTTGTAGGAAGTTCACACAGCTGAAAGCACTGGGCAAATTTACTTTGCCTCCACAAGCAAACTACCTGATTACGGCAATTCTACTGAAATGAATTGATTTTGTATCAAAATGTCAGAGCTAATAAATGTTGGTGTTGCAAGTCCACATTTGGGGGAAAAAAGCACCATGAAAGAAAAGTATAACTAAGTGGTACAGAGCTACAAGTTTGTTTTCTAAAGTTGGGCAAAATTTCATTTCTTTAGTTCTCAAATAAAACATGTCTTCAGTTTTGTTTTCACACAGTTTGCTCTTCAATTATTGAAGCTTTGCATGTAGAACTGTGGCAAATTCAAGAGGAAATCATTCTCTGTGAGGAAGAGATTGTAAGACAAACACTGAATGATATGATCCATTTTTGTACTTTTTGAAATTAAAGAACATGTTACCAGCCACTTGAGCTGCTTTAGACACGGTTAACATGGACTTGCACTAGCTAGCTCATTGTGTCTTATGTGCTATTACAAAAAAAAAACACTTGGTCTTTTGATATTCACAAAGAGCAGGAGATGATTATGGGGTTTTAATTTCCTCTGTGACAGTTGTTTCTCAAAATTACTGTATATTTTGAGGACACATTCTTTAAAAAAGCCAAGAGACTATGACCATAGATGATCATATACATGAATGAAATAAAAATAATATGAATGTCTATCTATCTAAAGGCAATATAAGGCCGGCGTATTCAGTAAGACCCAGTGGACAATTAGTCAATCACAAGCTCATGCTAAGATATAAAATACAAAAGAATGTATAAATGTTCATGAAACATCAAATATATCAAACAAATAAAATACATAAAAATGTAAAATTCCACTGGATGTCATGCTGTGTGTGTGTGTGTGTGTGTGTGTGTGTGTGTGCGTGTACATATATATACATACATACACACACACACACACACACCCCCCATCTTGGTGCCTGTTCTCCCTTTAAACACACACACAGCTCT
>JBAJHX010000049.1:25258199-25274846 GCA_037176925.1 Amniataba percoides
TGTTATTGACCAAATACTTATTTTACACCATAATTTGCAAATAAATTCTTTTTTTTCTCAATTTATCTCTCATAGTTGAAGTGTACCTATGATGAAAATTGGAGACCTCTCTCATCTTAAGTGGGAGAACTTACACAATTGGTGGCTGACTAAACTTTTTGCCCCACTGTACAGTATATCTTTGATCCCATTTGTTAACTTTTGAATAGCGCGAACATTAAATATGGGCACACTGATTTTGTAGTCATGAGACTGTCTTGCAGTCATGTGGGGTCTTCAGTGGTTGTAAATCACTTTACCTATGTTCCTTATTCACTACTGACTCACAATTCTAATTTCCCAAAAAAGAAAATCAAAACTGGCATACTGTAAAACAAAGTAAACTTGATGAAGGTGAACTGCAGCATCTGTCATCAACCCCCACACTTGTCCCGCACATCTTAAATAGCATATTTTGGGTATTTGGAGTAGTATTGCTCTTTTGGAGAGTTGAGGAGTTGAGGCAGATGTAGAGGTAGGAGCTGGAGATTACAGACAGCTCTCTGGAACATGGGCTGATTTGAGTGGCTGTGGCTGGCCTCCTCTGGGGAAATCGGGCCTTAGGAGTGGGGCTTCTGATTTACTCCAGGCCCTGGCATGTCTGGCTGATGAGCTCCTGGCAGCCCGGGCCCCATGTGGGGATTGGCTCTGACCAATATGTTCCCTTCCACTCAAAAGGACAGGGCTAATGTGCTAGAATCCAGGCCCCGGCACCCCCTCGACTCCCCTCAGCAAACCCCCCTTCCACCTTCATTTAAGACTCTCTCTATCTCGCCTGACTCTCCTGCTCTCCCATTGCTTCTTCTTCTTCATATCAGAGCCTCTCTATCTGTCGCCACCTCTCTCAGCCTCACTCATATCAGGAGCTTTTTTCCCATCTTCCCCTCTTCTCGCTTTTGCCTCTCTCATCCCTCTCTGCTGCTGCTTCCTTGTGCTGCAGTCATTTTTCCCCACCTGAGGCTCATTCCTAGGTCTGGGGGAATGTATGGCTTTATTTGTATGGCGCCAGTATTTTATTGGATTCCTATTGCTTTGGAACAGAGGTACCACATTCTGAATTCATCAAGGGCCAATTTAATTCAAAATTCATGAAGTGGGCATCCGTCAAGGTGCCGCCTCCAATGCGCTTTGTGTGTTCTCGGGGTGCCTCTCGTATGCATAGGAGACCATCAGTAACTCCAGTCCCATTTCCCTCTCTGATTAGAAACTACTGGGTGGTTTCCATTGGCTCCATACTGAATTTCATCAAAAAAAGACCTCATTGCTTCTTTTCGTTGGCCAAGGTACATCATCACACAGGCTTGATAGACCAGTACCACGGCTTAATTCTTATCTATACAGTCAGTCAACAGTTAAGAGATGGAACGGTAATCTAACATGATACTTTGTTACATTTTCATCACAGCATCAGTAAAACTGTTTTTACTTTATTCTAACTAGGTAAAGTGCTACTTTCTACACATTTTTTCTATGTGAAAATATAATCTACAGTCCCCTCCAATTCCATGAAAGCCATTATTGTGCTGATGACCTGCCAAGAGTTTGAGGTACAGTTCTTAATTCCCCATTGGAACTTTCTTGTGTCTGTATCTCCACACTTCCATCAGAAACTGCCCACCTTGCAAGGTGAAAGTGCTCATTTGGGCAATTTATGGGCCCCTAAGGGCTTCCTTGTGCAGCTTTAGCAAGCTAACATTTGGAGTTTTAATATGCATCAAGAGTTCCCGCGGGCTGGCTGATTCTGCTGGAAGGTACAAATTAGACACCAAAATTTAAGTTCCCAGTATAATAAAGCAAAACATCTCAATTTAATAAGGACCCCTTTTATTGCATCAAAATGTGTAGAATCTCAGAAATCATTATAATGAATACAATTAATTACATATTGTTAGTCATTCATAATGTATTGTATGTGTCCACTGGTTTCTGACCTGTGTAATAATCAGGGAAAAGTGGAAACACATTTAAATGTTAAGGTTTTAGGAAGAATGCTACTCACTTGCTTTATGAGAACTTCAGAAGCCGGCATTTTGAAGCTTAGCCTATACAAGGCACAAATCAGGACATTTCTGCCTTATTGCAGTTTTTTTTTTTTTCCTCTCGCAAGCCCCAAGTGAAAAATGAGTAATAAAAAATCACATATTTTCAGACCAGTCTTGGAGTTGATTCAGTTGAACTCATCTCTGATAGTTTACCATTGACTGCTTTGGCTGTCAGTCACAGTCTGTCAGTCCACACAGGAGCCTGACTCTTTACTCTTTAAGGTGAAAAACATTGAACTTAATTGTAATTATGGACTGAAAATAGAACAGACAGAACAATAGAAAGATAACCTACTGACCCACTTGGCCCACTGACTCCAGTCAATTTTCGAGTTAACATTAACAAACCTTGCAAACCCATCTAAGGGCAGCTGGCTGATTGGACAGGATTTGGCTGTAGAGATGGGGTGCTGGATCTTTTAAATGTAACCATGCATATTAATATTTTGCATAAGCACTGTTATTATTACGTATTTGTAGTGGACACATTACTTTATTCCAACTTGATGGGGTTTTTTTGTCATGTTTCGTTCTTGTTCTGTTTTCCTGTGTTTTCTTGTCTCATGTTTGTTGTGTTTTTCATGTCTAGTTATGTCATATGTCATATTCAAGTTTTCATATCCATCATGTTTTTTTTGTCATGTTAAGTTTCCATGTCTGTCATGTTTCTGTTCCTTATGTTATGGCTTGTCTTTTATTTTGAAAACCCTTACTCTTCTCTCTTCTCTGTTTCAGGTCCCTTTACTTCCTGCCATTGTATATTTCCGGCCTGTCTGATTGTCTGCCCTGCCCTGACTGTGTCCACCTCTTCCTTGTTACCTCATGTGCGTATGTAGTCTGTGTCTTCCCTTTTCTTGTTGCCAGATTGTTGCCTCATGTTCTGTGCCAAGTATTCATGCATCCATGTTCTTGTGTCTTGTCTCAAGTCAAAGGATCTTGCCTTTCCAGTGAGTTTTTGATTTCATGTTCTTGGGTTTAGTTTAGTGTTCAGATTTTGCATCTCGTTTTTCGGATTTTGGACTTCTTCATTAAAATAACTAAAAATTCACGCTTGCCTTCGGTGTTCTGCATTTGGGTCCACCTGCCTTGCCTGAGCAAATTATAACATTTTAAACTGGTTATGCTTAGCTTAAGACCAGTGTCTCTATATGACCTTCATAAGCAGAGAGGCCAACTACAAGAAGAATGGCTATTCATATTACTTTCTAATAGTCATTCTTAATGCCTGCCAGGGGGTCACATTTTTCCGCACCATCAGATGAAGCAGCACTGGGGTTTGCTCTGGCTGAATTCGATTTGCTTCATTCACTAACTGAAGGTCCATCTCTGGAGCTACAAAGTTGTTTTATTGACATCTAAAGTGTGTTCATTGATTCATGACGACCTATGCATTGAGTAACATGTAACAAATCATTCCAACTTAAAAGTTGGCTGCTGCCTGTAGCCTTGGAGCAGCACAGCGAATTACATTACTTTCCAGCCTATGGTGAGCTAACATTAACTGGTACAGATGAAAGGCAGCAAAACATCCTTTCAATTTTTTAAACTTTTGCAACTTCTGTAAAATGTATGTTTTCAACGTGGTCGGCCCAAATACGCATACAAAATCATCTCCTTATGTGGTGTTTCATGTATATCAATTATTAGACTTTGAAAATGGCCTAGTAGTAATTTAAGATGTGATATAGCAGATCTACCTAATCTAAACTAGTGGAGGTTGCTCTTTCTGAATTGATAAGGTTACTTGGTGTACAAATGCAGGAAAAAGCATCTTTCCAAGTTTTCTTTCCATTTAAAAATACTCCAGGCACCCATGGCAGTAAGTGCAATAAGGGCACATGAAAAGCTAGTTACATACTGTAATTTTAATTCTCCATTGTTGAAAGTAAAATATTTAGATATTATTTATTTCTACAAAACATGTATTGCTGTCCACATCAACCCATGCTGTCAGGTCCTAAAGACTATGCAAAATGACGTATTCTGTTCAAAGAAATCTAGATGTATCCTATCAAAGCATTCTCTCTGTGGTCTAAATAAATATGCCTTCATGTCTTATGATATAAAAATAGAGTAGAATACAGCACATACATATCCATGTATCAAGCTGACAGGCCACAGGCACAGGACCTGCTGTATTCTAACTTTGATACCCAGTCAGACCTACCATCACTCTCCGTCCCCTGCCTCTCCCCAACCCTTTCTACTACAGCCATCTCCCCTCATTTTGACCTCTGAAGACCATGCTGAAAATTTCACACAATCTCCCTGCACAGCAGTGGTTGCACCAGCGCTGGGAGCCAATATGTTGCCATAATTGGGCCTGTAGTGGGGGCAGAGTCCAAGGCAATTAATCCTTTCCTCCTGTTGTTTGCACCCTGGTTGGCAGTGACAGGGTGCAGCGTAATTGGACAGGAGCACACTTGTCCCCTCCATTTTACATTAATATCCCTTCAACTCCAGACTCTAATCCCAGCCAGGTTGAGAATCCCACTTCTGCCACCAATATCCACTCAGTCTCTCTTTCCTGCTCTCCCACTCCCACCTGTCAACTCTCCTCCATTGCCATGCTGGGCTAATCTACGGCTCAGATGAAGTGAATGGTTAGCTGAGATTGAAGGGGGCAAAATGAGATGAGGAAGGGTGCTGGATATATGTGTGTGTGTGTGTGTGTGTGTGAGTGTGCATGTGTCGGTGCATGCGTAAGTTTAAGCAAGTTGGGGTTTGTGAAAATGCACACACACCAGAAAGCAAGAAATCTAGAGTTTGAACAGAGTTGTTTTCTTACTTTTTCTGCAATCAACAGATGGAATGAAGGCAGCACAGCATCTGAAGATGGAATCCATTTTAACAGGCATTTAAAGATTTTCATAAGAGCAGTCTCAGCCATTAGCTTGGCTGAAACTTATATTTGAGATTGTAATAGTAAAGCACAAGTAGGTAACTTATATAACATATTACTTTTAGTCCAATTTGTTCAAACTGTCACAGATATTCTGTGATAAAATCACTCCTCTGGCTCCACCTGCTGCCTCTAAGGACATTTGACAGGAATGAACCACACCCGAATCAAAACAACCAATCAGAGCAGAGTATCTGAGAGCGCTTCAATCACTGTTCCTGTACAGGCTGTGGGCAGCTCCGCTCACCCAGCATGTGCTAACTCAGAGAGGATGCAGTGGGAGACAAATAACCACCAAACAACAAGCAATGAAAAAACTGTTTAGATGACAAAGACAAGTTAACAGAAGGAAATCAGTGAAGAAAAGAAAGTTAAAAAGAAAGAATTAGAGCGATGGACATTAAAGTTATGCTTGTTCAAGATTCTAAGCAAAGGCCAGTCTCTTCTCAATCCTACTGACTGTATCTTTAAACTAAATGTCTCTGCTGGAGAACAATAAGCTTTTTTTCTTATCTCAAAAATATAAACAGAAATATTGAATTTAGAATAGAATAAAACAATAAAATGGACAGCTGTCCCATCATCATGTCGGTCAGTCAGTCTTTTCCTTGTATGTGCCGTTCATGTTCAACATGTTTAATATTACCAGAGGTTTTTAGTCTTGGCTTAAGCCAGGAGATCACTATATGATATCACAGGCAACCCAGATGGTCCCAGACAACTTTTCATGATCAGAGTAAAAACAGAGCACGTTTGCTTGCACAGTGTGAGAGTGAAGTACATGTAGTACCTCATGTCTGATCTCTCGTTGTATTCTGGGCCCTTCTGGGATGTCCAGATCATTTTCACATGCCAGAATTTTTTTGTCATCACTCTTTTAGTGTGACGCAAGGGCACAGTGAGCTGATTTGGTGATATAGCTTGTTTTATGGCTATAGTTCTGTGAGATCCAACCTATGAGGCTTCAATGTGTCATTAACCTCTGATTGAAGTCAGACTCACTCAAGATCCTGCTGTCTCTCGTTACTGCGTCTTTTACTGTGCAAACTCCCGTTGTTGTTTCATCATAAAGTGTGTGCACTTTTGCAAGGTTAGAGAGAATTCCCTGTCTGGGTAGGTCAGACAATGTGAGATCTACTTTAACATTTGTGTACCTGGCCTGATTTGAAAAGTGAAGTTCAATGACGTGAACACTGTCTATGAACAATATGTGCGCTCTCTCCATCATCAAGGAGGAAGCAGCAAACCAGATAGATAGTAAACATGGAGGTGGTTCTTTGACTTCATCTCAGTGGAAACAAACTGAAAAAGTACACTACTACACTATAATTATGTAAACAAAAAAACCCAGCTTATTCTGTTATCAATTAGAAGAACAGAACATTACATCGCTTTTATTCATACTTTGTTTAACCTCAGACCTCTTGAACAGTGTTTTCCTCCCCTCCCTCTAATCCCCCAAATTCTCATATTATCTTTCTCCCTTGAACACCCCATCACCCCTCCACCCCCCGCCCCATCTCTCTCTTTCCCCTCTTTTTCTGGACCATTTCTAATCTCTTCAAGCGACTCCTCTAAGCCTAGGTGTGCTTCAAAAACAAATCAATAGAAGTATAATAGCACTATGCACGCTTTGTAATTTTTATATCATTCTTTTTTTCTCTTTTTTCCCTCGCCAAGCTTGCTTCTCATGCATCAAGAGGGAGGGAGGATGGGAGGGGGTGTTGACGAGCAGGGGGCATACAGTAGAGTGCCCTCGTAAACTTTATTTAGTATTCTATGAATTTCAGATCAGTTATGTTTCATAATGACACAGCAATGCGGTTGGCTGGTGGAGGGTAGGGGTGGGGGGAGGGGTTGGGTAGGGGAGGCAGGTGAAGAGGAGACAAGGAAGGCAGAGGGAGAAAAAGGGAAAATCAATACAACTAGCACACTTTTTCCCCGGCATGGCAAAGAAAGGGGATCTATTGTGGGGGAATGATGATTTATGTCAGGGGTGGAAGGGCCGTCAGGGTGCGTCGGGGACGAAGGTGTGCGCCAATAATGATTAATGCCCCCCCTCCATCCTGGAGACAACCCAGCCAGCACTCTTTCAGTCTACCCCCACACACCACCCCATCCCGCCTCTCTCCTTCACCACCCCCACCCCCTCCTCCCCTTTCTCCACCTCTTCCTCCTCCCATCTTTGACACAGGACCTTTACCTCCTTTTCCAGCCTGCAGAACCAACCTTCCCGCCATACAGGCAGACATTTGCTGTTAAATTTTATGAAACATACAAAACACACCACCAACTTTCATTTCAGACTTTAGAGAAATCACGACATGCACCCTGTGTAGCTGAGCCTGAGCTTTCAGTTGTGTTGCTTATATTTTGCAGTGAAATGAATATACACACTCCTGCATTTACATCAGCTTCACCCTCATATTGGACCAAGGCTTGCATTGACATGATGCTTTAAGGACTGACTGTAATTCAAACCAACATCCACTTTGGCATGTCTGCAGAGGCATAATAATACCTTGTAACAGCTAACTGATGCAAAAGTTTTGGTTACACCATTTCACTTCCATGTGGTTCTCCTTGTTTTAATGTGACACTTTATTCCTGTGTTCCTGGAACCATATTTAAACCCTCTGTAAAACGTGTCATAATGTACAGTGATTTTTAATAGGATAAGTATAAAATCAGTGATCAAATCTAGCTTTTTCCAGTTGAGGCTTTTATCTTAGGTTAAGTCTTTCTTGTAGTGATTTTAAAAGAGTTATGTATGCTTTTATCTCGACCAGACTACGGTACTACTGTAGTACCTTTTATCTCGGTGTTATTCAGGCCTCACACTTGCAGTTGGTCCAGAATGCTGCAGCTCATCTTTTTCTTGGTAAGCGCAAGCAAGATCATTTTTCATCCATACTGTCCTCCCTTCACTCGCTCTCTGTATGTTTTAGGATTGATTTTAATATTTCATTGTTTGCCTACAGTCCTTAAATGGGCTAGCTCCCACTTATCTCTCTAACCTTTTCCAACCTCACTTCATTTGAGCACAAAATCTCAAGACAACCTTCCTCCAACACTTAACTGAGGTTAGCTAGCTGTGCGGCCATGTTGGAAAGAATTGCAGTACCCAAAATTTTGAGGTCTTTACTGAAGTGGACATGTTCAAGAGGGTTGAGCTGGTTTCAGGTAGCTGTTTTTGTATTTTTGTAATTCAAGAGTCAAGAATTGTGCAATACCTGATCAACATCTGACACATGATGATAACATTCAGTGATAAGACCAGTACTCAGGAGGAAAAGGGACTTCAAGGACTTGTGACGTGAAGATGTATGAGCAGATGCTGCACTTACACATGCAAGTTGGAAGTATGAATGGTAATGTTGGATAAACTGATATGAAGAGAGGGGTTGAGAGGGGTTGACAGACATGTCAGGTTTAGTCTAATATATCTGAATTGCAATGCTTATTGGTCTTGTGAGGAAAACTGGGAAGACTGTTAAATGGGAACTTTGTTGACAATCAGAACAGAGTATCTGAAGGGGGTTCAATCACTGCTCCTGTACAGACTCCACACCACCACACAGGCGACGACTCAGAATAAATGTAGCAACGGACAAACAAACAGCCAAATTGAATTTGAATTGAATTGAATATGTCTAAAAAATACATTAAAAAACACAAAATAGAAGTAACATCAAATGACCATGCAGTGAAAAAACAATATTTTCTATGAAAGATAGAGAAGAAAGATAAGTGAACAGAGGAGCCATGAAGAAAAGCCTGCCGCTTTAATCTACTCATAAATAAAATGCATCAATATGACATTAGATCAATGTTAATTAATGGTCAGCCTTATGTCGGTCACTTCACAATTCTTTGTAGGTAATAGACCAAATTCCTGTTGATTTGCAGAATGTGCTGTTAGTCTTTCCAATTACTCTCCTTCCACCTGCCCTCTTACTCTCACACCCCTACCTCCTTCCATCCGTCCTCCTCTAACTCCGCGTGTCTCTGGGCATGCCATGGGGTGATGGATCTCTGGCTCCCTGGCTGTGTGGCTGCAGGACAGGGGCGGTCACTTTTAAGCCCAGCATCAGCACTTTGTCTCTGCCAGAACTGTCAGCACTCACCACTCAGTACAAAGGAAAAGAACAGAGTAGCAAAGAAAGAGGGAGGTGGGAACGACAGAGCGGGCCCAGGGTGAGATGAACACGGTGAGAGATGGCTGCCTGATGAAGGAAATGAATAGATGGAGGAGACTCAGCAGACAGGAGATGGAAAGAGAGATGAACGAGAGGAGACAAAGTGCTTGTCTCTTCTGTCACAGCTAAGAAAGGCCCTGCAGACATTAGTGTGTATGTGTGTTTGTGAATGTGAGAACATTTTGTTGGTTCACTGTCTTTGTGATATGGAATCATTCAGCACGTCGTGCAGCTGTACCGCCTCCTGATAATGCTAGGCTACATATGAAGGTATGTAATTGTTGTGCTTTGATGCTTTGTTTCCACACAGCCACCATAGAGAAATGAACCAAATTGAAGTAACAAGATTGATTTTGTATGGAATAAGATGCAGTAATAACTGCATTACAATAAATACCTTTGTAGCAACACAGCATAGGATTTGGAGCACAGAATACCTTCTGTATTGAAAGACTTCTTTTTCTGACACTGAGAGTGCCCTAAAGCCAGTTCCTACTTACACATGGTGAGAAAAGCTAAATTTGTGGACTCGTTGCGTGTGGCTAAATTCTGTTTTTAAGAAAATTTGATGTAGGCAGTGATTTAGGTTTGTGAAACTTTTTTTAAAAAGAGCTACACAAAACTTCATTTGAATATAGCATACTTTAAATGAGCAGTCCTTAGTTATTAGTTTCATCATTGTGTGTGAACATGCATTAGCACTGCATTGGACAAAATCACATTTAGATACATTTTGTACAACTGAGTAAACTCAGACTACATCAGAAGCACAGACTGAATCAGTGGCGTAGGCAGAAAAACCAGTGAAATCCAGTGAAAAATGGATAAGGCTCTGAATTATGTTCTGTTTATCAAAGTCTATGTTTTCCATTCTCATCCTCCTATCTCTATCACTAATAAAAACAAAATTAACTTTTGTAGTTTTATTTTGATATTAATACCAAATCATGAAAGCACTTGCCAGTGTAGCTACGATGAGCTCTGAGTAAAGAAATGACAGCTGAACAGACCTGAACAACAAAGGAAACCCAGCCAGACTTAAACTGCACTCATTCATTCCTGCACACAGTTTACAATCTCTTGCTCTCTCGTACAAACATAAAACACTGAACTTCACACCTCCAAAGTCAGCACATAGTGATATACAACACAACAGTGTCAGGACTTGAGTGCTTGCGTGAGTTGAATATGGAGATGATTCATCAGAATCCAGTCAAAGTTGTTTGCTGTAGAAAGCTGTCTGTCCACACTAACTTATTGGACGTTTGGCAGTGACCTTTGGGAAAATATTCTGGGTGCAAGTCTCAAGTACATCCATGATGTAAAAACATGTGACAAATTCTGATTTCATGGTGTTTCAGCTACTCATTGGAAACAGAAAATTTGGTATCTGATACTCATATGCTGAGACCGTAAAGCTGAGTTGTTGTGGCCTTATGGTGCTAACTCAGCTGCCCTGCTGTTTCATGCATGGTTCCTTTTCATATCTGAGTCTGGGGAGTTGGAGTAAATTAGACATTAGACATTGGCAGCTACCAATTTATATAACTAACATGTCAAAGCAAAGCTGGAGTATTTCAAAACCAAATGTCAACCCTGTCCACACTGATATTATATATGTGTCCTTGACCCTCACTTTACTCAGTACCTCAGTAATTTACTTCATTTAAGCATTCATTAATTAAATGTTCTTTGTATGATTATTCAGTGAAGATTGCAGGAAATGTATCACTTGCCCCAAATAATATGTTTGTATTCCTATTGAATAAAATGCACTTTGCCCAGGTTAATTTTGATATAAAATTACCATATGTCCTTGATCCCATGTTCATCAACATTCAGAGACTACAGATGACATTGAGCACATAGAAATATTACAATGTAAGGGCAAGAAAAATCTGATACATTGACAATCCTTTTCGATATCACCTTTGGTCCACTTAAAGAATGAGCAGGGAGATTGGATTTCCACGAATGATACGGCACACCCAGGAGGCCATTCATACCCAGTACATGTTCTCACTTTGTGTTGGCTATTCAAGAGGAACCTCCATGTGGAAGGCAGCCTTTGGAACGGGCCTTATTATTACCTGTGAA
This sequence comes from Amniataba percoides, assembly GCA_037176925.1. Lineage (NCBI taxonomy): Eukaryota > Metazoa > Chordata > Actinopteri > Centrarchiformes > Terapontidae > Amniataba > Amniataba percoides. Next base: position 25,269,479 of record JBAJHX010000049.1, read on the forward strand.
GCACGGAGCACCCCTGTGAACTATTCTAATGTGTGAATGGGACATGGGGTTAGCGGAGAGGAGAGGGGAGGGGTGGAGGCAGGGAGAAAGGAGGTGAGATGGGGAGGAGGGAGACTATTGTGTCTTCTGTTGCTTGTGTGTATATCCCTGCAAACACTGGAGGATGGTTGTTAATGCTGGCCTCTGCAATGGCCTGATTCAACCTTTAGGGGGCATCCCCGGGTCTCCACTATCCCTAAAACAGTACATCAAAGATAACAGCAAAGGGGAATGCCTAAACATGTAAACAAATGATGCTGACTGCCTGCTTTGCTCCGTGTATGCAGGTTTAGATTTTATAGGTAAGACTGAACAAGGGGGCACTGGGTACAAAGGCTGGGGGGGAGGGGGCTGAAAACCTCATTTCCACCCTCCACTGCCTCCCTCTGCCTCTGTGTAAGAGATTACTCTACAGCACCGCGACCTACACTCCGATGTGACTGTGTATGAGTGTGTGTTTTTAGGCAAGCAGGCAGTACCCTTATTAAGGGAAGAGAGGAGTTCATGTAGAATGATAAATGTGTACATATAGAAGATAACAGGTTAGTGCCTGGATGTGGTGAACAGCTAAACTGCACTGCTTGTTTCTGTTCCCAAAAACATCTGAATGACTAAAGTCTATATGGTTCATCCAGGAATTTACAGCAATTCCCAGGGTTGTTACCCTCAGAGCGAAGGGATGTGTGTGTGTGTGTGTGTGTGTGTGTGTCATGCATCATCAACTCCTGGCAGGATGTCTGAGCTGTTGCTGCATTCAGACTGCTGGAAACTCTGCATGCCAAAGAAAACAGTAAGGAATCTCTAAATATGTCGCTCTAATATCATCTATAGGTTTTCAGCTGGGTGACTCACACCATCCAGTGAGCCATCGTGCTCTGTGGATCAGGACACTGTCATCCTGGAAGAGACCCCTCCCATCAGGTTAGAAATGTTTATGTTCTATAATGCAGAAAGAAATTGTACTGATTTGCTGTGACCCTAAAGGGGCAAGTAGACCCAAACTATGACAGCTAATCTCTTTCACAGCATCACAGAACCACCAGATTCACTCACTGTAGGCGTCAAGGAAGCCGGTTTCTCCTTTGCCATTCTGTACATATGGTGGATAGAGATGCTGTCATCACAGGCACATGTGGGTCTTGTATTGTAATTAAAAATGCAGAACTCCTTGGCTAATCTCCTTAAAAAGAAAGGATGCTAACCATGGCCCTTGTTATGCTTGTTTTGGATGGAGACACTGATGGCAGGAACACTTTGAGGCAGTTATAAGTCCAATTGGTCACAGTAAATATACATTTTCTTTTTCTATACATTTTGTACTTTTTTCACAATATATGCAGTATAGGCTCAAAACATAAAGTATATCGTTTAAATGAAACAGTTACATAATTGTTCACTGACTTTCCAGAAGACCACTGACAGTCTGTCACACATTTTTAAAAGTGGAAGTGAATGGAATTGATTTATGTGTGTCCGTGATTGTGAGTACTCACATGTATTTTGAAAACATGCACATATATGCTTTTGCTCATTTGCTGAGGCCCAGCCTTGAGCTTTAGCCTTGAAGATGTAGCTATGGAGCTGGAGTCCAGCTTGCTAATCAATACTAAATCAGCCCAGTGGGAGGAGGACAGAACAAGAATAGAAAAGGACAACAAAGGCGAGCCCTGCTCTCTCCATTTCACCCAGCTGCATCTTTCTCCTCTCACCTTGCTCCATCGACCCCTGGCCCCGTGCACGCTCTGAATGCCCGCATGTAAACACAAAGCTACTTGCTATTCTCCATCTCTTGGCAGTGTGAGTGCATTTGCAGTTCGCTGCCCTTCAGCCATTCATTACAAACATGGTCGGGCCTGAATTCTTAACAAAATCACAATACGAGCTCATGCCACACTCACCTTTTCAGATCACATAAGCACAGAAACTGAAACGAAAAAAGCTTTATTTACTCTCAAGTGGTACATATTTTCAAATCTGCATTCAGCAGAGTGTATAAATTTGAGAAACTGCTTACAATAATGCTTTTGAATTCAATAGTACTTAACAAGAACCTAACCTCTACCTTGTGTGAATAGGAAAATGGTATGATGTGGCAGACTAGCTCAGCAAGGACATCATTTGATTTCAACAAATATCATAGCTTGTCAGAATAATATACAGTATACTTCAGGAGAATGGCTCGTCTAACCAAACGGACAATGGCATAAGAGGTGTAAATAAAGACAAGGAAATAACTATGCTTAAGTACAAAAACCCTGCAGTTTAACAGGGTGCAAAAAGCTGAAGGATGAAGACCTTTATGCAGCAAGAAGAGGAAATGTCACATACAGTTGGCTGTGGGCTTATCCAGCATTATCAATAATATGCTGCTGAATGAATGAGAGCCTGACAGGTCCACATGATAACTCAGAAAATCTTGACTCCTAATTATATTGTTAAAGTCAAGCTGTTTACATCACTTGTCTTTTTTTCCTCTAAAATATACAAAATATGCTTACATGCTTAAATTAGTTTTCTTTAAATAAATATATATTCAGTAATCCAGCACATATGTGAAATACCAACTTAGTTTGAATCACATACAAGACAACACATCTGTCATTAAAAATAATTCAGCTTTTCAACGTTTTTATGAATGTGTTCAGTGCGCAGGAAGCCTAAGAGGTATGACTGTGGCTACTTTGAAGAATCTGAAATGTAAAACATATTCTGGTTTGTTTAACACTTTTTTCTTTTCTACATAATTCCATGTGTGTTCTCTCATAGTTTTGATGTCTTCAATATTATTCTACAATTTAGAAAATAATACAAAATAAAGAATAAACATTAAATGAGAAGGTGTGTGCAAACTTTTGACTAAGAGTTTTTCAGGAACAAATGATCATCTGTTATTGTCATTGTCTGTCATTATGATATCTACACAGATGCAGGTTTCTAAAAGCTGATGTGGAAAGGGCAACGAAAAGAACAGGATGAAAAATAATCCACTGTTTTTTTCCTGACAACAAATAAAAATAATGTGTGTGTGATCAGTGGAGAGGAACAGTAGAGGTCCCGTTTAAACAGAAAATCTTCATATGAATAAAGACCCAAACACATTCTCACAGTAAAAAAAGGAAAGGAAAAATGTACTACTATATTAGCAGTACTCACCTCATCGATAACTCTGCAACATCCACATTTATTTTGTCTTTTCCCTGACTGTAATTTCTGCAGCTGTCATGAATCATTTCCAAGTGATCATTAACACATTTAGCAACGCACAAATCAACGGGTGACAACCTGCTTACACAGGGGATTGATGGGAACACAAAAAAGTCCATCCCTGAGGAGCTGAGACAAATCCTGGCTGGAGAGCTTTCACATCATGCAGTCCCTCTTTTCTTCACACATTATAAGAATGAACTACTCAGCAGCTAAATATAGAGGTGAGCTTCGGAGTCTAAGTCTCAGGGGCTCTGGACGAGTCTTATTTGATCATTTGACCTCATTTTAAACCAACCTTGGTGGAATTACAAGCAGAGACACCAAGTGAAGGGGCTGGATGGGGTGTGTGAGGGTGTGTAAAATGGTATATACTCTACATATATATGCAGATATGTCTTTATATTTGTGCGTCTGTGTGTCCAAATGTGTGAGTGTTAAAGTCCTCACAGCTGTGGCAGCTTCAACCGGGCAAGAAAAAGTGGAGCGGATCCCAGTGGTGAGACTATTAGAGCCTGCGAATTATAAAACTATTAACCAGAATGTAGCTCCCAATTAAAAGATGATTCAATATCAAGATCTGATGGCTGAATTTTGATTAAGCAGAGACCCCATTAGGAGCGAAGGGAGATGGACGGCGATCAGCGACTGGGCCTCTGCTTAAGAGGCAGTGGTCTAATACAGATTTGTCTCTTTTTGGGCAAATTAAGGTTAATTACTTTAAATAACATGGCTGGGAGCGAATGGAGAGAGAGATGTGTTTTAATTCTCTGGATAGAGAGGGCAGGTGGAGAAGGTGGACCTGCTTGTCTGCTGGAGGATATTGTCAGGCAAGGGTGAATGGGCACACCACACACACACACACACACACACACACACACACACACACACATCTGCTTTACAGTACTTATGAGGGCTGTGTTCATTCCTTAAATCTCTAAACCTCATTTAAATTTAATTCTAAGTTTGACCTTAAACCCAACTTTAACCCCAAACTTACTTTAACCACATTTTCCACAGTTAACTCAAACTGTATCCTGATCTAAATCTCTATCCAGACTAATTCTGAAGTAGGATTTGAATTTGTTTAGGGGTGTCGGTCCCAATCTCGATCTGAGTCATTTGATATGGATGTGGATGTGGTGATACAGAGTACCGATCCAGTACTTGATTAATGTCGGTGAAGGTTCTCATTCATCCAGGTCATTGTTCTTCCAACGTGTTTGAAATCAGGTCAACTGGACGTAGATTTTTCCTTGAAGACGTTTCACCTCATATCCAAGAGGCTTCTTCAGTTCTGGTGGTGGGTGTTGTGGCCTCAGCTTATATCCAGTGTGGGAGTACACACTGAAGAAGTTTTCAGCTTAAAAAATCCTCCCCTGACCCAGCCCAATAAGAAAACAATAGACAGATCTCCAAACTACCCTTTCAAACCAAATCCTTGAAAAAATGTTACAAACCAACTGCTGCAGTTAGTTAATGGTCATAAAATGTTTGATAAAAATTCAACCCGACTTCCAACACAGACACAGTACTGACACCATGTGATCAGTGAGTCCGTCAGCATGCCGACAAAGATGAAGGTTCCACTCTCATTGCTGCCTTTGATACCATTGTTCATGCCAGTTTAATTGACTGGTTGCATAACTAGGTTTGCATTTCTGGTAAAGTGTATAAACTGGTTTCATTTCTGTTTGACAAAGAGATATTTTAAGGTTTATATAATTATATGATCATGATCCTCCTCAGCTCCCCTGCTGTGTGGAGATGCTCAGTGGTCAGTCTTTGGTCCACTCCTCTTCTCACTGTACATGCTTCCTCTAGTTCCATTGTTCAGTTTCAGTGTCATATCGCTGTTATGGCGATGATACCCAGATCTATCTCTGCCAAACTCAATAACCTAAATCAACTGTCCTCTCTCAGTGACCGCTTAGCTGCCCCCAAAGATGTCCCTTCATTTTCTTCACCTACACCCTGACAGAACAGAAATGATCTTATTGGACCTGTTGACTTTGCCACTGCAGCAAACAAGTTTATTGGTCCATTTTGCTCAAGAATCATCCTTGACCAGTACCGTATTTTCCGCACTTTTTTCACATATAAGGCGCCCCGGACTATAAGGTGC
>JBAJHX010000049.1:25289240-25302670 GCA_037176925.1 Amniataba percoides
AAATTGTGAAATAGCTACGTTTTGCACTGTGGACCAACGTACCTATTTCACGTTTTGCTATGAGACTGGGTTGACTGTGCACATTTCCCTTCATTTCATTATTTCAATTTCAATGTAATTTGTATTGCATTGCATGACTTCTGCTTACATGACATTACATTTTAATTTTCACCATCCATCTTTATATAAAGAAGTTTTTTATTCTGTGCTCACAGTTTTATCTGACAGCTGTAATGGTTGTGTTGCACTAACAAACCTGCAGCCTGATGACAGCAGATTCATTTGTCCACGTTTAGCCAGTATCAGCTGCTTATCTACCCTGTGTCCTCTCACTGCTGTCCCAGTGAATCTTGGAGCAGTGCAGCTGCGAGGGGGGGGGGTGTCGCTGTGTCGTTCCTGCTGCTGTGAGCCTGACAGCCGAGCAGGGCTGCAGACAGACGGACAGACTTTTTCTCCCCTCTGTGCTCCATTCTCACTCCATCCTTTGCTCTTTACCTTCTGCTTTTTCAGACATGTCTCTTCTTCCAGTCCTACTTCCATCACCTCTTGAACGTCCGCATAGCTTTTCTCTTTACATCCACTCTTATTTTTTCCTTCACTTCTTTCTTTCCCTTCTGCTTTCATCTCTTGCTCATTATTGCCTCTTTATATTGCTCATGTCCCTCCTGTGTCCTCCCACACCTCTTTCCTTCCATCTCACCTTCTTCTGCCCCACATCTTTCCCTCTCTCTCCTCCTTTACCTTCTCCCCTCCCTCACTGCTGCTTCGTGCAGTGGCAAAATGAAATTCCCATCATCAGAGGCTGCAATTTTCACAAAACAATGTGAGATTACACGGCATGCTGGAGAGCCCCCCCCCCACCCCCCCACCCCCATCAGCCCCTGAGGCGACCAGTGCCTATGTAGATTGGAGGATTAATGTTCTTTCAGTGTGTGTGTGTGTGTGTGTGTGCTTATGTGTGTGTCAGTGGGTGTGTGAGACAGAACAACAATGGCAATGAATTTAATAGTGTTTTCAGAATTGTATGTATGTGTGTGCACATGTGACACAGTGTGTGTGTGTGTGTGTGTGTGTGTCTGTGTGTGTCTGTGTGTGCATACGCTTCGTCTGACCAACCGACGATCCACACACACACACACACACACACACCTGCTAACAGGACAGAAGGTTCAGACAGGGTAAATGGAGGGGGTGAGGTGGGCTGTGTCGCCATCTTTCTTCTCAGCATCTCTCTCTTTTAATATCAGTGTTTTCAAAGGATTGAGCTAAGCTGCCAGGGTTCTCTTGAACATGGGAGACACAGATAAGAAATGGGATTGTGGAGCAGAGCAAAGAGAGTTAGAGTGAGAGCGTGACTTTGCCAGGGGAAAGTTTTTCAGACGTAGAAACAAAAGAATGGAGAGTGTGTCTAAAGATACTAGTTCAGAATAACGAAATAAAAAAAAATCTTTGTGTCTCTGTGCCATCTCCTGTGCGTGCAGCAATAAGACAAATATTTGCACATTTTAGATTAAATCCTGTAGACAAAAAAATCACATGAATTTATCTGATAAAGTTTGGCATGTTTATAATGTACCTTATTTGTCATTTTAATGTTTTTTTGGAAAATATTGCATCAGTGTGTTATACTGAAATGATTTGATGAAAACAAATTTAACTCAGTCTTGTCACGTTTGACAAAAAGGCTTTGTCCAGATTGAAGGAATAAAAAAATATGGCTTTTATACCACAAGCCAAGGATCCCTTTCTGAAACACATAATGAATAAATCTGATCTAGATCTACAGACAATGTGCTTTATAATACATGACTGTTTTTCACTTTTACTGCCCAAAGGATTAGAAAGTTAGATAAATAAATAAAGAATTTCTTTGTACATTGTGACAATATTAATGGGTTAATATCTCTGTTTTTAGTGACCTTTAACTAACACCATTTCCCAAGACTGCTGTTGGTTGAATGTCACCTACACAGAGTGAGGAATGAGAATCCACCAAGCAACAACAATAACATCTCCTCAATTCTTTTAAAAAGATGATCCCAAGAAGAAAATAAGGAAGTAAAGGACTGAGTGTCTATGTGGGCCTACACACACACACACACACACACACACATATGTATATGCTTGCTGAAATTTGGTGGCAAATGGCTTCTTGCGCACAGATATTTTCTGTTTGTTTGTGTGTGTGTGTGTGTGTGTGTGTATGTGCGTGTGTGTGTGTAGCGCAGAAAGAGCCGGGGGAGTGGGAGCTGCTTCTCGGTCCCTGCTGTAATTTCCTGGAAGGCTGGCAGCAGTGAGGTCGGCCCTGGGCTGCAGCCGAGCCGAACAGCCCTCACCTCGCTGACCCGAGCTGCTGCTAAGCTTTTCCCACAGCGGGACACTGGGCCTGCACAGACCGCTGTTTCTTTTGTTTCTCACCTCAGCAAGACTGGGGGGAGGTTTACCTCAACTCACTTGTACTTTTTTCTCTTAAACCCACAGGTCCACATACACACACACACACACACACACATCGTGTAAGTTGTTGCTTTAGGTTTGGAAGAGGTGGAAGCAACAGAACATCAGTGGATGTGTATGTAGCAAAAGGAAGATAAGTAAATCTGTTGGCATATGCTCGATTGTGAGATGAGATGATGTGATAACCACTTAGATTCTGTGGTCAGACGGGATAATGAAGCACTGAACAACAGAAACTCTTTATTACAAACCACAATAAAAAAAAGTATTACATACCAGCAATTTAGCTATGCTTGGAATAGATCATTCAATACAATTTCTAACTGTAGTCATTCCTGTGGGTGTTTTGTTTGTTTGTTTGTCTGTTTTGTTTTGTTTGTTTGTTTTTCTTTTTCAGTGAGTTATATCATTGGACAGCAGTCATAGGCACAGGGACCAATTTTAGGAGCTTGCAACTGTTTTGACTAAGTTTTCACAATAGATGTGTGTACCACATTACTAAAATTCAAATATATCTATAAGTCTATAATCATAACCTGCCAATAATCTAACAATCTAAAATTTAGTCATACATCTGAACAACAAAAAAACAAAAAAACAAAAAAAACACAGCACAGAAGAATAAATTTGTTAGGTCTTCACAGCAGGAGTTTACTTTTTCTCTTCTGTGTCTAAAGCAAAGTTTGTTCTTATTGGACATATCAAAAAATAAATATTAACAGCATTTGTAAGATTAACCATTTAAAATTAAATTGTTACGTAGTGTACACAGTATCACCACTGTGGCCTGATGGTGACATTAAAAGAGCTGTCAGGAGGTCAGCTAATATTATAAAGGGCCATCGGCTTGTTGATATCTTTCTTGTTCATTGATATACTAAGTCACTGGATGTTTCGATTACAGATCAGATATTTGTTCGGGGGGGGGCTTGAGTTTTATGGTTAAAAATGACTTTATAATAAATCTTTATATGTATTGCACTACTAATCCAATTTTTAACCATGATTTATACTTGTGATACTGTTGCTTTTTCTGTAATTTATATCAGTTTGATACAAAGTACCGTGACACGTGGCATGAATGTAGTGACAAAGATTTATATCACTGTGCTATACTGTGTGGCTTTAAGAATGCTTAAACTACATCCCTGCATATCTAAACCGCACTCACACACACACTGCACTGCTATCCAGAAGGTGCCCATCAAACATCAAATTCCACACACCACATTTAGCGAACTCTTGACACCTCAGTTCACTCTTAGTGGTTGGAAATTTCACGGCCGCAAATTAGCTAATAACTCATGGGCCGTAATGAACCAGGGGGCTGTCATGTAAAATTTATGCCGTATTTTCAATTGTGTGGGGGGATATTCATTTAGCTCCAGGAGAGAAAGGAGGGGGTGAGCTGGGAAAATAAAAGGAGCAGGATTGGAAAATGCTCTTGTCTGTGTGTATGTTCATGAGAATCCAATCAGTGACATTTCTGATAAATAAAGGTGTGTATTGTTCTTCTCTCCTCAGTGAAGCAAACCTACAGTCCGTTAACATGTTATATCTGTTCCTCTAATACATGTAGGCTAAAAAAACATGTCACCCACAGAGTTCAGAGGGGACTGTTTGAGGCTTCAGTCTGTGTAATGAGGCCACAATAAATTATTGGAGCTTTTTTTCGTTGGTGAGCATCAAGTATAAACCTCACAGACCGAGTGTGATGTAATGTGTCTCACATTAAACAAGCAAGGACTCCAGAAAAATCATTATAGGAAAGAGATTATATTTTATTTACTTGGATTTACTTTGACTGTTTTGCCAGCATTTCTATCAGTAATATTTAAACTGTAGGCACTAATTTAATTGCTGAGAGGTCCTGATGAAATGACGCCAAAAGCTATAAAAATATGACTGAAATGATGAGACCAAAATGTTCCCTGATCTTGAATATAAAAATAATTCAATTTGTAATTTGCAAATATTTTAGCCAAATCTCTGAGTCAGCATCTGTAACTGTTGTGCTAGCTCACTGTACAACAGAAAAATAGCAAACAAACTTAAATAAAATGACCAGAGCTGCACAGTTTGCAGTGAATTGGCATATTTCTTTAATCATAGTGAAAAAAGTAACTCATCCAAACAACCGCTCTCTCTTCTTCATGTTAATTAAAAATAACACTGGTAGGATCAACCCATCACTGGCTACTGAGTAATTAATGCAAAACTACACAAAATACCACAAACTGCATTTCTGTGCAGCTTGCATATATAGTTTGAATTTGGATGCGTCATCTCTCTGTTGGACCAAGCCTTAATGGTCTTTGGTGGGGAATATTGATCAAACGAAATAATTCACCCACTTCAGATCTGTGACAAACACACATGACTGTGGCTGACGTCCTGCTGGTGTTCATGAACTGGCTGACTGAAGGTGCCAAAGGATGACATCAGTGCTGATGCAGACCAACACAGCAGATTTACTCTCTATGAGATCCTCCAACAAAACACACCATATCAGTTGGAGGAGCTGTGCCAGCAAACCTACACTCGCACACAAAAATGTATAACTGTGCTTATTTCAATCAGGTGACATTTGTTAGCAACTAACATGAGGGAGGAGCAAAGCGCACCACTGGCTAACCTTTCAGCTGTGAATTATGGGAATTTACCTTCATGCCTCGGTGCGTTTGCTGCCGGTCTGCCTTTCGTGTCTAAATCAAAGGCTGGGATCTGCAAAATCGGCACTTTCCCCTTCCTACAAGGGCACAAACGCCTGATGACGGGTGACATTTACAGCACGCCGAGTCTCTGACTGCCTCTGCAAACAGCATGCACGCACAAACACACACACACACACACACACACACACACACACACAGGTACCCACAACATCGCCTTGGAGGCAAAGTCAAGTCATTCTGAAACAGCAGCACTGGTGTCCATTTCTACCTCAGCAGTGACTTCACGTGATTCCTGTGTGTACAGTAAGTATACAGTACGTGTGTGTGGCTGCAAAGACATTCACACAGCACAGACAGCATTTCTTAAGATTTCACAAACATCTTTAAACTCAACCACATTATATTTCTAAGTTATTTATTCTGCATTTGAAAAGCCTGTTGACTTCAGCAGTTATCTTAAAACACCACTGTGCCTAAGTAGAACCCGCTGAACCTCAAATCTCTGTTTGTGTATGGATCACATAAATAAGACGATGTGTTACCTAGTGAGCTTTCAGGGTCTTGTTGGATGTATTTTTCAAATAACCAAAGACATCTACAATGTGACTACAGCTCAATATGAATCCTCTCATTTTACTCTATGAAAAAAATAGTTAAATAAAAATAAATGAATAAGAAGTTAGAGGGTATTGTTTTACCACAAGAAAACTATAAGCCAGATGTTTGTGGCAATGTCAGATGATAGGAGGGAAAAAGAATTAGGGCTTAAAGAACCGATGTCACCGATGTCCACACGTTGCTGAAAGCACAAAGCTTATGGGAAATGTGGTCGCATTTTGAGAAACATCCAAAATACCACTATCAATTGTCTCCCATGTGGATCATTTTGGTAAGTATACCAAGAAAGGACAGTTAATTAGAAAATTATGCACTGATGGATGTAAGTGACCTGCAGTGTTGTTTCTTCAACATTAAACTGATTAGTAGAAGTCATCCATGACAGATAATATCGAAAACAGCAGTGAATCTAATGTGTGAGGCAGCAGAGCCTCAAAGACCTGAAAAGCAGACAGCAACAAAAGATGCTCAAAAAGCAAGTAAAGCCATGAAAGAAAATTGTCCTTGGAGAAAATGGGCGGAGGAAAAGAAAGAGATCCACAAACGCAGGCTGAAATATATAGAGAGAAAGTGAAAAAAGGTGAGATTGTTTCTTCCCTCCGATGCCTGTCACGCTGCCTTGGCAAAGCAAGGCGACCGGTGAGCCTGACTTTGCAGAGCTCCGCATCTCAGTCTCCCCACTTCACCACGACATTTATTATTTGAACAGCTCAACAGGTAATTTTCCAGCTAAAATCCTGATTTCTGCAGACGTCTGCTTCTCTTCAGCATGTATTCTAATTACCAGTGGCTCGCTTTGATCTGAGGCCCCTTTGCAGCTTCACAACCCTTCCAATCGCTTTTCATCAGGCCCCCTCATTTCTTTTTGGCTCAGTAGCTTTTTTTGTAACGGTGGATATACAGGTTCAGTTACATAGCTGAGATAAAGGCAGAGGGGTGATGTTAACAGAACCAAACACAGGCAGGGGAGATAGCAGGCGGCAGCTCCTCAGCATCCCTGAGTGGGACACAGTGTTATGGCAGTAATGTCTGGGATGGAGTGAGTCTGGATTAGAGTTTCACCTCATTAAAAGTTGGAACAAAAAGCTTCTGTGACATTAAGTGCATGTGTAACTTTCATCTGCCTTCAAATCAGTCATGTGACAGAGCACACGTACTGGACTAGTAATTAGAGTGTTTTGTCGGGAGTGTTTGGCAGTGGGATCATTTGCTTTTGTTTCTTTTGAGGTCCTCTCTGTCAGTTCAGGGAAAAGCAAAAGTGACAAATCCTTCCCCCAGAACATCTTTGCTCTTAGTGTCATCGTGCTCCGAAAATCCAGTTGTGACTCCTTTGTTTTTTATCCCCAGGCCAGTCCAGGATAACAGCCTGATCAAAAGCTTAACCTAAGTCAGAGTATCAGCACATTACGCTCTCTGCGTTACGTGGAGGATAAAATGAGGTTAGACCTTGTCTGTGAGACTGTAAAGGCTCTGAGGATGAATTCCTGTGCATACTTATCTCGTTCTTATGTCATTAGCGCTCTGTTCGGTCTATTCACTCTTCAGCCTACAAGCAGGACTGTCATCGTCTCAGCAGTGTCCACTGTCTTTAGCCCAGGCAGCATGTCAGGGGGAGAGCTTTTTGTTGGAGGGAAGTGAACAGTTTCCAGCTTATCTCTCGGGGACAGCGCCGTCACAGAGCGCCACATGCCGCAAACCTGCGACCTCCAACACCCCCCCATCCCTCCACCCCACCTCCGTCTTGCTGTGCACCCATTAAGGCAGAGTTAATTAAACCACAACTCATTGCCTCAGCAGGAGGAGGCGGGAGGAGGAAAAAGGGAGGAAGGGTGGTGTACAATTATACATTGGCATTTACCTACCATTTTCAATGTATAGCGCCTGGCTGTCACTTTGCAATGCACATACCTCACTCTCACCCCCATGATGCTACAGTTCAATGCGTGTAGATGGCACACTGGAAGTCAGTGAGGCTTGCTTTTAACTGTGCATCTTATGAAGAATCTGTGCAGGGACGCGGAGGGCTGGGTGACGACACGGCGACTGACAAGCGACAGTGGGTGTAGCTGTTCTGCTTTCGAGCAACAATATGTGAAGGGACGCACCCGGTCCATCTGTCCGTCTATCCATATAAGGTCATCAGGTGGGGAGGTGGGGGGTTTCAAACACTGTTACTATGCCACGCAGAGCCGACTATTGCGCCTCTCTTGCCCCCTCTCCAGTCATCAGATATGCAAGCCCGCCTTTACCTGCTGCGATTCCATTACCCCGGCTGCCTGTTCCGGCACTCGAATGTTTCTGTAGCATATTAAACAGATTAATAGAACAATGCTCCAGGGAGAGAGCAGCCTGTCAATCTCAGCTAAAAACACAAAAGCAGAAAATTAAAAAGGCCCATGGCTGAGCTCCAGCACTGATAAAAAAAAAAATTAAAAAAGTGCTGGAATCTTGCATGCTGGAGAGACAGGGAAAGAAAAAAACACCACAGATGGTAAATATTTATTCTTCTATCCTGCTTACAGAGCACACACACACACACACACACACACGCATACACACAAATAGATAGGCCACAGTGGTAGCTGAAATGACAATGGGGAAAATTAGCTCTGCAATGATCAAAGAATGTAGAGGCAAACAGAGACTGCTTTGTTCCTTTTGTGTGACTATCTCTATATTGGGGATCAGCTATAAGAACTCCAATCTAGAAAACATGCTCCTTCTCTCCGCGGACTCTGCGTTTCATGCCAGATGGACTTTCCTTTGTTTATCAGCGAATTCCCACTGTTGACGAGATGTAAAATCTAAAGCGAATCCAGAGCGTTCCTGCAGTACGGCCGACGCCTCCGCTCCTGTCTGGGGAGAAGTATCTGAGGCGTGCATCTATAGGGCCACAGCAGGAGGCACGGAGAGAGGAAGTATCCTCCAGTGACGTCCACACTCATCCTGGGAGACTCCGGAGGAAAATTCAATCTGGTCTTCTGCTTGCAGAGATATTGGGAGATTGAGTGAGGTCTGCAGACGGTGGTGAGGGGCTCCACTCAGTCTTTACATTTATGCCCGTGTTGCTCAGTGGTAAATAAAGGCTGAGAGACGGGGACTGCATCACAATATGAGACACAGCAAGAACACGTGTGCAAGCTTTTGAACACTGCAAAACATTTATTTTCAGAATAAGAGTCATAACCCAGCAAACATTTTGATTTGTATTGAATATAACAACTACACAAGGATAAGATATGACATCAAAATGCTTATAAGATCTGTTTTCTGTTTTGCATTTGATATCATACACACCTCGGAGTTGGAGTTTAGTTTTAAGGAAGTTCTTTCTAAAGGAGCATTTTATATGTATTGTATTTAAAATAGGTGTTTGTTAGGTTAGGTTGAGTTCATTATTTCAAAATAGGTCAAGAGGTCAAGGCTTAACTTTCAAGCTAGTAATTCAAAGTCAGTCATTAAGTCTAAGAAAATGTCCTCAGTTTTAGCACTGGTTGTAGGTGTGACTCAAAATAAAGCTGCAACCAAAGATTATCGCCTCTTATCACTTAATCAGTAAAGATTTCTGACAGCCTTCAGCATCTTCATAAAAAAACTGAGCATGTGACCAAGAAGGTCCATATGTGGCCTAACCAAACTCAAGTGTTTATTCCAGGTGGAGTCCTTTAATCACTTTCATCAACCAAGTTACCCACCAAGTTATTTACACCATTTACAACATTAAGACTGAGACTCTGTTTCAGTGTTGGTTTGGGCTGTTATGTGATTTTGGATCTGTATGCATAATTATTATTTCTATTGGCTATTTTTTTAACAAACTGAGTAACCATTAAGACTATAAAAGGCCAAAAACAGAGAAAAATTATGTTTTCACCCAGCAACTGAAATCTCAAATATGTTAAATATACAATGATTTAAAATGGAGAAAAGATGAAAATGCTCACAGTTGCTGACTTATTGTCAACATGTATTCAAACATGCAATTCATTGGTCAGCAGACATCAAATTAATATGTATAATATTTAGTTTTGTAGTTATGTCAGCAGCCTGCTTTAAAAAAAACTGAAACCTTGTAACCTTGTTGTTTTTTAAAAAACCTGCCTTCGTCATGTACGACACCTAAAACAGTTTAAATTTAGTCAAAACAGCACTAGAATGATAATAATTCTTTTATGGTGTCTGGTGAAAATTTAGCCGAGGTTCTTATGGCCTCAGTATTTCTGAACCTTTGCTATTGCATAGTGTGTAAATATAATATCAAAAAAAAAAAAGTTAAATGCCATTCAAAACTGTGTAGAGGATTATCAGGCCAACAATGAGGGAATAAAGAGTTAACAGTATGGTTGGCCAAACTCAGGTCGCTCTTCCTATCTCCTCTCTGCGCTGGAACACTGCAAATCATCTTTAATAGTCGTCATCTTGATGGTTCATTATGTTAAACTATCTCTGCTAGTATCCTCTAATCCAATGGCTCTCCTATGGCCTGAAGGGCTATGAGCTCAGGGAGGGAGGAGACCGCACGTGTATCTGTGCGTGTGTGTGTGTGTTTGTTGGATAAGGAGGGGGAATTGTGCTCATTGTATTATTAGCAGGTTAATTGCCCCTGTGCAAAAGAGTGGCCGGATGGCAATAGGATGCCATTTTACTTTAATTGTTAGCCGTCCTGTACTGTAAGCCCCAAGTTCTGCATCAGAGGCCCCCATGGGTGCACACCAACACACCACCAGAGGCTGGCAGCTGTGTCATACTGTATATGATGCATGGAACATCATGGGATGGTGTCAGAGAGAGGAGCTGGCACACAGCGCCACCTAATGGGTGCAGAAGAGGACAGCATGTCTCTCAGGCTGTGCATCGAGCAGTGTCCACTCAGCAGGACAGTTCGATGGTTCGATCTGCACAGAGCAGAGTCACTTTGTTTTACAGCATACCTTTGGCTGAATACGATGTACTGTATCTTCTATTAAACATAATAATAAAATATAATAAAGAAGCAAGTGATATTTTCCTATTATATTTAGAATGAATTGAACATCTTAAATAGATTTCTGAAGTAAATGCTCAGTAATTAC
Organism: Amniataba percoides; assembly: GCA_037176925.1. Classification (NCBI taxonomy): domain Eukaryota; kingdom Metazoa; phylum Chordata; class Actinopteri; order Centrarchiformes; family Terapontidae; genus Amniataba; species Amniataba percoides. The sequence continues at coordinate 25,300,063 of JBAJHX010000049.1, forward strand.
TCACAGTTTTGTTTGCTATCCAGACTGTTGCTGTTTTTATGGTGTGATTTTCAGAACATACAAATAGAGAAAAGTATGGAAAAGTAAAACGGTAAAATAACATAGTCTTGTTTTCAGATGAATGTGCTCATCAGTGGTGGATGAAGAACTCATATTTACTTAACCACAGGCAGCATTAACACATTGCATCTAATAATATTGTTACATCTAAGTCCTACACACTACAAGCAGTACAGACATGTTACTATCATAATGCCACTTTGAGTAGTCAAGTACTCACCAGAATCCAAAATGTTTCCTTTCAGTCTATTGCTTTAAAAAACATATAAAGGTAACTACTACTGTACCAAGTAGATTTAAGAAGTCTCGGAGAAAAAAAACACAATATTTCACCCTGTTATTTTCTACTGCTAGTCTGCTAGCTATGCACCACCACTGCTGCCCCTGAAGGTCACATGCTTCACTCATTTTTATTTACACACTAGATATTAAATGTTTCATATTTTAGAGGATATCCTAAGAAAACAGCTGTGCAGCTTTTCTTTCTCTCTCTCTCTCTCTCTCTCTCTCTCTCTCCCTCTCTCTCTCTCTCTCTGTCTCTCTCTCTCTCTCTTCTCACTGCCATCTTCTGGTGTAGATCGTTGTTTATCACCATGTCTTTAGTTTAACTGACTTGAGGAAACAGCTGTACACATATTGTATCCCTCTCATCCCAGTTTCATGCTGGTTTCATATGCTGAGTGAATGAATCCTTGAGACACAAAATAAACAGGAGCCTACAGTTTTATTCGAGTTTGACAGCAGCCGTCAGCCTCAAAAGTGTCTCGCTGTAGCCGTGGCCTTGAAAATTCAAGTATATAATCCAGTTCGAGCTCTTGGTTTATTTTATGATGAACAGCAGACTTTGGACAGTTATTTGGGACAGGCGGTCTCAGGAGGAGACTTGAGGCTGGGTCAGGTTATATGATTTTTTTTTTTTTTTAAGCAAAACGATGAGGGGCCTCGTTCCAGCCTCCACCTCTGCCACATTTACTGCTACATGTACATCTGCTTTTTTTTTTACCACAGAGTTCATCAGCTTTTGGGACAAGAGTGAACAGCTCCTCTACTTATGATGATCTTTTAGATCCACTGAATTAAAATGGACAATTTCACACCATGTTTTGGATGAAACCGGAACACGGAACAAGTGTATTCTGTACATCTCAAGCTGAGAAAACACAATACAATAGAAGGACCCAACATAACTCCAGCTGCGCCATGGCCAGGATCACAGAGTCCAGTTATCTGCACAAAATAGGTCTAGTCACAGTGTCTGAATTCTCAGCATGTCCTGGGTGTGTTTGACATGTTTAGGGATTCAGATCTCTCACAGACTGAAAATTCAGGATGAAATGAAAAAAAAGTTGCTAATAGCAGGAGAGATGCCGTTTCAGCAAGTCCTCATTTAATTAAGATGAATGGTTTTATTTATTCTTCTATGTCTTAAAGGTCTGTAGAGATTTTTTTAAACAGATAGTTCACTCAGCGTTACTCACCAAAATACATTGTGTGTATTCTTGATATCTAACAAACATTTTGAAGCCTGTATAGTTTTCACCCATGTGCTCATGCATGTGAACCTTCATGTGCCTGCACAAGACAAACAGCAGAGGTATGGGTGTAGGTTTCATTTCCAAATTCTGTAAATCCTATTTATCAACATACATACATACATTTTATATATTTAGTTTGTAAATGTATTTTACCTTGTAAATAACCTTTTGGTAATAAAACTGGTCATGTGTACACTGTACAGCTGTGTCTCAGCAGGGGTTTGTGAAAGACTGTTGGCCTCCACTCTCAGCTATGATGTTGATCTATAGCTATGACCCAGTACTGCAGACGTTCCTGCAAACACAAAGACAGAGCAGCCTTCACACTACACCACCAGTCAGAAGTTTCTTCAACAGCTCTGAGGTTCGCAGGCTCCAAAGACGATGGTTGGCATTGCAAGAGGTTACTGTGGCGAGCTTAATCATCACCACATAATTACCAGCTTTAACTTACAGTGCACATATTAATCAATACTATGAAGGGACTCATACCTGAAAAGTGGAGTATTTGTGTGACAGATGGATGGATTCAAGCTTTCCTCAGGTCGTGTTTGTTAGAACTTGAGGGAGGATGCTCCTCACCCCCTGCTGGAGCTTTCTAGTATCTACTACTACTACTGCTTAGGATTACATTATCCTACTATAAATGACTTACTATAAATGTAAGGAACCTCAGTGTTTCTCTCTGTCTATCTATCTGTCCTTCAATTATCTCAACAACCATTCACGCAAACAACGTGATACTTGTTAGGTGTATTACTGAGGACCCAAGGAAATGCAGCATCGAGTGTAAAGTTGTCTGGATGAGAAAAAGTCTCTGCAAGCAAGACATGTTAATGCTGCACACAGCAACACCAGAGACAGAGCAATCGGCCTGTTCTGAGCAAAATGTTCAAATACCAGAATATGAAAAATACTATTCAAGGCCATTAAACGTTAGTATTCTGCCACTTGACCAGACTCACTGGTAAAACTAATACCATCAGTCACATATGGGGAGCATGCAATCAGCC
>JBAJHX010000049.1:25333951-25353322 GCA_037176925.1 Amniataba percoides
TTATTATTATTATTATTATTATTATTATTATTATTATTATTATTATTATTATTATTATTATTATTATTATTATAGTTTGCTATAGGAACATCATATTCACAGCAGTTTGAAAATGTCTTTCCAATAATTTTCCAGAACTGACGTTTGAGAGATTTACCAGCTGCTGATCTCTCCTGTAGGGTTAGGGAATGAATGTCATTTACTGCATTTACTGCTTGCTTTGATTCACTGCACAGCTTTACCTATGGTTGACAGTAGTGCTAGAATTACACTGTGGCACATTCAATGAATATGGTACACAGAGTATTTCTGTAGTATGCAGTATGTAGAGTATAGCACGTCTCCAAACTTATATGAGGAAACACAGCAACACAGAGTGCTTTAGCATCAGACTGCTCTGCTCATCTTAGGTGTTAAATTTTGGAGCTATGATTTTGTCACTGATACATTTTAACTTCATTGTCCAGACACAGGATTACATTACATTTCTGTGCCAGTTAGTATGAAGACATGGTCTCTTTTCTGTAAAAACAACTGGTATGATGGTAAAGATGTCCATGCATAAAAAAAATAAATAACTTAAAACACTTAGTGGTCAGTGAATTACTTAATTTTCATTGCCTGAAGATCACTAGTGGCACACTTCTTTTCCACATTTTTCTCTTTAATACTATGTTCTTAGTTAAAGAGACATTATCTAAGGGGTTACAACCCCCACACCACACACCCCCACCCCTCCCACCAGTCTTTGATTTTTCACAGCATCTCTGTTATTCTGCAGTGTGAGACAACACAATGCGTCACAGCTTCGGGCATGCAATCAAGACTGGGGCCCCACCCCGCTCTAATTAATAAGTATTGAACATGCCAACAACAATCAACACTAATTAAATTGTGTGCTTGTTGACAAGGGTACAAGCCTTATCAAAAGACAGGAGGGTGTGTGTTAGAGTGTGTTTGTGTGTGTGAGAGAGAGGGTGTCGGTAAGGGCCTCAGTCTTCCATAATAAGTTAACGAAGTGCCCCAAGCCATAGTTTTAATTCAAAAACCTCCACAACCGCCGTTGCTCTGTGACACTGACTGTTGGCAGAGGGAAGCAGGACAGCTCCCACAGCTGCAGTGGGATGAAATACACAACGTCACTTGCTTAAATACAGACATTACTGTCCATGCTGACCTCAGGTCAATAAGTGTCTTTTCTATTTACATGACACAGAGCACAGGAAAGACATCAGGCTTCAGAGGGTGAGCAAAGATCTCAGGATGCAGCCTTTATAAAGGTGTTCAGTCATTGTAAATAATCTAATGGATGAAAATGATTTACTGATGCTTTATAGATAGTCATGAATGAGAACAACTTCGGGGTGATTTCACAATGTTACTGGTTTGGTTCTCATACTCATAGCATTTTTTTCAGGAGCTGCCATTCAGTGGTTTTCAGCAAAAGCACCTACCACAGATGAAAAGGGTCCAGTGTGGCGATGGGGAGCAGTGTTGCGGTTCTTCTTCTGAAGTCAACTGCCATCACCACAGTTTTGAACGTGTTCAGCTCCCTGCTGTTACGACCACTGTTCACCCTAGTGATTGTACACAGATGCGTTTAAAGTTTAAGAAGTGGGTTCTCACAACTCAACAGCTTTAGCAGTTGAAGAAGAGAGAAGAATAGTGGACAGAGTGCACATCCCTGGTGGGCGTCCATGCTGACTGTTGGTGTTCAAAACAAAGAGTTACCATCTGTTGAACCCTCTTAGATAATTTGTCTGCGTGCAGCTATATGTGAAAACAGTGCACGTATCTGTACCTGAATTCAGTGATGTCACACCAATTGCAGCAGAGCTCCACATTGACTGAAGGATTGATTATGAACATGACCTAGAAACCCTTTAGCACACTACAGCCAAGTTTGAATGCCCTAGTTTCCACTCACTGGCACGCCACTGGGTGCTGCAGTCCCACTGGAGCCTGAGTAAACGCTAAACAAGTTGTTCAGTCTGTTCAAATGGGACAGTTTAAGGATCTAGAGCAACAAGGGTGCAGACACATGAACTGCAGCAAATGAGTATAGTTGTTAGTGTGTGTAACAGAGTTACAAAAACAAGTCTGGAGAGCCTTTCCAACTTGTGCTTGAATAAACAAAATCAGAATCTTAAAAGGGTTGCACTGAGATATTTGACCTCAATGTATTTCTACAGAACTTTATGGCCCTAAACATTTCTTCCCAAAGAGTTTTTGTTGGAATCGGGGAAAAGATAGTGGGTTTGTCAGGGATAGAATACTTAATTTCCTGAAACATCAAGAATGAATTTGTTTTCAGACATGGTTCTGGGGATGTGATTGGTGATTGGTCAACTCATCACATTGGTCCAGACTGAATTATCTCAGCATGGGTGGATTACAGTGGAATTTTGTAATCATCCTATGAAATTGTTCAACGTTTGTGTGGTGGATAAATTCATATTTTTTTTTGTGGTACCAACAGAATCTATCCTAATGACTTTCCTAGTGCAACAGGTCAATTTGCAGGGCCAAATTGTGAAATAGCTACGTTTTGCACTGTGGACCAACGTTCCTATTTCACGTTTTGCTATGAGACTGGGTTGCCTAACCTCATAAAATGCTAAATCACTTGTTCCTGCATCACCTGTCACGCTGTCTGTAACAGCAGTGTTTGATACTTTTCATCCTCACAGCTGGGCAGTCTATTGTTAGCAAAGTGAGGATTAATTAAGTTTACAACTTTAACATTAGTTACGTGGGTGTTACTAAGATCTTCCAAAGTTTTTTACTGCTAATGCTTGGTAATTTCATATGCAGTGGACTATAAAGCAGCCCAGGCTTTTTTCCTTCCTTGCCCATCAGAGCAGCTTGTATGTCCTCAGAATTAAAATAATTCGGCCTGTTGTTGCTGTGGCTCGAGTGGTAGCTAATGGGCATGGAGTCATCTGACACTGTTATAGTTTCATCCAACAAGCTTCCTAAGCTTCTTTTGTATTTTGTCAATTCAGTCTCACATAAGCTTCATTAGCAGTCATAAACAATTGTCAGTGATGTGTGAGTGAGTGTTGTTTCATTTATAGAAATGACGGACAACATGAGACAAAATAAGTAAAATCAAAATATCCTGAATATGAACACCGCCATCTTGTACTGGTGATGTCATTTGCAACCAGAGTCTACTCTGTGCAGTAGTGATCGTGGAAGTAAGTGTGAGGTCCCACCTGCACACCTCAGTAATTAGCTAATTTTAGCTAAAAATTACCTGCTAAAGTGAAAGTCAGGTTTCCTTTTGATGTTCCTACTCTACCCTCAGCATCTGCTTGTGCCTCTGCTACTACTTCAGCAGTGGACTCGTCGTGTCATGTCAATCCATACCACATCTCATCGTCACTGATGTGGCCTTAAGTTATTCTTGGTGGACTGTAGATGTGTTGTCCTCAGTCGGTTTCTCAAAACCTAAATCCAGACTGGCTAAATTTAGAAACAAAAAAACACTACTTGTGCTAAGTCACTTTCACAGTGAACAACATCCCTACAGCGTATGCCCCAAACTGGCCCCTCTCACACTGACCCGGCCTACTAACAATGCGCCCTCCTGGCAGCAGGCCCAGACTGGAGGCTTAATTCTGACTGACAGCTACGAAATGGACACTTGTTCCCATGAAAGGCCACAGCCATATAGACAACTGACTTGGCCTGTGACCCTGAATTAACAACAGCCCCAGCCCTCCTCTTCCCTTCCCAAAGCCACCCAAACACACACGTGCACAATGCAATCCTCATCAATGACCTAATCAATAGCTAGTGACTGATATTGACAAATCTCCTCATCTGCTGTCCATTCCCAGCTAGTGGTGGTGATGGGGGGGGGGGAAGCTGGGCTGTCAGTCTCTCACACACACACACACACACACACACACACAGTGGGCTCCTGCTGACAGATGGACATTATTGAAGGTTGACAGTCACGCAAACCCTTTACATGTGTTCACACACGTACATACACACAAATACACACGTATGTATACACAGATACTACGAAGAAGAAAAATCAGCTGTGCACACATTTGTTTTCTTTTTTGCTGCATTTTTTTGGTTTGTGTTCTTCACAACACAGAAAATGTTCATGTATTTATTAGCAGTAATAAATGTCTTATTGTGATGATCTGATGTTTGTTCTCTAAATAACTCCAATAAATGCTTTCATTCATATCAGATTAAACTGTCAGTACAACTGGTGCAAACTCACAGACAACACTGTGGCATGGACAAGATGTGAAGAAGAGGATACGTTGTGGAGCTGCTGCTGACCATCATGCAAACAGACGGGTTGTTGTCCCCTCCACCAGGAGAAGCCTAACAATTTCTATTGCTTATGTGCACCAGGTGGATGTTGAGCTCATCAACAGCACTTGCCAAATTCAGAGCTCATCCAAATATTTTAAAGGAGGCCTCAGGGTAATGATCCAGTTGAGATGTCAGCTGAGGAGGTTCTCATCCTGTAGCCCAGGTGCTTTGTGGTTTCTTAAGATCTTCCACATCTGAATAACTGCATAGCTCCGTGGATGCTCCGTAAATTAGGAGCACTGAACAGAAGAGGACAAGACTGTGAACTTCTTAAGCCACGAATGAAAAAACAGCAGGAACAATTACAACCAAGTAACAGGAAATGACTATGGGAGGATGGATTGAATATGGGATGCACAAATGAAGAGATAATACAATTCTGATGGGAACCACGTGAAAGCAGGCAACACAGAATCATAGAAATGTTCATTTGCTGCAGCAGCTCACCTGGAGCAGAGAAACTGGAGCTCAGCACTGAGTGGCAGCACCGCGGCTGGGAGGCAGGGCAGAGAGTACCCGGCTGCCTTTAAGTCGCTGGGTCGCATCCTGGAAGAGATACTGCCATGTTTGAGTACAGAGTGGCTCACAGTGCACATGATAGCAGCACACTAAGGTCCAGGGGATCAGATGGTGGGGAGACTTGTCAGTGAGATCTTCAGCTCACATTTGGAAGAATTTCTCATGCTTCCTGGGTTAGTGTCAGCAGTCCAGATATCAGGCTGCTCGGACTGAAACTGGAGGGATAACATTTACACTGAGGGCCATCAGGATTACCTTTCTGTTACTTTGACACAGCCTCAGACAGCAGAGGAGAGGAAAAACTGATTGAGCTTGTTTTCTTAAGGTGTTTGTGTTTGTATATTTTATCATCATATAGGAACTGTTTAGCTGCTTGTCCACGTATTGAAAGATAGTAAATAATGTTGGTTTGCTTCCTTTTGCTGCTGTAATCAGTATTTTGTAAAGTTTCTCTGTCATTCTCACATTCTGTGTGCGTCTATGCTGAGTTTGGCTAACTGTCCTTAACCAACTTAAAATAACAGTCTCTTCAGAAACAAACAAAAGTGGACTTTCAAGGCAACTCAGTCTTCATTTTAAATGTTTGTCTAACCCATGATGCTGACCTTGTTTCAGAAGTGAAAGAAAGACATGGCGTGAGTTGTGTAAACAAGTTCACCTCACAAAGGAGCCAGATTCCTGCACTGCGCTCGCAGGACAATAGAGCAAACATCTACAAAAGGACACTTTTTCATGCAGGCTATTGTACGTACAGTGTGGTGTTAATTGCACAGATAGCTGACTTCGATCTGGGACTGCCAGCTCAGGATGTTTGGTTTTTCTCTCCCACCACAATCAGTGTCAAGTCAATACTGTTGCTCTTGCGGAATTTCTCAATCAATTTTCAATGAAAAGCAGAGAAAACCAGCAGCCTTGAGGAGCCTGTGTCAGTATCAGCGTCCCACCCACATCCTTCAAAAGCCAACATGCTGCAAACATTATAGAGCTTCTTTCATTGTTTCTCTTTAAAGTGGTTACGTCTTGCACTCACCAACACACTTCCATATTCTCAGATGTAGACACTAAAACAACTTGTTCTCACATATAGCTTAAAAGGATAAAAGTGCTCTTCACATTCTTAGGAATATCCACATATGAGGTCTTTGATATGGTTTGCTTCTTGACTGGATTGCATGCTACCACTCTTAATCTATAACTCCGGTTCTCTAACGTCTTGATAATATAGAAGAAAAAACAATTAAAGACAATTAGTTCAAACTCCTTTTGAGGAAAAACAGATATCATGATACAGTGTGTCACATGTAGGGCACAATGAGACTTTTACATTGTACATCATTTAGATTTTTTATGAAAATTTTTATCTGGCTTTGGGGTATTTATGAATATAAAAAAGTGATAGTATATTTATACAGATGAATCAATACTGGTTTGTTCATTTCATTCCCCATGTTTATATTCACTATAATCCACAGCATCAATGAATATCTTCATATCAACAGTTTAAACAATTACAATAAATAATGTGTTTGTTATTATCACACTGAACTACCTGCAACTCTGGCCTTACTGCTTTGTTTTACAAAAAAGAAAATATGTAAAATATTTATAACTTGATCATCTTCCTCCAAATGTCCAAAAAAAAGATCATTACAGTGTTTCTTTCAATGCAAGCTGGATAACTGACCCAGACAGACAGCATGACTGCTTTAAAGCAGTTTGACAAATGTTTGCTCTGGTTTTTTGTTCTTTTAAGAATTGCTAGGAATTTCTGGTCAGATATTTGAATGATTGTATTGATTTAGTGAAATTGAGGCCACATTTTTTGTCTACAGTATTTATCACCAAAGATCACCTGGCATACATTGATGGAAAACAGCACTTGGCATTATTATCTTCATCAGTCCAAACGACCACAGAGCTGCAGTCCTGTATTGTACTTGGTCACCACTGGAACAGAGCAGGAGCAGGAGGCCTCAGGATAGAAAGCTATTGTGACTGGATGGATGGATGTCACACACGTGACAAATACATTTTTCCGTACAGTTAATTGGCAATTTGTTACCACAGCAACCAACAAAACAGAATCATTTCAATCTAATTAATAGCAGTAACATCTCTGGTACGTTTTCCAGTCTCTGCTCAGCAAGCAGCATTTTCTCATTAGATGATGGCAAATTGCAGAAAGCGTGAGAGTGGTCTCATTTACCTAAGTGCTATGACTGAATGTATGTTTAAGAGGCTTTTAAAATGCCTGAGGTTTGCTTTCTCTCCACGTCTGTGTCATGTTGTTTCCAGACACAGTGGGTAACAGGCAGGATCATTAAAACACCTACAAGACAAATGAAAAGAGTTAACATGATTAAAACTTCTATTAACACCTGCACACTCAGCCTGATAGTTTAATACAGTAATTTGTCTCAAAATTCACAGAAATTGTTCACAGGAGAAACTCATCACATTAATTTGGCCCGAATATGTATTATACTAGTGTAGGCACATCAGCATATGTTCTGTATGGCAAAAATCTTCAAAACATATAAATAAAACAAGGCAATAATAATAAAAAAGATGCTCAAAGAACAGAATACTGCATGGTATTTTACAATATACACAGAATTGTGAGCAGTTACAATGGACTGTGAGGAACAAACAAAGAAAATGAATGAAAATTAATGATAACTAACAGCTGAGGACTATATAATAGATAACAGTGGATGTTGAATTAGTAGACCGCTTGTTAACAACAAAACAAACAGAAAGAAACTGTATTAATGAATGACAATGATACTTCATAAATATCTGGGAATTGACATATTAGCCACTATCTTCATGAGCTGTTCCTGATAAACTAAGCACACAGTGGCATAAAACTACCAGTAACTCTAACTAATTATTTTGTACCTAATTATTACTTATAAAACCCTTTGTGGCCCCCCTACAAGTAAAGTGATATATCAGAGTTACTAGTTACTAAGAAATAACTTTATCTTTATCTTTATCTTTATCTTTATCGGAGTTATTACTTGCAGACTGCATTTGGTTCCTTACAGCTGTGGTAAGAAGAGAGCTGAGCCTAAAGTGAAGCACTTGGGTAATGATCATGTATCAAAGTGGTTATAATGAATTTCCTTCACAGGGTGGCTGATCTCACCCTTAGAAACAAAGTGAAGAGCTCATCTGGTATGAACTAAAGTAGAACAGCTCTGATCAGATCTGATCTGTGGATGCCTCTGGATCTGCCAGGACGGGCAGGAGATCATGACCACAGAACATCATGGACATGAAAACATCATGAGAACATGAGAACATCATGGCTACCTTAGTCTGCAGTAATTGCCACAAATAACAGATACGCTGCCAAAATTCTTCTTCTTAGGGGCAAGAATTTGTGCAGAAAAGTGAATTTTCTGGCAAGACACCGACTGCCAAGATGGCTGCAAATCACAAACCCAAATCAAAGCCTCAAACATCCCTCAGAAAAGCACGGGTGACGTCACAAGGGGTTACGAAGGAACAAAGAGATGGGAAATGTGGCAAAAATGAAATGAATTACTGCTACATAATGCAGTTGAAAATTCTGAAAATGTTAAAAATGTATATGTTTATATTATACCACTATGAGAAGATCATTCTCATATAGATGCAGTGCATTACAGCATAATCATAACTTGCCAACTTTCCACCACTGTGGCCAAAGCAACAGAGACTCTGGAGAGAACTGTTCAGTTATACTCACTGTTGGCAGCCCAGGCTGTAAATGGGTGGGGTTGAGAGAAGGAGGGGAAGGTGTGTACTGTGACTGAAGCAGTCGAACACGCTGCAGCATATCGGTAAACACAGGTTAGCAGATGGGACCGTTAATTGCAGCGGAGGAAATAACAAGACCCAGAGGATGCTTCTATTTATCGACACCCCTACTGTTACTGATGAGGGCCGGACGGGTAGCGTATGTGCGTGTGTGTTTGTGTGTTCACACTGAAAAGTGAGGAGTGTCTGGAGGAAAGAGGTGACAAAGGGGATTTAATGTTGAATATGAGCTCACCAACACTTTGCTTTGTTGTTTGTGTTTCCAACCCCCATCCCTCCTCTCTGAACAAGACAACAACACTTCCTGGCAAAACAGACAGTTCAACAATAATAGGAAAATAACGTTGGAGGATGAGATAACATCTTATAGTGTTAATTTTACCGATAATAATATAGATAGGACATCGTGAGTGTAGTAAGAATTGGATCCAAATCTGAATCAGCTTTATCATGTTACACATAAAAGGAATTTGATTCAGTTTTTTGTACATAGACACATAAACAGATATACACATGACAAGAACAACAAACTCGCTAAGGTAAACATAAACATTATGCTAGCATGTACAAAATGATATATATGAGGTGGAAATGACCGAACATGCAGCGTGTATACATGTTATATGATATTTACATGATTAAAACAGTGTGCATTTAAACAATGAGAATACACATATATAGGTTCAGTGGATGTTACTACACAGGGATTGTCCTGACACTGGTGTTAAATATTTGTCACGGTGACAGGAAGTAACTGTTCTGGTGTCTGCTCATTTTGTGCCTATGACAGGGGAGGAGGTGGAGCAGGTTGTGTCCAGAGTGTGATGGATCTGCAGTGACGTTTCCTGCCCGTTTCTTGACTCTGGACATGAGTATGTCCTGAATGGAGGCCAGGTTGGAGGAGTCTGTCTGCTGTCCTGACTGCCTGCTGTTGTCTGTTCCTGTCCTGGTGACTGATTCAAACCACACAGTGATGGATGTGCAGTGAACAGACCATATAAAGATGGTGTAAAATTTGGTCAGCAGTTCCTGTGGCAGGTTAAACTTCCCGTGCTGGCAGAGGGAGTGAATTCTACGCTGGGCCTTTTTTCTTATGGTGTCCATGTTGGAAGCTCAAATTAGACACTGGGAGATACTAGAGACCTTTAAGTTTTCACAGCACAATGTTGAGGGGATTCTGAACACTTCAGAAAAGTTCATGTTCATTTCTGAACTGTTCAGCTCCAGGTAAGGGCCAGCAGGTCCACCTCACACCTGTATGCAGAATCGTCACTTTCCTGTGTGAGGTCAGTGACCGTTGTGTCATCAGCAGGCTTCAGCAGACAGGATCCTGAGATGGAGTCATTGGGGACTGTAAGGATGCTGATGAGACCCTCCCCATCCTCCTCTGCTACCTCCAGTCTTGGAGTGGAGAATATCAGGGATGATGGTATTGAATAGACAACCAGCCTGCAGTCGTTTGATCCTGTTCTTCTTGGGGACTGGGATGATGATGGAGCATTTGTAGCATGAGGAAACTTCACACAGCTTGAGAGATCTGTCTTATGCAGGAGGGGCACACACCATCTGGTGTTGTTGCCTTCCTGATCTGAGGTCTGATGTGACAGTGAGCTGATCCAGGTCTGTGGCTGAAGCCTCAAAAACACCTTGTAACTCCAGCTTTGCCTTGGTGGTCAGTCTCAACTAACCCAACTAAACACTTGGAAAAATGTCCCATTTCAGTGTAAACCAGAGAAAAGCTTTAACCAGCTGATAGTATCATATTTAAAAGTTCCTCCATGACAAAATAAGCTGAGAAGGAGAGCAGAAACTAAAGAGAAGAGACATGAGAGAACAGAAGCTGCCATCAAACTGCTCCATGATGTGCTGCAAAAAATTCTTTGGGCTTTCATATTTTTGGGTCCACAGAACATCCACAACAGTCCTTATCTGTGCTGTTGACTTACTGCTGACTCCCCACACACGATAAAGTTAATTTCCTGGTGTGACTCTTACATATTTTCAGTTTTGATTATAAAAAGTATTATTTTGCAGAGAAAACGTGATCATAGTTTACCGCTGTGTTTTTCAAGAGTCATGGTGTGAATCTTTTTCTGACCTTCTCCCTTGCAATACATTTTGCGTTCCAGCCAGTGTGTACCAAGGGGCTTGGGTTTGATGGATGGCTTAAAGAGCTGGATATGGTGTAGCAGAGTCAGCCTTGTGACTGTTTTTCCCACAGCAGTGCAACAAAACACATTCCACATGGTGTAGACCGCCTTTATGAAAGACACTTGATTCCATAGTACATATTACATATAGCGTATGAGAGGCAAATGTTTTGTTGTTTCCTTTAGGAGCAAGCTGAGACCTCCTGTCAGATACTGAGGGTACAGATGTGACATGTCTGATGGATTTCCTGTTGATGATCTTTAGGTCTGTAGGTTACACAGTTTTCATTGTTCATTCACGGTGACTAACTGCTGACTAACACTTATTGGTGGAAGTTGCTTCAATGTCCACATTGACAGGCAGATAAAATACCAGAAATAGCCCCTCTATTACAAACAGTGACAAGGTGAAGCAGAGCAAAATATCGCTTCTTCTTTCCCTCATATTGTCCTCATACAAATAACCTGGATCCCACAGCATCTAAATCAATCAGCATGCCTCTATGCATCCAAAAGCTGCCTAATTGATGCACTAATCCAGTCACTAAGTACTGCAGCGCTGTGGAGTCTGCCCAAAGCAAACACAACACACAAGTCATCAATGAGCTGCTTCTCAAACAAGAGAGTGGAGCAGGACTGACAGAACATCTATGAACTATAGATCAAGGAGGAGAAGTGCACACTCCCGAGCTTCAGACCTTTGGCCTGAAACAACACTGCTTACTTATCTAATGAGCCTTCAGGGATGGGCTGCAACACATTTTTATTGTTTCTCCTACTTTTCTGTAATATTAATAATGTGGGACTGGAAGGTATGCATGACATCTGCAGACAAAGCTCACCCAGAGAGGGACATGACCTGCTGTAGGAATTGTTATTCATCTTAGGGTTAAAAACGAACACATGGTGGGCTTTTTGGCCAATGCTTTATTCAATACATTCAAATTTGATTGATGAGATGAGTTTTTAGTGTATATCAAAGTTTGGTAGTGTGGACAAGACTGCTGAAACAGATATGTTTCTCCATATTAGAAGATAAAAAAGTGTTTTATACAATTAATACTAACTCCCTGGTGAGTTTGATGTTGGACTAATTATACTCAAAGAAAAGACAAAGTTCTGTCTGAGTATGTAAAAAAGAAGTACAAGTCACTCTAACAGTAGCCCAAGCTAGCTTCTATAGCTGTTAACCTTTAACCATTTGCCAACAGCAGCTCTCATTAGCTGCTGGTATTTTCAAAATGTTCTTAATTCTAAACATGTCATATGAGAAATGGCAGATTCAACTGTTAAACACTGGGTTGGTGTGTCACATGAAAAATGTCCATGCACCCTGACTGTCTGCAACTGAAACTCTTTGTACTGTACTCTTTGCTCTTTGTACTGTATCAGCTCCCGTACATAACTGGATGGATGCATTTGAATTCTCACATGGCTTGAGTGCTGAGTGCCTGTGTACCAAAGCTCAGACCCATTATCTCATCATTCAACACACACTGGCTGCAGTGTCATCACAGGTAAAACCAACCTGTCTTCTCCCCCCACCCCATCACTTGGATTACCTTAGCAGATAAACACAGAGGAATTCAGTGGACCTTGTTGCAGTAACGTGTAGAACTAGATCCTCTCCATCAACTACACACACAGTGTGTACTACAACACAGCTCAGTCTGACAGAAGTGCAAAGCAAACATGAGGAAACTACCATCAGTGAAATAAGGCAGCGGTGACTGTGGTCACGGCCGAATCATGTGATTCAAATGAAGGCAGATCACATCACAAAGACTATGTTGAGATGAACCTGATAGTAAAAGAAATCTTTGAAATCTAAATGACTGTGAACAGAACTGACAGAGTGGAGCCAGACATAACGAACTTCAGTTAGGGGGAAGTTCAACATGTGGCCAAAGAGAGGGAATGATGGAGGGAGCTCGCCGTGGTTATGTGTCCCACAGGGGACAAACATGACACATGGACGGGAGGAGGCAGGGGTCACACCAACTCATAACACTAACGATTAATGAACGATCCATTCAACCTGCTGAGACGCAGACACCATCCTAACCCCGCAGTGTACAGCTGGGGGACACTCTGACACGACAATGGAAAACAGAGAATGCATCATGTTTGAGGACCATTTTAAATCCTTTACGTTTCAGTAAAGTCCAGCACATTGATGAAAAGCACACACTCTCTTACTGTTTGTGGTATCTAGTCAGACATGCATTTTTTATGAGTTTTTGGGGTATTTTTGAGGTTTCTGCTAATACAGTAGAGCTGAGTGGAATTCTGTGTATGCTGCTGAATTTTTTAGAACACCAACATCTATTTTCAGAAACAATGTCCTCTGTTTGTTACTGTCCGCTGTAAGAATAATCCACAGCTGTCTGTCTATCTGTCCTGCTGTCAAGGGTTCTCTTTAAAATATTGCTGTTGAAATGTGTTCTTGTTTGGATTGATGTTGAACTCAGTGACCTCTAGAATATGACTGTGTGCCCACTGTTTGATAGAACAGGTGAGGTGAAGTGCTGAACTGTAACTGGATAAAGAAAAGATTGTCATTAAAGCTGCTACTCAAGGAGGATTCAGGTTTACCACAGGTCCTTTCAGCACGCAGCAGAAACAGCCGAAGGGGGGGCGAGGGGGCTGAGGGAAGGGGACAGAGGGATAGTTGAATGCAGGAGATAGGAATCGATCGTGGGAGTGTGTTCCTCCCCACCAACACTGAGGTTAAAGGAGAAGTCTGCACAGAAGAATGTCCTACTCAGTAATTACAAGAGCACGTCTCTTAACACACACAACTGACCTGGCTTTCATGCCTACCTGTGTTAATAATCAGTGCTCATAATGAACAGAATCCATAGGTCTGCTGGGTTAAGGTCCTCAACAACCTTGCTCCAAGCAACAACAGCACAGGAGCAGAGTCGCTGTGGTTCGTGATGTTGGAGCTGTGCTGCGCTACTGCCCCCCTGTGCACATGTTGGATATAGAAAAGTCTCGGTGGATTTACGTCGTTTCACCTGACTGTTTTAGACTAAAACCCTCCTACCCTGCTTCAGGAACACACACTTCACAAGACAGATGTACCCGTCTCTTAGCTGTTTCATATGTAGTTATTTAGGGAGGGTGGGGAACGAACGATTTCAAAGGAAAAAACATGCATAATCCTTCAGTGACTGTAACTAAAATGTGTAGTGTATCCAGAAATTAAATGTTAAATGTGGAAATATAACAAATATAAGTGTAACAAATGAGACTTCTTTGTTATTCAATATTTATTTATTCATTTTTTGTTGTAAAGTGAAAATGACAAAAATGAAAAAGGAACATCAGCCTCAAACCCAGGCCACACCTCTAACAGAACAGACCAGGGCCTTAACAGAAAAACAACAGGTCTTGAGAAAAAATAAAAGTGTTCAAAGTACAAAAAGTGGGTATTTAGCTGGCTGCAGTCTCATCATGTCATAACCAGCAGAGGGAGAAGTAGCAGCACTTACCCCTGCTGCTGGAAGACAGTAGGAATACTACATCATTTCTCTGCCAGTTCTTTGTGAAAGACTGAAATTATGATAAGAGTCACTGCAATGTAAGATTTTTATTTGGACCCAGCTCAGCCAGACTGGATGAACTAACGCAAGTTCATTCTCTGACTTTCTAGTACTTCCACTGAAAACACACTTCTCGTGTTGTTAATATCAGTAATTACTGCTCTGTTTTAACAGTTTTGCATTTAGAGAGTTATCTAAAACTGTACCTGCTGCAAACAACAGTCACAGTAATTACTGCTCACTCATTTCTGCACAGTCATTGTGATTGCCAGTTTTTTTTTTTTTTTTTTTTTTTTTGCATGATCTGATATTTTGAGATGTTTAAACATCTGATACAAGCACATCTGTCCTCATCCTTCAAAACAGTTCACATGGACAGAGACAAGATCAAGGCATAGAAAAGCTTAACTCTTACATGGGTCCCTTTGTCAGGCTGGGATCAGGGGTCCAAAATAGAGCTGAATATATTAGCTGTTAGCTGAGTTTATTCCCCACCAGAGACTGGGAGAATGAGACACAGAGGGCTCTTAGCAAGCACACCTGATTTCTGCTTTGTTGTCTTTCAGAGCACCCGGTGGTGATAATGAGTGATTGCAGGAGTGTTTTTGGACCTGAAGTCAGTATGAGGTTTAAGTTTCATTGTTGGTTGTCATCTTTTCTTTGTTTATTGTTGTTGTATATTTATCCATTGTAGCTGTTGACTTTTACTCACAACTCAGTGAAAAACTTCAGCTTCACACACAGTCAGGCTGAAGACAGAGTGCACAAAGTCTCCACAGACACAAGTCTCATGCTGCAGGTTTTCAGACTTTTCCCAGTGAGACACACACTCATTCACCATTTTGGTGCCACGTTCAGCGGTAGCTTGTGACTTAACAGACCTGTATTTAAATAAAAATCCTCTAGATTATATGTATGAGGTCTAAATCCAGCAAGACTGGAATTAGCAGTCACATTGTAACTCAGTGGGAAAAGATAACCACCACATGATAATAACATCTGTTTGTGGAAAACTGGAACTGTGGAAACTGTAAAATGTTTTATACTCATTATAACAAAACAAATTCCTCATACTGCAACTAAAAAAACATTGGAAACCAGCCCTTAAAGAAACAGGACCAACAATAAGGCAGTGGAGGTCTCTGATAAGGCACAGAGCATCCATACAGTCCTTTGGAGCTTCTGGACGAGGACTCAGTCTCTTATGAGATGTTGGTCAATCTCTCACTCACTTCCCACAGCTTCTTTGCCAGGGCGTCGTCTCGTCCCTTGGCTCCCACCTGTTGCAGTGCACAGTTAGAGAAGTAGCGTCCACTAAGAGGCTCGATGCCCTCCTGCAGGGCACAGTGCAGGGTGGTCTGGGACCCCCCTTCAGGGTCCAGGAAGAAGAGCTTAGCAAACGGCATCATGAGGAGCTGCAGCCACGAGCTCATACTGCGACACAGCTCTGTGTAGATGACTCCTGGAAGAAGAAATGCCAAACATATGAAGTGCTCCATGTTTACTGTTACACAGCTCGGTTTACAGGGACTCGACTCTTTGGTTTCAAGACCTGCACTCAGATATTGTTCTAGTTATAGTTGTCTAGATATAGTTGCAGCCATACGGGGAGTTCATGACACCCCAGTAACAACATGTCCAGCAACTACTGGATTTTCAGGATAGCAGCAGACTGTAAATGCAGAGAAAGAGCAAAGTTACACTCCTGAGCTTCCATTGACCATATCACTAAGTGCTGTGAGAACTGTGCACTGATGGCTGGTGTGGGATGATCAGACTTTAGACTCAAAGCGAGCTGGAACACTCTGTACGGAGAGAGATCTGAAATTATGCATCTCTTGAATCATCCACTTGGTGTTAATAATGCCTGACATGATCAGGCATCAGCCCCTATCAGATCTCTTTCAGTTTTAAACAGCGATATTTCAGGTCAAAATGCTACCAAACAGCAAATGTGCCACACACTACACACTACACAACATACTACACACAACACACTGTACTATGCAAATATTCTAAATGTGTTCTTCGGCTTGAAAACGTTTGCAGTGAATAGCTGAAGAACGTTTATTATGATAGAAAAGATGTTGGAAAAAAGTGAGAAACAAAAAATTAGACATTAAAGAGACAACCATGAGAGTCTAGCCTCTTTCAGGTGCGTGTATTTATGTTAAATATGTTCCTGTCAGGTGTGATATAGCAGCCTGAGTCTGAGTTGAAAACAGAGACATTAAAGTGAAGGCTGCAAAGGCACTACATTACACTCTGATAAGGCACCTTTTCAAATGAACTGCAGTACATGTATCAGTTAATTATCAGATCCTCTACACCAGGAAAATAGAAGCAGTTTAATAAATCATGACCACTGTGAATGAACTAGTAAGATTCTTCTCATGACCTCATAAAAACAACTCATCACCTCACAGCACAGATTAAAAACTACAACAATAATCTGAGCAGCAGCTCAGCTTTCATTCCTCAAACTGCATTACTACCTTCATGTGTTTAGAAATTCTTTGAAATGAGATAAAGTCAGTATGAACTGAGGGAATATGTATGTTGAGAATACAATACAAAGCTGTGGCTTCAGCCTTATCCCTCTGAGTTAGTAGGAACTACTGTCTCTGTTCAGTTGACGAGTTGTATTTTGCACTGTTTGGCTGGGAGTAGTCATCATTGGCTGTAATGTGCTTTTGTTTGTGTATTTATTCATAGTTAATGTCACATGATGAATATGCAGCAAAGACGTATGTGTGAACTGTCGGTTGTCATAGGTGGTACAATGAAAGAAATGTTATCAAATGAACTAAGAAATTAAAAAGTGACAAATGACATGAGGTGATATGTCATCAATAAATGAAATTCTAAAATCCATCACTGACGCAGCCCTGCTCCTCCTTTTCAACACGCTGCTGCTCTTCAGGCTACAACTGTGTTTTTTCCATCTTCCTTTCCAGAACAGTAATATACCATATGAAGAAGAAAATAAGTGCTGTACACCTTCAGCATCTTTCTTTAAAGATTTTAGCCCCTGACAGCGAGTATCCTGCCTGAAATCTGACTGTTTTCTATCATTTCTTGTTCTTATTAGAAAACGAGTGAAAAATGAGGGGTCTTATGTGATATGGTCAGACACAACAGAAGCAAGCAAAAACGAAAAGGCTTTCCAGCCCAGCTTGGTCTTGACCTCTAAATCAGCTGCCAGCGTCCTCTACATGGTGTGCAGTCAGCACTGACCTGGGTGGAGGCTGTAGCAGGTGACGCCGGTGCCCTCCAGCCTGTTGGCCAGCTCCCTGGTGAAGAGCACATTACACAGCTTGCTGTTGCAGTAGGCCTGAAAGTTGTGCCACATGGACTGGCCGGACACTAAATCCTTCTGGGAATCCAGGAGACGGAAGTCAATGTTGCCAAAGCGGTGCAGCAACGCAGACACGGTGACCACCCGACTGGGAGCACACTGCTGCAGACGCTCCAGGAGAAGGTTGGTGAGCAGGAAGTGACCCAGGTGGTTTACTCCAAACGCCACGCCGAAGCCGTCCTCAGTGTGTCCTGGACCCATCACACCTGCAACACAGAGGGCTGTGATCCCTGATGCTTCCTCTTCTCAGCACTGACAGGAGACAAGTAACAGCTGCTGCGTCCAACTGGACCATTTCATCTGACAAGTGACCATGGAAACAGACCTTCCACCGTATCGAAGCATCCTCACCTGCGTTGTTGATGAGGATGTCCAGTCTGGGCTCAGTCTTCAGGAAAGTTTCAGCAAAGCTGCGAATTGACTTGAGACTCGACAGATCGAGCTGCATGAAGACCACCTGACTGTTCCCACTCTCCTGACGGACAGAAGACAGGCTCAGTCTGGCTGTGATACACACATGTAGAAGAACAACAGAAAGTAATGTGTCCTGTGGTCTGGCTGCAGACAGAATCCTGGTGGTTTTGGGATGCTTTCTCTCAATTTCCTGTTTATAGATACGGCTAGTTAAAAGTAGTGCAGTCTACCTCGGGGGGCAGCAGCTCCCGCCTTCATGAAGGCTGAGACGTTGGAGTGTGTAAGACAGGTGTTGATTCAGACGTCTCATCAGTGTGGGGCTGCAGAGTGAAGTGGTGCAGTAAAGTTTTCATGTTCACTGGTCTACCTCCTCTCAGTGTCAGTGTGTGTCTCCTCGCTGGGTGAACTTACCCTGCGGATGTCAAAAACAGCAGCCTCAGCTCTCTCCCTGTTGCGGCAGGCCAGGATCAGCCTGGCCCCCCTCTTTGCCAGGTCCAGAGCTGTGGCCTTGCCGATGCCAGTGTTGCTTCCTGAGGAGGAAAACAAGCTCAGAAAAAGCTGCTAACTTTCATTTAAAAGCCTGCCGCTGTGTACGGCCTGGAAACAGACTCGAGCCGTGGAAACAAATCTCCATCCTCTCTTCCATTTAATGAAGACCTTACACAAGCAATCCAGTTCAAGATGAGTGTTTAAACCCAACTGTTCACCCAGCACAGGCTGGCAGAGCTCCTGAGGCCACAGAGAAGAAGTCAGTCAGGAACTCTGACGTCACCTGCTGACCTGCTGTCAGTGAACAGGAAGTCAAGACTCAACCACATCCACCTTCATCAGCACCTTCATCACCATCCTCCTCCTCACGCTCAGGTTGTATGAGAGTTCAAACACACTCAGGCTATGTCCACACGTAGCCGGGTATTTTTAAAAACGAACATTTCCGCCCCTCCGTTTATTAAAAAAACCGTATCCACACGACCCCGTTTCTGAAAAAATTCCCTTCCACACATAACCGAACATCTGCGTTTTCAATAAGCACTCCAGACCTGTAGATGGCATTATTTTATTATTATTATTATTATTAAGCGGCGTCGACGACTTCGGCGAGGAACATGCCTACGTGTAGGCCTACTGGTAATGATGGGGTAAATCACGGACCGCAATGTTGTCCGTCGCCTGTGCTCTTGGAGCAGTAGTTGGGATTCTAAAATTAAACATGTAAAAAGCGCCTGCACAA
>JBAJHX010000049.1:25353422-25383337 GCA_037176925.1 Amniataba percoides
TGCGTTGTCGTGTGGATGACAGGTCAAAACGTAGGAAAATATCTTCGGTTTAGTAGATACCCGGCTACGTGTGGACGGGGCCTCAGTGACACGTCCCCACATGTGGAGGCTCTCACACACACACACACACACACACACACACACACACACACACACACACACAGAGTTCAGAGGGATGGGGCCGCTCGCTGTCACACAAACAGAGCAGAGTGTGTGTCGCTGTCAGTGTGTGTGAGCAGAGTGTGTGTGAGCAGAGTGTGTGTGTGCTCACCTGTGATGATCACCGTCCTGCCCTGCAGGCCGGGCGGCGCGCGGCAGCGGGCCCCTCTGAACACACAGTAACACAGCAGCACGTACACACCGGAAACAGCTGCTGTGAGCCAGAGCAGCGCCGACATCTCTGACACACTAACACACACACACACACACTCTGCTGCTGCTGCTTCTTCCTCTCAGACGGACCACGGACACACACACACAGACCGCTGCAGCTTCTTCTTCAGCTTTCAAAGCACCGAGCGTCATTGAACGTCTCATCACCGCCCCCTGCTGGAGCGGCTCCTCCTGTCTGTCCGTCCGTCTGTCTGTCTGTCTGTCTGTCAGGTCCGAGCAGAGTGATCTGATCCAGACTGGACCTGCTGCTTTCATGGCTTCTTCTGTTTGGTCCAGATCAGATCAGCAACCACGGTTTCATTTGAAATGACAGTTTCACCAGAGTCATGAGGAATTTGTTTTGCTCCTGAGTTAGTGTCAGTGAACCAGCAGATGGCACCATTGATCTGTTCAAAGTAACAGCACAGTGTGTGTGGAGCTGGGACACACTCTGTAGGCTGCCTTTGCTGTAATATAAGTGCAGTTAAATGGTGTGTTTTTCAGGCACTGTGTGTGAATATCAACAATGTGCTGCATGAACACACAGAATGATGCTCACTCATTCACACTGGTATGATCATGTAAATCTGACATGCGTGACATGGTGAGAACACAAGTGCAAGTGTGTAGTGATGTATGTGACTGTATTACACACCGGTGTGTGAGAGTGTGTTGTGTAGTGGTTGTACATACCAGAGGGATGTGTCATAGTCTGCAGATAGTGAGTGTGGTTTGGTCATTAAACAGTCAGCTGGCAGTAAGGAGCAGCTCCCTGATCTCAGGACATCAGGAACTTCAGTGTATAAGATTATTTTGTTGGGATCTATTTGGATTGTATGTTTTGATCTGTGTGGGTCTCAAACAAAGCTAATTTTGAGGACTTTGGCTTTTATTCATGCAGGAACATCCACAGAGAGTTGCTGTCTCTGTGTAAAAGCAGTGGTATTCATTCATTACCATGATCACAATTGTAAGTGCAGAAAAGATAATGAAGGCTGTTACTAATACAAACTAACTCATGTTCCAATTAAAACAGTCAGTGAAAGGTTTTAAAAAGATAGCAAATCATCAAACAGAGCACTAAATAATATGTGGTCAAAGTTCATTAACATTATTTCATTTACATTTTTCCAAGGTAAACTTTTTGTTTATGATTTGAAGCCCTCCAAACAAGTCAATCTTATAATGCAGAAGTGATGCCAAATATGCAAGTAACTTTCCCAAAAGGGAATCATGATTGCTAAACACAGGAAACAATGCTTGTCTGTTCTTCCTGGCAAGAAAGCCAACACACTCTGGAACAGATAAGTTAGTCCTGCCACTGACTGTGAATGTGAGAGCACTGTGATAAAATGTGCAATGATTTGGGCGTAGATGATTGAATCATATCTACCTGGCTATCTATATAAACACCAACACAGAAAAAACAGATTAGAAAGCCTACATTGCTTTGATGAAAGTTGCTAAGTCATGGTGACTCAGTTATCGAGGTCAACTGGCCTTTTATCTCATTAGGTGAGGAGTGTCGAGGCAACGAATGGAGGAGGCCGGATCCGAACCACAATCCATTCATGGCAGAAGAATTCACTTGGACATCGCTTCTTTGGTTTACATTTAGTGTAATCTCAGTTCCAATTGAGCTTCATGCTTAATAGAAAATGTTTTTACTGAGAAGCTTCCACATTAGCTAAAGAATTACACTCGTTTATGAACCACTGCCACAGATTTGGCGACATCAGAAGGTGGGGATCAACAGGCAGGCAGGTGGAGAAGATGCAGGGCAGAGTGCAAACAGCAGCGCGTGAGAGGAAGCAGGAATGTGTCTGGAGAGGAGTCACAGTGACTACCATGCTTTTATGATAACACTGATTACACTCAGTAGCCTTGAGATAATATTTCATACAACAAGTGCAAGGAAATGCTGAGGCCAGTTCTCCATACTGTTAGATAATCCCACTGGATTTATAACACCATGATACTCAGTGTGAGGAATAACCTGTGAGGCCTTTTGTGGTGAACCACAGTTTTTCACCACACTCTCACCAATCACTGTCAAAGAAGTAACAAATAGCAGTCGTAGTGCGGGCTGGTTTGTCCTGCCTGGCCAGGATTTCTTCAGAAAAACATTGAGATGAGCTTGATGAATATCATGAGCAGTTTATCTCTGCAGTGGCTTTCTGCATCTCAGGCCATGACATGCCAGCCCAGTGTGGATGTGCCTGCCATGGTCATGACAGGGAAAACACCGGTCTGCATATTTTGTTTTCTGTTTCACCTTCCACTCTTTACTGTAATGGTATTTGAGATTTGTTAAGTAGATTAAGTTCCATGATGTAGGAGCTAATGGTTATGAGTTGGTGACACACTGAATGTCCATGTTGTGGTTTACAGTAGACTATTCCTTTTTTGCTTCCTCTGCCTTTTGCCCAGTTTTCTGTATTTTCTTGGGTTTGTGTTTTTTGTGTTATTCTGTCCTGTGTTTCTTCTATTCCACGTGTCTTCCTTGTCTGTCATTCTCTGTGTCACTTGTTTCTCATTCCAGTTTTGCTCACTTCCTGTTTTATTTTGTATTCCCTCTTTTCCTCACATCTGCGCTTACTTCCTGTCCTTGTGCTTTCCAGCCTCTGATTTCTCTGCTCCTCCCTTTTTAGTTTCACCTTTCCCCTGTTAGTCTCCTCACCTGTTTCCACTCCCCTGTCCCTCACAGTGTGTATGTACCAGTCCATTTCCTTTGTTCTGTGTCATCTGTGTAATGTCAGCAGCCCTTGTGTGCCCATTTGTTCTTGTTCCTCGTGTTCCTGAACTAAAGAGTCACTACATCTGCTCTGCCTGCCTCGTCTGAGTCCCAGCTTCACTTCAACCTGCACCTACCTACTGCTGTGTATGAACTCAGTGGCACAGACTTTGATTTGACAGATTTTACAACACAAAGAGACTTTTTGTTAGCAGCAAGAACACCAAAAGAATACTAAATCAATGGAAAAACTAAAGATTGAGATTTTTTTGCCATTATCTTTCATTAGATACTGTAGATAGAAGGTCTTTGCTGTCCCAGGAAGGAAACATGTTTTCACAGCCTACACATCCTCATCTTTAGAAACACACACATACTACAGATAGATGCTGCACCCATTAAACAATAAAACTGTCTATATATTTGGGTTTTCTTTTAGATAGTTTTGAAAAACTGAAAACTTGAAAGAGTGGTGGTTCAATAGGGAATCCCTTAAATATTAAAATAAGAGAACACCCCGGAATCAAATCACTATTTTATAACTAAACCAAGCATTTGGCAGACAGATAGTTGACAAATACCCCTCTTATGCATGATGCTGTGGTTTTACAATCTGCCAACCAAAAGAGGGTTAGGGAGGGAAGTGGAAGATAATTTGGTTTTCAGTTTTACTGCTGCAGTGCAGATGGACAACATTTAGAAAACAAGTTGAAAATACTGGTGAATGTTGTTTTTCACATGTAGACAGTGTTGTCAGATGGAGCTGCCCTGATGTGGCAAAACTGCCCAACTGCCATTAACAAGGAGCACGTTCACTCTCTAATCTCCTTTTCACTGTCACAGCAGGGTAAACACAGCTGCAGATCATAACACCAATCATAGGTTTCATTTAGGTTTGCCATTTAGTAAGAATTGTCAACAACAGCTCAGTGTCTGTGTTTGCAGAGTGATGTACCTAAATCAAAAACTTTTCATTTCATTAGCTGCGGCTGTGGTTTTCATTCCATAAGCTCTCTTTAAAAGATTCCTTTCAGCAGCGCTGTTACAGCTACATAATGTCAGCACAGTCCCTTCTTTGTTTCTATGTCTTACCATGTTGTCCACCTACCTCCTGGGGCAAGTGTTGAGGTTACATCACCATCATGTGCCTGGGATGACCCATCAGTGTCCTGACGTTGTAGAGCCAGTAACCTACTCAGAATCCTTTTTCTTTTTATAATCATGGTTCCTGCCACCTCTTACTGTCAATGAGCTGTAAGTTCTCTGCTGCAGCTTGAACTTGAGCAGTGTAAATTTCAGCACAGTGAAGTTGATCTTCCTAGTTGGTAATCCAGCTTTGTATACTGGGATTAGATAAACACTAAACTACAGATCAGTGTGAGACACACACAGAAATGACCCATGATAGCAGCTGGAGTCATTTGTATAAAACTCTATAGAGCTGTTGAACAGTTTGTTTCTGTTGATTGGACTCATCCGCCTTTATTCCCTTTTTCATGGTTGCTCTTTCTTCCCAGCATACAGTTAGCATGCTGTGTGTGGTTTCATACATTCACTTACCACTATCTGAGTTCACTGAAGTGAAGCTCTGTCATGAACAAGCATAGAAACCAGGAGTCCACATGGACTAAGTGGGATTTCACAGAAAAAACACTTTGAGCCATGTCATTAGTTTCAGATGTCCAACGTGTGATCCACCCTCCAGGGAGGATTCAGAAAGTCAGATGGATGAATGAGTCTCACTCAGCACACACTCACACAGTAAACATGTGCAAACAGAAGTCTGGAGCAGATCTGGGCAGTTTGATGTGTTCAGATTCACTGACACAGTCACTCTCCCTTTCCCTTTCCTCTCCTGCCATTGGTCCCTCATGCCACTTTGTCATTCCTCTTCCATCCACCAGGTGCCCTCACACGTTTCAGTCCAGTTCCTGCCACTCCTGTCTGCACAGCGATTACCTCATTCCCTTCACCTTCACCCATTTCCCCACCTGCACGTGCTTCTCTCATCAGCCTCTCATGTATACTTGCCAGTTGTTCCTCTGCCAGATCATCACTGTTTCTTCATACTCATTTGCAGTTACGGTCACTTGGATTTCATGATGTTTTGATGTACCTTACCTGCACCTACCTGTCTGCCAGTTAGACATAATTAAAGTGACCATAGATGCATATTGTTATAAAGATGACCACAGAGTTAAACAGAATGAGTCTTCAGGTATATACATCACTTATCAAGAAATTGGAGGGAGCCTGAACTCAACACTTCCTGTGTGGCTCCTCCAGTGTAGACCTCTGTTGCAAACTGTTGAATTTGTCAAAGCAAAAGCATTGTGATTGAAAAATGGTACTTTGGATTCAGTCCCTATTTTGGTGAATAAAACACGACAGATCTTGTTTGTCACCACTGTCTTCTAAATGAATGCATTTATTTAGAACAGAGCTGCCCTGAAACAGACCACACTACAGTGGAGGCATGGACTTTGTTTCACAAACAGTCAACAGTCTGATTATACCCAAAAGGACAAGGTCACAAACAGAGGTGTGTATTGCTCTTCTTTGCTAGTTAATCTAAACATTAGAGACCAGTCTCCATCCAGCACCCATACCTGGCAGAGTAGCTAAAAGCCAGTAACAATCACACAAAACACAAACTTCTGTTTTACACCTAAAGGTAATTTGATCACAGTGACTATAATTACACTTATTAGTAGTAAATGAATGTAAAGTTGTAATGTGGCTGTGGTTTGACTTGATTCACTAGTCTAGTTATTTTCTGACATTTCTAAATTCAAATTGGTGTAAAACTTCACCTCATGTCAAAGCTACAGTTACAAAGGTGGAGGAAACCTTTGCTTCTTCAGGGCCTATAAAAACATGTCATACAGCAGTGGTAATTGAGTTTATTTTATTTAAAGTGGGCATCAGTAATTCAAGATACACAAAGCATTAATGAACCTTTTCTACTTCTGGGGTATTTATTACATCTTAACAAGCTATTACAAGTGATTACATCAGAGGTTAAGACCTTACTGTCACTATTCCTCGTAAGTATACAATTTACAAAATGATTGCTAAAATGAAGACTTATGTAAGAACTGCGGAGTCATGCTGACTCAACAAAATAATCCATCTCGTCAGACCAGCTCTCATCTTTGTCATAATAGCAGAGGAGTGGTGACAAACCTGTATCCTACATCACCTGTCTAAAATTGTTATGTTGTCGGGTGCTTACAAGATAACTTCTCATAATTAAGATCTTATAACTGACAGGGAGCTTTTTATGCGAGACCACACAGTCTCTCACTGAGCTCCCACAGCTTCTTTGCTGCGGCGTCATCCTTAGCTTTAGCGTAGACTTCTCTCACAGTGCAGTTGGAGAAGTAGTGCCCGCTGAGGGGTTCGAGCCCCTCCTGGAGAGCACAGTACAGGCTGGTCTGGGCCCCCTGCTCAGTGTTTTTGAAGAAGAAAGCAGTCACAGGCTTCAGGAGCAGTTGCAGCACTGAGCTCGTGTTCCTTTGCAGCTCAGAGTTGATAGCTCCTGCAACAACAGAAAATGAAGTGGATGCAGTTGTCTGATCTTTAGCTGCTATTTTGAATGTTAACATCCTCACATCACTAACAGATGGATTAGTATGCATCCTCTGGGGACAAAGTCTGGTCTGTATTTCAGTAATGCTTCAAGTAATGCTTTCGATATTTGAACTGTCCTCTGAGCTGTCCTCAGTTTGCATTGAAATGTCTTAAACTCTCAAACACCCTGTTGTGCCCTGTGTGAGATATGACCTCTCCCTGGTTTGTGGAGTACTAACCTGGGTGGAGGCTGTAGCAGGTGACCTTTGTTCCCTGCAGTCTCTTGGCCAGTTCGTGGGTGAAGAGGACGTTGCACAGCTTGCTGTCGGAGTAGACCTGGAGAACCTCCATGAATGAGGTCCCCACTCCCAGAGCTTTGTGCTTGTTCAGGCAGTCAAAATCAATTTTTCCAAAGTTGTGCGCCACAGACGACACATTGACCACCCTGCTCGGTCCACACTCCTTCAGTCGGTCCAGCAACAGGTTGGTTAACAGGAAGTGACCAACGTGGTTGACACCAAACATCATTCCCAGTCCGTCCTCTGTTCGGCCCTGCATGTAGATACCTGTGACACACGAGCAAAACCTTTAACCCTGTTCCCAGACATCAAAACAACATCTAACATGTGTAGAAGAGCATGTGCATGCACATTAAACATCAACATAATGAAGAGAACTTTCCAGAGACCTTGCATGTCTTGTGTTACATATTTGCTGCACTGACTCAATTCTGTCCATATAAGCCAACTATTTTTTTTTTATTTCGAAGAAGAGTAGACAAATAGACACTGTCTATCCTTGAGTACACATGAAAACAAACTGCCTCTGTGATTTCCTGTACAGAAAATGAAACATTTCACAGTCAGACAGCTGTTACCTGCATGTTCAGTTCAAGGATCATTTCAAATAATTACCAAGCTTTGAAGCTGTGAAGCTTTGGTGTCACCTCATAATGAGTGATGTTTAACATACCAAAGTATCTGAAAAATGCATCTTTGTCAGAAACAAAGGAAAAGATTTTTACCATGTTCAGTTATCCAGGGGAGTTTGTCTGCATTAAACTTTGACATTGCAGTTAAAATAAACTTTGAATTCACAGACAGTGGCACAAACACCTAAATAAAGGTTTCTACAATGAACATCCTCACCTGCGTTGTTGATGAGGATGTCCAGTCTGACCTCAGTCTTCAGGAAAGTTTCAGCAAAGCTGCGAACTGACTTGAGACTCCCAAGATCCATCTGCATGAAGACCACCTGATTACTGCCACTCTCCTGTGGAAGACACGCAGCAGCATCTCCACTGAGTGAGTCATTCCAGAAGAAATATAGAAAAAGCAGTCTGAATGTGGGATACATCTAAATACAGTCACCTCTGTGTGGGAACATAGCTGCCAAAGATAGTTCCCAAACGAGTGTTGTATTAGGACATACTGATATGGATATCAGCAACCATCACCTCTGTTATGATGGAGCCTGACATGGGTACAGTTATTGCAAATATATACATAAAATCAACACTTTATACACAGTAACACCTCATAGCATTGTCACAAGCAAATATAAGCTTCTGCATGACAGGCGCTACCTACATCCTACAAGGCATTAAGGACAGAGAACCTTCTCTGGGTTGGAAAGCAGTAATTCAGGTGATCTCGATAGAAGAAAAAGGGCGTGATGGATTTTTACTCACCCGTTTGACTTCCTCCAGAGCAGCCTCTCCTCTCTGCTTACTGCGACAGGCCAGAATCACCCTGGCTCCTCTTTTAGCCACATCTATGGCCGTTTTTATTCCAATGCCTGTGTTGCTGCCTGGAGGTGACACATGCATTTAACATATGTGGAAACTATTTCACACGGAGAGCTCAACATGCTCTTTTACACAGTAATTGTGTGTTTTTTTACATATCATTCTCCAGCTTTGTTGTCTTTGTTTTTGACTGTGTCTCTTTATCTATCCTCCTGAAAAATGTTCTTGTTAAATTTCTTGTATGCATACACACACTTGTGTACCCATGAAACAAAGATTTTGATCAACACAGATACTTGATTTGGATCTATTCTCAATGAGAGAAATGAATGTGAATGATTTTATTAACGTTAAGCAGATTGTTAAGACTCCTGCATGTTACGAGTCCAGCAGCACAGAGCACAGTCTAATGAGAGAGACAAGAGAAGGAAATGAAATATGTGTGAGCAGAGTGAGAAATCCAGTTTGACACAGTTGTTCCTCAGCTCAGATTTCATAAAGCATTCTCAAAGATTTTCAGGAGAACCACTTTCACTGCTGATCTCTAAGTAAGAGAAGAGCTCTCTAATGGGGTCCAACAGCTTTAAAAAGAGCATAAAAACACTGACTGCAGACAGTAAGAGAAAAGCAGGGAGAGGCAGGGATTAAAGAAAAATGTCCCATTAATCCAGTAGCACTCCTGCTGAATTTGTCCCTAAACAGGCCGGAGAAGTTTTCCTTTTGTCTTTGACCTTTGATATGCAAAAATGAAATGATGGATCAGGGTTTCTAAAAGCACAGAAATGATGACTGAAGCTGGGAAAAGGAAAGTGATTGGGTTTATCAGCATATGAGCTACAAAATGAACTGCAAAAGGATATTTTGTCTTACCTCTCATTGTGCAGAGTAAAATGTCAACAACTGCTGTGTTGTTAGAAACAAAGTAGTGTGTGCGTGTGTGTGTGTGTGTGTGTGTGTGTGTGTGTGTGTCATGCTTCATGCACCACTCACAGCATCCCAGTGTGTTTTATTTATTGTAGTGAGATTACACTGAGACAGGTGATGGTGCATCTGTAACTGACAGTCACTTGTTTTCAAAAATGTCTGTATGTTGTGTGTGTTCCTGTAGTTTGGAAGCTGAGTCACTTGTGTGTATGCTGATATGTTGATGGATTTGACTGCATGGCCTGCTGGTCGTGCCTCCCTTTTCTTAAAAATGCATCACATGAATGTTTCCTCACATTTGAACTAGTCTTAATCTGAGTGCAGTCTGACACTGCAACTTTTACCTAAATACAATCTCATTACTCTTTCTGTTAACATAGGTGAGAGTGAGAAGCAGGAAGAGGATGAAGCTTTGTGCTGGTCAGGTGCTTTGTGCTGGTCAGGTGTGTCACCCTACCGGTCCGACATGTTACAATACTACGTACAGAATCACACAGGTACTTTGCAATATCCAACTCTGCTTGTGTGTCTTGTGTAAACCACAAAACTAAAAGTGGGCAGTGTGGCTACTCCACTTCCTTGTTGTCACTCACATGTAGTTTGGTCGAGGAGGCTGTGCAGCTGCAGTAACTTTGACCAGTGAGCAGAGGGAAGAGTTGAACAGTTCTGCTCATATTTCCACAACTGTCTCACACATTAACCTTGCTAACGGTTCAGACTGTGATAATGCACTTTACTTCAATATTTTTCACCTTCTCCTCTGGCTGCCTCCTATAGAGTTTATTATGGCCTGTTCAGTTTAAACTTCAGCAGCTCGACATCATGTTACTTTGAAAGCAAGTTTTTCCATGCTATAAGCAATATCATCACTAGCTAATGATTTGATTTGCATTTAATTTCTCTGATAGTTTTAGTTGTACACTGTGTGTGGTGGGTAAAGAGAGACGTCTCTGACCTGATGGGAGCATGCAGCCCAGCCCCCCTGCTCATCTGTCATTATCTCCTACCATCCTGAACACATTACTCTTTTTACCTCCCTTGTCTTTGTCCATAATGTCAATACCTTTCTGTCACTCATGCCAAAGTTAAAGATAAAAACACCTTCATAATAGAGGACAACAGCTGAATGTTTGTCATCAATCTGAGCTGATGCAGAGTTGCATGAAAACAGGTGAAGTTGAGTTGAAAACCAGTCAGTCAGTGTCACATAATGATGACACCTGAGCAGTCTACTCACCTGTCACTATCACAGTCTTCCCGTGCAGCTTTACTTTACTTGTGCAGCGTTTTCCCTTCACCACCACATGACGGTAAATGTAAGCCAGTCCTACGACGGCACCCACGACCAGCAGGAGGGTAGACATGGTTCGAGCCTCGGCTGCTCCCTGCAGACTGGCTGCACTCAAGAAGTTTCAGCCACTTTATACTCCAGCAGCCAAACATACACCCACATCCTGCCTCTGTGACAAAGTGCTCTCTGTCAGAGGTCACAGCAGACTTGAATGACCGGGACTCCCCACAGACCTGAGACAGGCTGTTTCAACTCTGCACCCCGTTTGAAGGAATGCACAAAGTGAAATCCAAACAGTCCACACAATGAGACACACTAGTTTTATCATCTGCAGTCATCAATCTTTTCTTTGTTTCTTTGTTTCTTTGTTTGTTTAACCAGAGTAACCATTTGCATACAACAGTAGGGACCAGCACAGAAAACAGCACACTGCTTCACACACAGGTGAGCTGAAGAACGAGTTAGTTGTGTTATATGCGTTGTTAAAAGCAGAACTGTGCACCACCTCAGTCATTTCACTGTACACACTGTGTTATCAACAGGACAGCAGCAGCTGGTACAGACCACCACCTGTATCTGAACATGACAGACATGCTACACCACCAGTTCATTTTTGTTCTTCATGATGAATTTTTCATACATTCTTTTTTTTATATACTAGCTGTTGGTATCTGGCACACACACAGACACACGTACACACAACTATGTCAGACTATGGCTTCACATCTCCTCTACAGTAAGGTTTACTCTGCCACCTACTGGTGACTGCAATAAAATGCCACTGACCAAAGATACAGCGGATTATTGAACTAAATTACTGTAAGTATGTTTTTAAAAAACTATTTCCAGGTCCCACATACACATAAACTTGTTAAATGTATTAACTGAATTCAAATGATTTAGTATGTAGGTGCTCAGGTTGTTAAGTCTGAATTACACACTGAAGTCCTGATATGAACAGCCACTACTCTCGTTAGTCACATTCTTCAAAGTCATCCCGTGGAATAAGTAGCATGGAGGTACATGTTAGGTAAGCCACACTGAATTCATGTTGGACTAATGTAACACAAATACTACTACTACTACTACTACTGCTAATAATAATAATAATAATAATAATAATAATAATAATAATAATAATAATAATAATAACAATAATAATGACAGGGGATCTCATGACAATAAAAGGTGTCGCTGAATGTTTTAGCCTTCAGCTCATTGTTTTGATTTTATGTTTCACCATTTCACTGCAAAGCAGCAAAGTGACACAGCTGAGTTGGTGAACAGGGGAATATTTAACAGCTAAATAATGTATCTGTCTCAGGAGATCAGGACAGAGCTAAAAGAAAGAGGATAACACTGATTACTGTTTCCTGTGTTGGCTGGACTATTTGCCAATATGTTCATATAAGATTTAATATTTCAGTGTGATCTTTTTCACTTGTAACAGCTGATTGAAGCAAACAGAAATAAACATCCCTGAAGAAAGACAAAGTCATTTCACCTGTAAATAGGTGATAGGTGTTTGATGTGGGCAGATTTAAACATTACTGACACTGACGGCGCTTGTTGAAGTTCTATATGGAGCATTTGTTTTATTCTTGTGTGTAAATGTTGGACAGAATAAATCACAGTACAGGTGACTCTGTGGTTTGTAGTGTTCTGAAGAAAATCTGACAGTTCATACACTTTTTGCTTTGTGAATGAGCTTACGATGGCTGATGATGCTGTTTGAACCATTAATCAACTTAATACTGAACTTGAAACTTCAGTAAAACAGCATGCCCTTTTTGTAGCCCACCCACAGTTCAGGGAATGTTCTTGTAGTAATTCATCTGATTCTGGTTTCTTCACATTATATAGATCAACCTACCTTGATCTTTAATGCACCACCAGAGGAGGCAGTTCAAACATGTGACCTGTAAAAAGGTTTTAACTAAATAAAAAGATAAAAGAATAATAAAACATCCTTAATTTCCTTTCTTGTTCAAAAAGAGAATAAAATAAATGCTCTGGTACCTCATATACTAAAAAAATAAATCAGCACTGTCACAAAACACCCTTGAACAGGAAGTATTGGACTTTCAGGATGCTCCTTTGGAAAGTAGCTTTCATTTTCCTGCCTTCTTCACATTAACAGACCCTTCAGAAAAACAAGTCTTTCCAGAAACTCCTTCCAGAACTCAGTTATAACCTTTACTAAAACTGGGATGTGGAACAAGTCCAGAGGAGTCTGAAAATAACAGAAAACACAAATCCACTGAGTTTGTTCTTAGAAAATCTTTCTGTATTTACAGGTTTGAACAGACAAGCAGGTACAGACAAAGAGTGCTTATATACAGAGCAGCACAAGATGTTAAAACGAGTGCTAAAACAGTATGGTATTTACAGATGGACTACAGCGGAAAGTACAGACTAAGAACAAGTTTTATCACAAAACTTCTGGTACTCTACACAGTATCACAAATTCCATGAACTGTACAGTTAAAAACCAAAAAATGGTAAATCTACATGAAATCCAATGTTTCTCCAATTGAGAGGCACTGAATTATATATATGTACATTATATATACAGATCATAGTGTATAAGCATGTATGTTTTCATACATATATAGCTACCTGTGGTGCAAAAGCAGCAAAAGAAATTAGAATGTATGGAATTCAGTACTACAAAATAAACTGTGCTAAATGCGCTGACTGACAAAATACATAACCAATATACTGGCAAAAGAAAAATGGAGCGTAGGTAAATAATGTCCGCTCAAAGTCCTAATGGTCTGAGGAGAACAGAAGGTTCCCGTCAGTCATTCAAAAACAGAAGAGATTGTCAATAATACTTCAAGTTCATGCAAAGATATAAACCAGTAAAAATGAAAAAATAAACTTTTCCCTGTTGACCAACCAGCTGTGCAGCTTTCCCTTCATTGTAACTCGGAAGGTGCAAAACAAAAAAGGAGGGAGGGCGGGACTTCCTGTGCGGGTTATGGAACAGAGTTGGCGTGCAGTACGGGCACTTGGTGGGGAGGGACATTCTCAGTGTCAGCCTCATCCTGGCTGGAGGGGCTGCTCACTGTGGCAGTGTTGGGTTGTGGTGGCTGTTGTGGTGGCTGCGGTGGTGGAGGGGGAGGGGGAGGAGGTGGGGGTGGGGGTGTGGTGAGGGTGGTGCTGGTAGTGGTGCTGGCCACACTGCTGCTGCTGCTGGCACTAATGCAACTGGCAGCAGGCGTGGCGATCTGCTCCTCTTTGGGCTGCTTACTGGCGAACTCGGTGATGCTGAAGACAAACTGGAGACAGCCCAGTTTGATGTAGCTGCCATGGTGGAGCAGAGCCGTGCCCTCCCAGCCCGCCCCGCTGCCGCCAATCAGGCTGGAGCTGCTCGCCTTACAGCTGCACGACAGCTCGGAGCCACCCTGAGGCTGGCTGCTCATCACGCCGCCGGCCGGGAACAAACCCACCAGCGAGCCGGCTCCCTCGTCATCCTCACGCTTCTTACTGCGACCTGCAGGGAGCACAGGGAGACGTTTGGAGACCACGCAGGCTGTGACGGCTCAACATTGGCTACAGCTTAGTCAGCAAGGCTGCACACCAAAAGAAAATTCTTATTTTAAATGCCATGAGAGACGCTGGCATAGTGCCAACACTAGTTTGACACCAGAACAGACGTGTCTGATCACTCCAGCAGTGACGACAGTGACATAAACCGACTTGATCGTTCACTTAAAAATAAGTTAGCTCATTTAGTGGTTAACCCTCTTCTGTTTCTCAGATGCTTCAGTGTTTTAAAGATCCCCTCAGTGTGGTTTTGATTGCCATTTCCTCCATTTCAAAACACATATAGCAACATTTCAAGTTTAGTTTACTGATAATCAATAAGGTGTGCACAATAGGTCAAGCAGCTGAGTGACTCTTTAGAGCGTCCTCTGCTGGATCACAAGACAAACTACTTCAAACAGTCTGTTGTGCTTACAGATTGTCAGTTTTGAATTGAACACGTTATTACAGTTTGAATATTCACTCACATTCAAACAAGTTCCAGATTGAAATAAATGGTAACATCCACTGTGTGATGTTAAAGATGCGGATGCTTTTCCACAGCGGTGCCAATATACAGAAAGAAAAGCCCTCCAGTTTTCAACAGGATCCTGGGCTGGACAGTCAGGCAGCATTTTGTTCTGGCTGGTTAGCTTTAACAATATAGTTATGTGAGCTCACTACTAAGTATACAAGACAAACCTACATCATCATCATCACCTACAGAATGTGATCTTGCAACTGATTGGTTTACAGACAAGTGTCCGTCTCATGTTCTCTTCTCTTCTCAGAAAATCACTGAAGCATTTGTTGGGTTTTCTTGTTTTTGTTTTTAGCTAACTCTTTATGAAGTCCTTGGACCACGTGTAAATGTAACATTTGGTCTTCTTGTTTTCTTTCTGACGATAGCCAACAAACATGAGATATACTCACGGATAATGCCTTGGACTTTGGCCACCAGGCCACTAGGTGGAGATGGTGAGGCTTTCTCAGAGAAGTCACACGAGTAGAGGACGTTGTCTACTGTGGTGCCATGCTCACTGTAGTTGAGCAGCTCATAATGCTTGGTATTCTAGAAAGAACCATTCACCACAGCAACATGTGTTTAATAGGCAGAGGTGGAGAACTGTGGCACAGAACAACAGCATTTATTTAAGCAAGTCAGCCGTTGAAAAGCTCATACCTCGTCATAGAAAATACAGGCGTGTTTCCCCGATATGTAGTTGCAATGACCATAGTTTGTAAGGCACACATCCATGTCAGCACCTTTATGAAAAAGAAGGAAAAGAACAGGAAAATAGTGAGTTCTGTTTTCCAATAATGATCATCGAAGACAAACTTAAAAACACACAAATTAGTTTTTGCTAGTTAATACCTGAATACCATTTAAAAAAACTGCTCACAGAAAAAAAACAATTAACAATTAACAATTAACTGTCAACTAAAATGTGATGACTGTGAGACCCTAATCTGAAATAATAATGATAATAATCTATCAGTGTAACTGTTAACAAGATCTCCATCCTCTATAGAGACACAAGCTTCCACTTGGCTGAATGCTCCTGTCCTCCATGTCATACAGCCAGCATGACTTACCAGATCCTATGTATAACGTCCTATAGCACATGCTGACAGCTCCTCCTTTTCCTGTCAGAGGGTAAAAGACAGCTCGGGCCTGCACCTTCTTCTGACCTGGGAGGGAGAGGTTCAGTTTTTAAACTTCACAAATACAATCTATTTCCAAAAACACTCCACATTAGACATGGAAATACAACTGAGATTCACTGTAAGATGATATACTCCGCGTGAGCTTTTACAAACAGCCCGCACAGCAGCGGCAGAGGTAAGTCGGTGTCTTACTGTCAGGGTGTGGTGATGGGGTTTTGGAGGCAGCGATGGAGGGGGTGGGAGGTGGTGTGTTGGGGGCTTTTGGAGGGAAGAGCTGCTGGATCCTCTGCCAGGCCAGGATCTTGATCATCTCTGCATCCAGTTTGTCCAGCTCAATCCCTGCACATACACACACGCAGAGCCGTTACAAGGTAAGTATAACATTCACTGCTTCAGTACAAACATCACAGGCTCGATGCTTTCAATGGCCACAGTGACTCAGTGTTCACTCACCTCCATCCTCATCCTTGCCATCCTTCATGTAGCTGGACAGGCTATCGATGGAGGAGAGAGCGCTGGGCAGCAGTGAGTCCATCAGTCCAGAGCCAGCCTTCACATCTGCACAGAGGACACATGCAGGGACAACATGTGGTCAAAGGACTGGACTGACCTGGAGGACTGCTCAGGGACATTTGAATCAATGGGACTTAAAATTGAAAAGTGTGTTTTAGGGTGCCATTCAGAATAAACAGAGCATCCATTCATTTACTCTTCTAAACTGATTTGTCATATTACACTGTTGTTTTGCTGTCACTTCAAACAGCTGGGAAACTGCTGTCAGTGACCACAAGAGGGAACCGTTATGCTACAGCCAGCTATGAGTTGAAAGTGTCTCTCAGTCAAAGTGGCGTGCAGTGATTTGATTTCACACCCTTCAACATGTCAAGGCTCCCAAAAAGAGGATTTGTTGCTGTATTACATAGTACACACGTCTGGAGCTGAAACCAGTCAAGAAAATGTTCTGCTCACACTTTCACACATCTTGTGTTGTCCAGTTAGGACACATTTGCAGAATAAGTAATGATATACATATGAATAAATGAATAACTCATTATTTAATCCCTGAAGGTTAAGGAAAATCTGCTGTGATGTTCTAGTTATTTTTTGGAGTCCTTCCAGTGGACCTGGGAAACTAATGAGTGGTGTGTACCTGGAATCGGTGCTGACGAGCCCCACTTGGCTGGGTCATGCTCCTGGGTGCCTTTAGGTGTTGTGTCTGAGCGGGCACTGCTGGTGATGGAGTAGGAGGGTTTTTCATCGCCGCTCATGCACTCCTCCTGGAGCTCCGTCTTGCTCCTGTGGTTCTGCTGGCCACTGTGAGGCCATATCGTCGGGGCAGTGGAGCAGTTTTTCTGAGCACAGGACTCTGTAGTGGTGTCCTGCTCCTTTTTAACGGTTTCTGTTCCTATGTGGTTGACCAGCCCAGAAGCAGCAGCGGTGTCTGAGGGTGCTGCGCTGGGCTTCAGTCTGTGCTGCAGCTCGACCTGCCTGCATGAGTCCGAGGCACTGTTACAGTCTACAGGTCCGTTGGCTTTGGGAGGCTGACACTCCTCTGTGAGAGGTCCGTTGGGTTTCCTACAGTTCTGACATGGTGTCGTGTTGCATTTACAAACACCTAGCTGTGCTGGGGTGTCCCTTGAATGGCAGGCGCTCTGGGGGTCATCAGGTGTACTGCAGGGTTTAGAGCAGGGGTCAGGGGAAGAAGTCCTTCCTATGGAGACCTGAGTTTTAATGTCTTCTGATGTTACACATGATTTAGTACTGCTGTTCTGCTCTGAGAGCCACTCTGCTGACGAGGTTACTGATGACAGGGTGGAGGGAGCCTTCTGCTTGATGGACAGGTGCCGCATGATGCTGCACTGGAGGGCGATGACATCCTGAAGCCACTGTTCAACACAGCAGAACCATGTGTTAAACATAAGAAGCACTCATCAATTTTCAGAACCCTGTCCTCACTGATGGACACATTTATATCACAGGAAGAAGTCAGTTTCATGGTGTTTCTTCTTGGAATAACCTAAAGCTTGTATGGTCTTTGAGAACTAGTCAGTGAAAAAACAACAACTTTACAAAGAAAATGAGTATTTTAATGACTGGTTTCTGGTTTAAGGTCCTGTGTGATGATTCCACAACTCTGAAACACCCAATTTTCACCTGTTTTTGATAGTTAAAGTGTAATAGATTAGAACAGCAGTAACACTTTAAATAAGGTTTAACTTTATAGTTTCCTACTGGGAGAGGAGCAGTTATTGTAGGTCAGCAACCCTTCAAGCCACATTCCTGTTTCTGTTAATATCACATTTCATGGAAAAATAAGCAATGAATATTTCTACCTGCATGGCCACCATTTTGCCCCACATTCAATTTGTTTTGACCTCCATTTGTTAATACGTTATACAAGCCATTGTTGCATTGGCATTTTAGACCAACTGTGTAAACTTAGTAATGCTTTAAGTGCTTGAAGAATGGCTTTTCTTCCACCTACCTCCTGCTGCTCAGACGGTGTGGTAAGGTGCTTTGAGGGCTGGTGGTCAGGAGCGCCGCTGCAAACCAGCTCCAACTGACGCACCCCTGCAGGAAGCAACATGGGAGGAGGATTCTGGTACTGGGACTTGATGGCATCTGGCACCTGCGTCCACAGCAGTCACAGTTAGAAAAACTAAATCACTTTCATTATTTCCACACATTCCACCTCAGAACAAACAGGTTATCTCACATATTGTGTGTCTGGGAGAGAAAGAACATTTCATATCAGTAGGAGTATGAACTGATTTTCCCATACAGCTATATGCACATCACAGGTCTGTTTAAGCAGTATACAGCTAGCAACACAAGTCTAACCCTGGAGACACACTGAAGACAGAATACAATCTGCTAATGGAAATCTACACCCTCACACAGCGGCAGTCAGTCTACCTTGATGGTCTTCCTGTTGTGCTGGTGGGTGGTGCGCCGGTTGGGTGCGTTGTGCCGATGGACTCTACGCAGGAAGTCCAACTTGACGGCATGCTGGGACATCCTGTCCTGGAACTGGTCGAAGAGCTGACAGCGGCTGGACAGGCTAAGGCTCCTCTGATTCAGCTGGACATCAGACGGACATTTGAAGTGAAAAACTAAAAATAAACTAAGAATTCTGATGGCCCATCTTAGCTGAAACTAACTAAAACAAACAAGAGTTTATAGTTTAGCTGTGACCATGACTCTTACCACTAAGTGCTCTACATGGTTTGGACACATCCATTTGCCAGCAGGTAAAGCTGTGAGTGGAGGGTCCAGACAGTCCATGTGGAACAGGAGGGGACAATAGTCACACTGGATCAGTGGAGCCAGTCTGCAGCTCCTGTGAGGGGAAAGAAAGAAATCATTTTAGATTTTGATCTATGACAGCATGACATTTTAGGTCTTAGAGCACATCTTTGAAATGGTAGTACTAACCTGTTACATGAGAAGCAAACTTTGACCGGCAGAGGGACCAGACCGTTGGAATCCAGTTCATGCTGAGGCCTCCTGAATGGCTTTCCTAGAAGCTCCTCTTTTCTCCTCCGTTTACTGCTACCTGGAAATCCAAACAAGGCAGAAACATTTGAGAAACAATCCAACACAGATATGCTTAAGTTATCATGAATCAAACATAAGAAACATATTTTGAAACTAATGTGCAGTATGTTGTTTTAGATCTACTTTCCACAACTTCCCTCACCTAATGTCACACTGCCACTGATACCAGAGTTTCTCAAACCCAGGTTCTGGATCTAACAGGGGGTTACAATTAATCACCATGTCTATATAACCTAATTAGAGCCTTGGTGCTCTTAAAAATAAAATAAAATGCAAAGCTCTGATTCACAAATGGGAAACTTGGCAGCTCTCTAAATGTTGGAACCATTAGTAAGTTGTGACCTAAAAACAGGTTAGCAGTCCATAGAAGAATGAAGAAACAAATGTCCCCTGTAGTTAGACCATCAACAAAACTGATAGGTCATGTTATGCTTGAGATGCATGAACATGTGCTGAACATCAAACTGACCTGGCAGTGCGGTGGTACAGGTGAGCTCGCTGGGTAGCTGGAACTGCGTAGGGTTCCTCTCCATGGCAGCTGCTATCAGCAGCTGAAATGGCCTCTTGAGGAGGCGGGGTGTCGGGGCAGATAGTGTAGCGGGTTCAAGATCGGCACCCTGAACTTCATCATCGGGCTCTGCTGCCTCCTCGTCGCCATCGTTCTGGTCCTCTGAGGGGGTTGGAGTAGATGAAGTGTTGGAAGTGGGAGTTCCAGGCCGGCTGCTTGGCCTGCTGCTGGTCCTGCGGTCCAAGAGGCGTACCTGGGCCACTCGCAGACCGGGCCCCGCCGCTCCAGCCCCCGGAGGCAGGCCATCCAGCCGCAGTGGGCCGGCATTGAGCTCCAGCTCCATGGCCGGGGACAAAGCGCGCTTCGACGAGGACCTCTCTGGTAGACCGTTGGTCTGTTCAGACTTTTGCTCTCGCTTCTGACAACAGTGAACACAGACCAAAGATCAAAGGATTTGTCAGTCAAATTCTTTTCTTTACATTCAATCAGCAGCATGACGGTGACAGGGTGGAGTGTGTACTACAAAGAGCTGCCACTCACCTTTTTTCGAACATTGCAGCGATGACACATCCACTCCCCTGGGGGAAGCATTTCTTCACTCAGAGGTGGGTTGCTGTGATAGGTAAATAAACAATAATCATTAGTGACTGCTAACTCAGCGTAAATGAAGAACCATTGTCTTTGACAACCATCTATGCAGTCATGATGTTATGCTTCACAATTATGTTGTGTAATCTCAGATGAGACAGAACACTGACAAAATACTATGATTTGAAGAATTTGGTTTCTTTTTTCAAAGACTTTGCACATAAGACCTAGTGTGTGATTGTGAACAAATAATATTTATTTGTTACAAATACATCCGGCACCTAGTTATCCAATATCACAGTGTTGCTGAGACTGTATTGTGAATGTGTAATGTGTATACTTCTACTTAAATATCCATTTCATCCAGAAGTCCTAACAAATGTTTCTGAAACTATAAACATGAACAAGCCAGTAACGACCTCTCTGCTTCCATCTAGTGGAATGATAATTGCACTGCACTATGGAAAATGCCTAATGTGCAAAGTAAGCTCAGTTTCCAGTGTTTACATGTTTATTACAACAGCTGGAACGTGAATTAATTACATCCATGTAGAGACACTTTAAATAATCTAATTAACTACACAGAACAATATAGAGTTTACAGTTAAGTGACCACAGCACATTTCACCATTTTTTCAGAGTCAAACATGCTCTAACCAACAAAGGACTCGTGGTGAAGGTGTCCATGTGTCCAGTGATGGACAGAACAGTGAGGGAGGGATAGGATGTCAGGTTTGACTTCTAATGGAGGGGACACAGCTGGAGTCAGGACTGTACGGCCTCAGCTCACAGAGGATCACAAGCTGAAGCCTGTGTCTTTCTGCTTCTCATTTTTCTCACATTAATGCAGCGGGGCTCTCCCAGCGCAGGCTCTGACACATATATACAAATAGTGAGGATGAAGCGTTCACGGGCCGGACCATATAAGGACAAAACGTTTCTGTGTGGTCGTTTCCAAGTGACTGTCTGAAATCAACTCTTCCCAATGCCAAAGTTAAAATAATCGTGCAGGCGGAAGGTAAAGAAGATCCGGGCAGAGGCTCGGAGAAACGCTCCCCCGGGACGAGCTCCGAATCACGTCCAAGACCTAAACCCGCCACCCGCCTCAGCACACGACCACACGCTTCGTCCGAGTCGCTCACGGAGCCCCTTTGCCCACCTCAAAGCTGAATTTTGAAGGTTGGTAAGATGGCGGTGAAAGAGAAAAGGGAGCAGTGAGGTCGCCATATTGTAAACAGAGGCAGCCTCGACTCCATTTTTAGCAGCAGCGGCTCCGCTGGCTGCAGCCGCGACAGGAGCGGAGGACCGACTGCAGCCTCATTCACGGCGCCTCCGCGGGGACGGCTCCTGTCCGGGCCCTGAACGCCTCATCAACGTGTCTCTGTTCACTTCCCTTTCTACATGCGCTGATGCCCACAGACAGCAATTTTATGAAGGCATATAAAAACCAGCCATATCCAACGAGACAGCACATCAGCTCCACAGTGAGGAGACATAACGGTCAGACACTTCAAGTTACACCGACGGAGATCAGACCAGCAGCTGCTCTCTTCGCTCGCCAAACTCTATTGAATAAACCATGCGTTTAATGACCACTCGCCTTTGGGTATACTAACAACATTATATCTGCTCTATTTTAATCCATCCATGTGTGCTGGTGAATTCGGCATATCAACTTACAGAGTGCTGCTCACTGCCGCCCCCTGGTCCACTTGATAGGGAGCATACAGGGCGATCATGAAGGCGAAGCCACTTC
Organism: Amniataba percoides; assembly: GCA_037176925.1. Taxonomy (NCBI): domain Eukaryota; kingdom Metazoa; phylum Chordata; class Actinopteri; order Centrarchiformes; family Terapontidae; genus Amniataba; species Amniataba percoides. The sequence continues at coordinate 25,375,673 of JBAJHX010000049.1, forward strand.
AAACTTCATTGAATTAACAAAGGCTATGTTACAGAGATCTGAACAATAACCTTTCATTCCAACATCATGTGTGTCCGTTCATCACCTCCAGTGAAATGCCTCATGCTCACCTCTGCAGCACCCTGAACACAAACTTCATTTCTAAAGTTTAATCCTTCAGCATCCAGCCCGTGCACGCAGCCAGCTGAGGCTCGTCCCCCGTCTGCCCTGCACTCACTGGGCACAACTCGTCTGCTGTGTGCCCCCTTTGTTCGGACCACGGTAACTCACCAGCACTGGAGGTGGAAGGCTGCAGGACAGTGGTCGCAGCACAGCAGGTCTCCCCCCTCCCGGCAGCTATCGCAGGTGTCGTGGTTGGTGGCCCTGCCGCTCCTCCGGACGTCTCTCACCAACTTCCGACTCCTCTTCTCCACCTCCTCGGACTTCGGGGGCGCCAGCAGTGTTTGGATTTGCTGTAAAAGTGGTTCACCTGTTTAGTGTGAGCTCACCGACAGCCGGCTGTGAGCCCGCTGTGTCTCTCCAAAGCTAAGCCCGAGCAGAGCGCTAATGTTAACTTGTGGCCTCCATTATCAAACTATTAGTGAAGTTAGCTGGAGCAGAAATGTCGGACAGCCTACTGTGCAGCTCAGCTGGGTAATACAGTGGGAAATACATGAAAGCGCTAGCAATGAGGGGATATATCAGCTTACTAAGGCCTGTGAGCAGAGTAACCTCACCTCCATTAAGCCCCCAGAGGTATCCAAATCGTACACAATCGTCGGGGTCTCCATTTTGTCCCACATTCATCCAGGAGCAGACGCTGCAAAAACGGAATCCGCGGGGCAGATGCCAACCGGGCTCAGACGGATGAGAGAAAAGCCCGAAATAAAAGTCTTTTACCAAATGGAGAGCAGCGGAGAGCTGCTCGGCGGTGCTAGCTATCGTTAGCTGGTTAAGGGAGCTAACTACGAAGACGTCAAGCAGTCAAGGTTGTGCAGCTAGCGGGTTCACTAGCTGCTGCCGCGGGCCCAAAAACCCAACACAAAAAAGATAGTCGTGTAATTCAAACGCTGGCTTCTCAGGAGCAGCTTTTCTGTGCGGCGCCGACCATACACACACTGTTTTATATCAGCACACTTCTGCTGTTAGCTACAAAAGCGGTCTGCGGCCTAGCTGGCCAGCCATGATTCTTGTTTCTGCTCCTGCAAAAAGGAGCCCTGTAAATCTGCAAACCCCTCCGCTCCCATTGTCAACACAAGATGTAGCCGAGAAACACAGAAGGAGGCTGGTCGTGGCGTGGTCCAATGCACGGCGTCCGACAGCGCGGGGAATGTCTAATCCTCCGATTAGGTGTGTGCAGATGCAGGTTTGGTTGATGTTATTGTTGTGAAAAAGGCTGTGCATCTACACTGGCTGCTAGCAACATCCTCTACCAGTTGGCGCAACCGCGAACCGCCGTACGCGCATGCGCTGTGGAACGGATATGGATAATGACGATACATTGTAACGAAGGGCGAAAACACTGCGTACATTATCTCCGACTGTTACCGCTGTGCTACAGCCATACTGATACTACTAGTCCACCTCTTCTAGTAGGCTAAACGGCTACTGCTGCTGCTGCTGAGGGTAATATTAACCACTGTTACCACCAAACCAGCACTACCGAGCACTGTAAGGTACTGCAGCCTGCACACATGCATCTCTGTGCAGTTCTCTAACAGTGCCAGCTACACTGTTTCTACAGCTGCCAGCTCCACCACTGTGTGTGCAACTACATGTTACTGATACTAACAATGTTACTGCACAACTATTAGTACTAATGTCACTGCTGCCAGCCAAACCTCACACCCTGGACCTGACAGTCAACACCACATGAAGATATTCCAGGAGGAGTGTTTTCTACTGGACATCTTGAGTGTGTTATTTACACGAGCACGAAACAAAGATACGCAAACACATCAAGGAAATTATGAAGCCAAAATAACTCATTAACTCAAACAACAACCAACCAATCAGCTTCAGGTGTGTATGTATGTGGGGTGTGTGTGAGGGTGTGAACGGTGTGAGGATGTAAAGGTCTCATTCCTTGTCTTTAAAGTAAGGGAGACAAAGAGGAGCAGCATCACAGTGAAGCTGTACCAGCACAGCAGCCTCTGCTCCTCCTGCAGGTCCAGGACAGAAATTCAGGCAAATTCAAAATCAAAATCAAAAGAGAGGGCGAAGTGGTCCAGCCAAATAATTTGGGTAGCAGGAAAAAACAAGGGAGCACCTGCAAAAGTCTGTTTTTTAATCATAGAAAGTTCAGTCTCTCAGTCTCTATAAATAAGTAGCCTTTGCCCTCCAGCCTCCCATCATACACCTCTGGCCTGATGGCGGACATAACAGCAGGGGCCATCAGAAGATGTCACTTTGTAACTTTGTAAAATGATTTTCAAGCCACATCCCTGCCAAAGGGATGATGGGTAATTTGTCGTCCTTGCCAGCAGAGGGAGACAGTGAACTGCTGTGTTTGAGTCGTTCTCCAAATGGATGTCAGATGGCAGATGCTACAGTTCAATGATCTCTTCAGCAAAGTTTGCTCAGGTAAATGTATGCTTAAAAATGTAACAATGGACACACTGTGACATTCTGATGCTGCCTTCAGGTCATTTCAATCTGACATTCTCAGTTTAGTGTGAGGATTCTTTGTGAATGTATACTAATATGAATTTAAAATGTACATTGTCCCTCTAAAATGGGCTGCACTGGCCACACAGACACACTGGTGTGTTTCTTTTTATTAAAACAAAACAGATGAACTTTCTCAGCCTGCTGCTGTCAGCGTATCTGATAAAAATCAATTTGTTTTGGTTTCATTCAAGTGTCTTAAGAGTCCCACAATGCCAGCTGCATGAGCATATTGGCATTTATAACATTTCATCCATTTTTCATGCACCACATATGTAAAATATCTTAATACACAATACACAAGTGTTCCATGAAGGAACATTTTAATGGACGAAACAACGCTAACAAAACAAACAAAAACATCATGGTGTAACTAGCTGTTAAAGTGTGTGGCTTCTCCTCACATGATGGCATTTAAATATTTTAACAATTCTATTAGTTCATTGTACTTTACACATTTGAATCCCTCCATTCTAGAAGCAAGTTCAGCCATGAACTATTGAGATAACATTTTTTCAAATTTCTTATATTTCTATCTACATTTTATTCTACACACATCCAACATACCTACTAGTATTTAATTATGAGTTCAACGTGTGAAAAAGAACTGTGAAATATAAAATATATAAATATATAATAAAAGGTGGTGCAAAAAGTGGTGGTATGATAACATGCAAGATCAGAGTAATGTTCATGGAATTTATTTATAGTGAAGGAAATGTTTCTGTTTCTATTGAGGCATAGATGAACAATGTTTTCCCATCACCTGTGTCCTCTGCTGCCAGTATCCTCTTGTTCATGTCCTCTTCTGCTTGTTCAGTCTGGGCTGATCTTGTTCCCTGTATGAATAGTACTACATTTTAGTATCCCACCTTTTTTGGCCACTTTGCCACCTCGCCACATAAAACTTCACAATAACTGTATAGTACACATTCATTCAAACACTCAACAACATTCATTCAACACTGATGTAATTATATAATATGATATATAATGTAAAACATTGTAAACTTACACTGTTACACTGTTAATCACTCAGTGCTGATTATTAAAGTCTTCACATCAATCAGACAGGAAAGAAAGTACATCAAGTTTCACATTTAAAAATCCACACCTTCATGCTGCAGTGTGATAATGTTAACACCTATTACTTGCCTTTGGATCTTATTCTTTTCCAGTGGTTGTTCACTGTACATTTTCAGTCCTCTTGAGTCCTCTTCTCTGTCAGTACCACACTCAGGTTGTTTGCCGGCACAACAATCAGATTTTCTAGTTTAAACTTTATTTGTCATCCATACAGTAATTACAGTGAAGGCGTCACTGGCTTCCTCAGGCATGTAACAATGCTCAGACAAATTGTATGAAAAGAAAATCAAGTAAACAAACCAAACCCAAGACATAATGCATAAACAGTGCAGGAGTTAAATGAATATAATTTACTGTATGTAATAGAATAAAGTAATCTAAAATATAATACTGTGATAGACTGGTGTACAGTCGTAATAAATTAACCTCTCATGTAGATTTGTAGGATCATTCATGTTAAAAGCCACAGTGCCAAGGACAGGAGTTGTGTTCTCTGCTGCAGGTTTACACGTCTGTTCTCACCAATCCATTAAAGCCTGCTCATAGACATACTGCTGTCTTGACAAACATAATACGTCATGTTGAACAGCAGATGCATTGCAGTTTCCTCATGTCATGTCTTCATTACACAGCTAATTATCACAGGTAATGAGACTATTTCCTTCCTGCATTACCACACACTGTTACACATTTCTTTTCTGGCTAAATCAAATTACTTTAGTATTACTGCAATTATTGAAGTGTAAAGTACAAATAACATGATGGTTACAGGAACAGGATGTTTCAGTCCACTGACTGTTTTTGGAGACAACAGGAGGTCTTTTTCATCGGCCTTAAATAAAAACCACAGCAGTAAAAATGCTATTGTAATATTTTTACTTTAGCTTTTCATACTTAAGAGTGAAAACATGTAATCATAGTTGAAAATGAATTGTTAGCTTCAATATCTGGGAAAAAGTGAGAATTTGGGTGTCTTGTATTTGTTGACATATTCAGACAAGGTCAGACTGAGCAAAGACGATAATGCTGTGCTGCAGTGAACATGATCACTGTGGCTGGGTAAGCAGGGGGTGGCAGCTCACGCAACATATTTTTCATCAGTGAAGAGATTATAAACTACATTTCAATAATCAGTCATCATTTATCACGTATCACTCTGCACATCAACATTTAGAGGGTTAAAGTGCACAACAAGAAAAGAGCAGAGCCTTGAATGTGATGGGAGTTTAAACCTTCTGAGACGGAGGGAAATTGTAATATAGACAAGACCACGTTATGTTAACATCTGTAAACCAAAATGAAAAGAGAATAACTGACTGAGCATGAATCAACTCAAGGTTGTGCTCCCGCTATTTTAGTTTTCTATTTTGTTTCATTTACCTAATCTGTCATGTCAAATGTCTCAACTATGTGACTCAGGGATTCAGAAAATAATTTTACTCAACAACACTGAATTTGGCAGTCAAAGGTTCATTACAACTAGAGCGCTACAGCTCATTAAACTGGTGTTTTAATAATAACAGTTCATATAGTTCACGTCATTGTTCTACATGAGTGTAAGACGTCCTCACACAATCAAATGGACATAAAGCATTCACCCAGCTACAAGGGACACACGCAGACATGATTCAGCAAACAAGACCATTTTCTGAACAATAACCTTTATTGAAGATGTCTGTGAAGTAGCTTAATCAGTACTTTATGTACAATGAATCAAAAATAGGTTAAGTATCATCATTGCCGTCACACCAGCTTGCATGGATACATATTATCATAGGACAATATACTGTATACTGTATGTTTGAAAGACAGCAGTGGTCTAAATTTAGACCCAATCACTCAACAGGCAATGGCAAAATGAGCAACAGTTTACCTCGCTGTGCATTTTCCTTTCGCTTGATAGAAAGTTCAACACATGGCCAACGCATGGGATGTCACTAAAGGTGTCTCTTCAGTTTGTAATGCTGAACTGATGCTGATAAACTCAGTGAAAATCAAAATCCATCTCTTGAATTCTATCGGTTACATCTTAACGTAATCAGTATTTTCATTCTGAAATATGAAGTGAAACCTTAACGATCCTCATGATATGGCTTCTGTTTAAGGGGAAATGTTCACTGATAATGTGATATGTAATATTCATTTACATGTTTTCATTTACTACTTTTTAAAGAAATGTTTGAGCATTTTGGGAAATATGATTATTTGCTTCTTATCTGAAAGTGAGATGAGAACATGATACTGCTTTCACGCCTGTGTGTTAAACACGGAGATGGAGTCTGGTTAACCTACAAAACAGTGAGCCTGGCACATGTCAACCAACAGAGGACGTCAACCCGTCAGTGCGAACAAACTAACAGCGAGCATGTTGAGCAAACGTGATGTAAATAAGCAACCTACCACAGTTTGAAGAAAGTTGTTTTAACTCTCATCAAAGTGGTTCAGATTCAGGTCAGAACAGGAGAACCCTCTTAGATGAGACATCTTCAAGAAGCTCACGCCAGCTTTCTACAAACAGTTTCCATGTCATTTCTGCTTCTATCTGGAATCTTTAAAGCAGGTGAAGAAAATATTAATCCCAGAAACTACAATAATGACCTCCTTTCTTTTGTCTTTGTCAGTTTCTCAGCAAATTACTACAGAGCTTCCATTTCTTCTCCATCCACTGCCATTAGCCAACAACGTTCAGACTGATTATCTATTGTTTGATTGAAATTGTTCCATCATTATTGTTTTTCCATTTTCTACTTGAGCATGAATGAACAAGACAGAACATGTTTTAGCTGACCACCCCCCACAGTCTTTATGCTAGCCAGGCTGACTGCATGCTCAACACACAGACATGAGAAAGAAATTCTTCTCATCTCACCCTCAGAAAGAAGGATATTCCTGCAGGGGCCTTTTATTTAAGGCACATTCTAATTTCTCATCTCACAAGGTGCCATCAATTCAAAATGCAACATTGTTGTATGAAGGGAATGCTGGTTTTTGTTGTGATGTCCAATTATAAGACAGACATCCCATGTCCATAAGCATTGTTCTTTAAATAGTGGCAGGAGACATCTAGTGTATAATGTACATAACACAACCTAACATCTGTGGATATATGCACTTAATGGCACAAGCACTGATTCCTTCTGCTTTCTGAGATGGTACTTTGCAGTGAAAGTCCTCAGAATGTAAGCACAGGATTAAAAACTGTACAAACTGCTGCTGCTGGACCATTACTGTTGAAGAGCTAGAAAAATAATCCGGTAGCCCAGCTTTTCCAGGGGTGGTGTGGTGTCCTCTGCTGAGTAAATAAAGGGAGGCTCGTATTCAGTGTACAGAGAACAGGGTGGAGGTGTCAGGGGAGTCACCGGAGGTGTGAGTGTGACAGACGCTGAAAAGGCCAACAGGCTTATTATCTGTCCATACTGAAACACACACACTGGCGTCTTCAGATCGAAACCTCATATTCTCTTGTTTCCTGTGGAGAGGACAGAAACACGAGGTTACACTGGAGCTGTGTATACAGCAGGGCTGTCCAGACAAACACACACAATTTACATTCTCCTGAATTCAATTACAGTAAAAATGAACTATTACTCATTTTCTGAGGGAGGGTCACTGTCACTGACGGGCTTGTTGAACTATGTTGGAAACAATGACTTTGTCCTGAGACATCTGTCAGCACTGGAAGCTACACAGGCATGCACATACAGCAAAGCATGATAAACCAACGTCCTATCACAGGTCGCAAGAGAAATACTGATGTGCATGAAATGGGGACTGTGGGAACAATGATCACTGAATTTTTTATATAATATTTGGCACGTGTTTCGTGTTTTAATAACACAAAAACTGTGTGACTAAGTGTGATGGCCACAGCTGAGGCCACACAGCCAACATGTCGGTAACCCCGTGCACCCACATTATTTGCTTTAAGTTCAG